>CM056599.1:44529014-45137189 GCA_029721355.1 Tegillarca granosa | reverse complement strand
GCCAGACAAATCATGATGTACCAATATTCCTGAAAAGTAAATTAGCATTAAATCATTAATTTTACACTGGGATCTTAACACACAACAGGTAAGCACTGCATCCAAAGCAAGTACAGAATCATGATGTACCAATATTCCTGAAAAGTAAATTAGCATTAAATCATTTGCACTGGGATCTTACCACACAACAGGTAAGCACTGCATCCAAAGCAAGTACAGAATCATGATGTACCAATATTCCTGAAAAGTAAATTAGAATTAAATCATTTACACTGGGATCTTACCACACAACAGGTAAGCACTGCATCCAAAGCCAGTACAGAATCATGATGTACCAATATTTCTGAAAAGTAAATTAGCATTAAATCATTTACACTGGGATCTTACCACACAACAGGTAAGCACTGCATCCAAAGCCAGTACAGAATCATGATGTACCAATATTTCTGAAAAGTAAATTAGCATTAAATCATTTACACTGGGATCTTACCACACAACAGGTAAGCACTGCATCCAAAGCCAGTACAGAATCATGATGTACCAATATTTCTGAAAAGTAAATTAGCATTAAATCATTTACACTGGGATCTTACCACACAACAGGTAAGTATTTCATCCACAGCCAGTACAGAATCATGATGTACCAATATTCCTGAAAAGTAAATTAGAATTCAATCATTTACACTGGGATCTTACTACACAACAGGTAAGTACAAAATACACAACCAGTATAACAGGTAAGTACTACATCCCCTTAGGCCCTTACCTAGTACTAGTTACTCAAATACTTCATTCTTTACTAATTGATCTGAGTGCATGGAAAATATTTGTTGTCCTAAGAAATCTATTTTTCAAAGATGGTGGTAAAAATTCTGCTTTACCAGGGATTTAAACTTAACATTTTGAAGTTAGGATTGACATGCTTCAACAGATGATTAAAATGATGAAACTTGCTTAACTAATCAATTATTTAGCTATAGGGGTCCAGACAAAACCATAGGAGCTGTGGGCTATTGGAACAGGACTCTTGTTATCTCTGCGACTTATATTTCACCTTGAACAGAACTAATATAGAACTGTATTTCATAGAATTTGGAATATATTAAAAATCACTCTACAATTATTTATATTATAGTGCATGTAGTTTTAAGGTTGTGAAGAAATTTTTATAACTGCAGGAATAAAAATAACTAATTATATATATTTTAGTATGGTTCTTTTCTCTTTTATTTCAGATTTTACCTTATATTGATGGATTTAATCATGTAGCAAAGATAGCTGCTGAAGCTGATGTTGAAATTAATCTAGTTAAAGCATGTCTACAGAATCTCTTGTAAGTATGTGTAGTGATCTTAAAATTGGGTCAACTTGTGCACCATAAGATGCAATATTAATTTTATATGAAATCATTAATGCCATTTATATTCACATTAATAAAGAGCATTTTTCTACACAGGTGTTTGTAGGTGCCATATGTACATCAACACATTTTCAAAATCTTTTTTGTCAGCTCATTTTATTGCTTATATGTTGATGTAACATGTCAGACGTATCAGTGACAAATTTGTCAATTCTGCTTCAGGATTTAAAATTATATTTTTGGTTAATGAAAAAATACATTTATCTGTTTTTGAATATTGACTGTTTAATAAAAGTAATATGAAAGTCATTTTTGTGAAAAGAAAAAAACAATTTTTTGTCTCACCTGGTCAGCAGTAGTGTGTTAAAATATGAACGTGTTCTTTAATACTTGAGTTAAGCCTTATAGTAACTATATAATCTTGTCAAGACATACATTATAATATTGTGGAATTTTTTTCTAAATAACTGATCCCTAATTTCCTCATTTAGACTTTCATTTCAGAAAATGTATATTTGTATACACTATTATAATAATGATAATAATAATAATAATAATAATGATACAAACTTGTATATAATAAAAGTAATGATAATCTTTATTTATAATAATTATTTAAGTCATAAAAATATTATTAAATATTTTTTAAACTGTTTAAATTACTAATTTTTTAACTTAGAGGAAACCGAACAACAGCAATAGAATTATCTCCCTTTGACCACAAATTAAAAGTAAAAATTGAAAGAGTTAAAAATTGAAGATTCATATAGACATTTATTTATATTTCAGGCACTATGAAGTAATAAAGATTATAGCAATATTCCAGGTAAAGTGGACAAACCTAGTACAATGTACTTTAATTTAAGGATTTTCAGCTAGTTCCAACTTCTAATTAATAAGTACTAATAATGGTAATAGGTACATCCCTAAAATGGCTTTGTTCAAATGGTGGGGGGAGGGGGGGGTTACATGTATATAGGAATCACCATGTCTGTCTGCCAAGCTGTTCATTTAATGACCAATAAAACCAAACATAACCCACAGATAGTGATAAAGTGATAAAGACTGATTTTAAAATAATTGTTCTTCATGTTTTTTTTTTCTCTTTAATGACTTAATTAAAGTGGTCAAATTTGCCACCTTAAGGGTCACATTGTCTCTCACTGCTTATTTCCAGGGTGGTCCT
Organism: Tegillarca granosa; assembly: GCA_029721355.1. Classification (NCBI taxonomy): domain Eukaryota; kingdom Metazoa; phylum Mollusca; class Bivalvia; order Arcoida; family Arcidae; genus Tegillarca; species Tegillarca granosa. The sequence goes on along the minus strand of CM056599.1, from coordinate 45,134,643 downwards.
AGTGTGAGAATCTTTGTCAGTTCATTAGCTGAGGCTCTGTATTATTCTCCTTGTAACCAGGCCTTCTTCACAAATACCAGACTGCCTGGATAGTAGCAGATTATTTGTATTCTCCTTGTAACCAGGCCTTCTTCACAAATACCAAACAGACTGCCTGGATAGTAGCAGGTTTGTATTCTCCTTGTAACTAGGCCTTCTTTACAAATACCAAACAGTCTGCCTGGATAGTAGCAGATTATTTGTATTCTCCTTGTAACCAGGCCTTCTTTACAAATACCAAACAGACTGCCTGGATAGTAGCAGATTATTTGTATTCTCCTTGTAACTAGGCCTTCTTTACAAATACCAAACAGACTGTCTGGATAGTAGCAGATTATTTGTATTCTCCTTGTAACCAGGCTTTCTTTACAAATACCAAACAGACTGCCTGGATAGTAGCAGGTTTGTATTCTCCTTGTAACTAGGCCTTCTTTACAAATACCAAACAGTCTGTCTGGATAGTAGCAGATTATTTGTATTCTCCTTGTAACTAGGCCTTCTTTACAAATACCAAACAGTCTGTCTGGATAGTAGCAGATTATTTGTATTTTCCTTGTAACCAGGCCTTCTTTACAAATACCAAACAGACTGCCTGGATAGTAGCAGATTATTTGTATTCTCCTTGTAACCAGGCCTTCTTCACAAATACTAAACAGACTGCCTGGATAGTAGCAGATTATTTGTATTCTCCTTGTAACCAGGCCTTCTTCACAAATACCAAACAGACTGCCTGGATAGTAGCAGATTATTTGTATTCTCCTTGTAACTAGGCCTTCTTTACAAATACCAAACAGTCTGTCTGGATAGTAGCAGATTATTTGTATTTTCCTTGTAACCAGGCCTTCTTCACAAATACTAAACAGACTGCCTGGATAGTAGCAGATTATTTTTATTCTCCTTGTAACCAGGCCTTCTTCACAAATACCAAACAGACTGCCTGGATAGTAGCAGATTATTTGTATTCTCCTTGTAACTAGGCCTTCTTTACAAATACCAAACAGTCTGTCTGGATAGTAGCAGATTATTTGTATTTTCCTTGTAACCAGGCCTTCTTTACAAATACCAAACAGACTGCCTGGATAGTAGCAGATTATTTGTATTCTCCTTGTAACCAGGCCTTCTTCACAAATACCAAACAGACTGCCTGGATAGTAGCAGATTATTTGTATTCTCCTTGTAACTAGGCCTTCTTTACAAATACCAAACAGTCTGTCTGGATAGTAGCAGATTATTTGTATTTTCCTTGTAACCAGGCCTTCTTTACAAATACCAAACAGACTGCCTGGATAGTAGCAGATTATTTGTATTCTCGACTGAGGAACAAACTAATACATTCTTCAATCTTGAATATTTCAATTCAATGAAGATTAAAATTATAACTTGGCAAATTGACTTGGCATAAAATTTAACTCTCATACACATACAGGTGTATTTGACCTATGTTTGAACTTCCTTCTAAAATTGCAGATGAAGTGGTAGCAGAGAAATATTTACAAACTCATAATCACATTTTCAAATATACATCCTCTGTAAACTTGATCTCTGTGAAGAAAAATGTAAATTGTACTGTTTTTCGTTAAGAATTCGAAAAAATATTATAGAATAGATCTATTTGATAATAAAGTTAGTAATACATGAACATATAGGTAAGAAATGTATGCAAGAGTTTTTGCCTTCTAAATTTTTTAAGTTTTCTATTTATTTTTTTTTTCAATGAAGTTCATCTGTGAAATTATTGACATTTTATTACATGGTATAAAAAATGAACAGATAGATTCTGAGGTGAGCAGTAAGACCAATGGGCCTCTTTGAAAGACTTAAATTGTATAGTAGATTTATATCAAAAAATGTTTACAAAATATACAAATGTTCAAGTAATCTGTCATAAATTTTACCTGTAATACTAGAAAATGCTTAGGTATAAATATAATTTTTCTATTTTTAGTATTCAAATGTCTATACAGCCCAACCAGAGATCCACAGACTGGCAGAAAATAAACAACTACAACAAGAATGTATACAGTTTGTGGCAAGAAAAAGTTAGTACTTGTACCTCCTTATAATGACACACCCTAGACTGGGGAGTCAGGTGCCATGGAAACTTGTACCTCATTATAATGCCAGACTCTGGACTAGGGAGTCAGGTGCCATAACACACCCTAGACAAGGGAGTCAGGTGCCATGGAAACTTGTACCTTGTTATAATGCCAGACCCTAGACTGGGGAGTTAGGTACCATGGCACACCCTAGACAAGGGAGTCAGGTACCATGGAAACTTGTACCTCTTTTAAATGCCAAACTCTGGACTAGGGAGTCGTGTGCCATGACACACCCTAGACAAGGGAGTTAGGTGCCATGGAAACATGTACCTCATTATAATGCCAGACTCTAGACTGGGGAGTCGGGTGCCATGACACACCCTAGATAAGGGAGTCAGGTGTCATGGAAACTTGTACCTTTGTTTTAATGCCAGACCCTAGATTGGGGAGTCGGGTGCCATGACAAACCCTAGGCATGGGAGTCAGTTGCCATGGAAACTTGTACCTCATTATAATGCCAGACTCTAGACAAGGGAGTCAGGGCCATGGAAATACTAAATCTGTCTTTTGTTAGCAAACACTATTATCTATTACAGTTGCAAATTTTTTTTTTTTAATGCTTACATATATTATGGAATATTATTAATTATTACATGTAGTATCTTTATACAGTATTTACACTTAACATTTTATATTATTTTTACAAAAACTGAAATAAAATTTTAAACAGAAATTTGTAACAGCTAATACAACTGAAAAAAACATGAAGCAATACAATGAGTGAAAACAGACAGCTCACAAGACAAGACCAAAATAAATACTGTACAAACATAAATCATGAGACTACTGATTATAAAACTCACAACTGTAAATGAGCACCTGATGAGTTAATGTTCAGTGGTGTTGTTTTAGCACTGTGTAACCAAGTATTCATTATTGTAGAAAAGTATTAACAAGGTTAGGATTTTACAAAGAATTCAGTGTATAGTGTTTTTAGGATTCTGAAACATGAGGTACTGTACCAAGAAGTCTAAAGTGTGCACTTTTGAATCAAATTGCCTCTCACGGCCTACGTTCAAATCCCACTTGGACAGAATCTATTGTTAGAAAGTTTGTCAGTTTGCTTGCATAAGGTCATTTGTTTTATCTGGGCAATTTTATTTCCTGCACCATTTTGTAACTGACCACCTTGATATGAGTTAAAAAATCTTGACTTTGGCATAGAATACCATGAATCTACTTCACTCAAATTTTCTGATTTTTAATAAATCTAAAGATTCCACAGCATTTAATGCATACATGTACATGTTAATACATGTATTCTTAATGTTGTAGGTAGGACATATCCAATGTTTAGAGACGTATTTTTTCTGTATTCTGGATTAAAACCAGGGATAACAGTTAAAGATCTTTGTTTAAGATATAATCCTCATGGAATGAAAATAGATGAGAGGTATGGATAGTGTTATTTAGATTTATGCTTTTTATACCATTCCAAAACAATGGTTTAGGTGCTATAGTTATGACAACTGGCACATTATTCAGACCAATATGCTAGATTCATATAAGTTGTTTAACCTAGTCCTAAATTATTATAAAGCATCAACTTCTCTTCCACAATTTGATTTCCAAGCTAGTTTGATTGGTTAGTTATGTCATAATTTGATGCTCAGTCATTATATTTGATTGGTTAAAATTTTTGGTTACATCACACTTTGATGCTCACTCTCAGGGACAGGGTTTGATTGGTCTGTTACATAAATGTGATACTCAGCTACAGGGACAATGTTTGATTGGTTGATTACATCACAGTGTGATACTCGGCTACAGAGACAGTGTTTAATTGGTCTGTTACATCAATTTGATTCTCATCTACAGGGAGATTGTTTGATTGGTCTGATACATCACAATGTGATACTCAGCTACAGGGACGGTGTTTGATTGGTTGTTTACATCACAGTATGATGCCACACAAATTTTTTCAGCTTTTCCAAAGCAGATGCAATTTTATTAATCTTATAATTTATTACTGTTAATAATTGATCTAAATATAAGTTCATGTGATATGCCAGTTTGTTTAAGTGATTCTGCTAAGTTTTTACTAGAGTTTACTTATAGTGACTTTTAAAGTGCTAGTCCACATTTCAGCAATGTCTTATATGAAGGTTATCTCAGATTATACTAAAAACCTAAAAACTGGATTTTATATAAGAATGTAATCAGTGTGTGTGTGTGTGTGTGTGTAGGGGGTGGGTGAAATTAAATGCATTAAAAGTTTTTGTTTCAACTACTGGTATTTCTGAAGGTAATGTATACATATTTTACAATATGATAAGATGCAGTAAACCCTATTTTAACGGATACGATGTAAGGTATTTCTAAAAAAAATAAGAAGGAACATAAGTTGATTTTTATTTAAAAGGCTATAAGAAATTGTCGTAAAGATAAGGATAAGATTTTTCCCTTATTGTAAGGGATGAAATATATCCCCCCCCCCCAAAAAAAAGGAGATGATTCAACTTTTATTTGCTTATGATGAATAAAAAAAGGGATATGATTCAACTTTTATTTGCTTATAATGAATCATATGTACATATAATGTGATTTCATGACTCGTGCATAAGAGAAAAATTACTTCAGATTCTTTGTTAGTTTCAATTTTATTTTTCAAAGTACATGTATACCTGAAAAATTTTATGTCATTTTAAATTATTGTGTATTCATTAGAGTTATAACTGATTAGAATATTTATAAATTGTTTGACACAGGAAGCTGATACAGTTTGGATTGTTAAAAAATATATTAAGGAGAATAAAGAAATATCCAATAAAAATTAAACAATCAGAAGATATGATGGAGAATAAACAGGATCCTTTGGATGACTGGTTTGATGGGGGACACAGCTTTGACGAGATCTGTAGTCAAACAGGTATATACCAATACATGTATATGTATACAGTAATGATCATCGATTGTTCTATTAGATATGCTGCACTATAAAAAAAATTATTTCTTTTTTTTGTGATTTGGAAAATACTAAACTGTAGTGGTTTATTCTTATTAAGTTTTTCATATGTACATGATTTTAAAATTTGAAAAAAATTCTATAGCAAAAAATGTGATAGAATTTTGTGTATGAACTAATTTATCTCACTCTTGATATACAGTAAATGACAACATGAAATTACAAATATATTTGTATACATAAAACTTTTCTTCAAAAAATTTCATTATAACTTATACCCTGACATAATACTTCCATTAGGCTAAACACCAAGGAACGTTTCCTATGTTCTCATGTACTCAAGTTTCAAAATCAAAAAGTTTATTAAGTAATTCAGTTAAAAACTTAAGCTGATCTTTATTTGGGAATATTAAATCTAGATGAGAAACTGTTTATATATAAAACTCGAATTTTAAAAACAATCTATTTACTTTTTATGAAACCATTTGAGATAATTGACTATCTGTTAATTATACTTTTTGCACAAATTGTATTCGACATAATAATTATCTCTTAGTCTTAATGATTAACTATATTCAAAATCATAAGTGATATAATTTCTTTATTACAGGTTTAAGTAGCCAAGAACTTGATGCAAAAATAGAACATGACCCAAGTATTGTTGTTTGTTGGAAATGATAAGACATACAGTTGGATTAATTGTGCAATATCTATATATCTATATACAGTGCCTGTACTGTTGGTGTCCAGTGTTATATTACGAAGAGATGAAAATTCTACATTCTTGTTCTCTAAGCAGTGTGAAATTGTGATTTTTGGGTACAAGAACAATCAGTGTGAAGAGCTCAGATCACTTCACAGAACGCTTCATAAGTGATTAAAAGATTTCATAAGATCACTTCACAGGACGCTTCATAAGTGATTAAAAGATTTCATAAGATCACTTCACAGGATGGTTGATGTGTGATTAAAAATTACATAAGATCACTTCACAGAATGATTGATGAGTGATTAGAGATTACATAATATCACTACACAGAACGATTGATGAGTGATTAGAGATTATATAAGATCACTTTACAGTATGATTGTTGAGTGGTTAGGGATTACATTATATCACTACACAGAACAATTGATGAGTGATTAGAGATTACTTAAGGTCACTTCAAAGAATGATTGATGTGTGATTAGAGATTACATAAGGTTACTTCAAAGAATGATTGATGAGTGATTACAGATTACATAAGATTTCTTCACAGAATGTGATAAGAATAATTGAATGATTGAGGAAATCTATGTCAATGTTATTGTTTAACATCAGAATTTAGTGTGTGTGTGTGTGTGTGTGTGTGTGTGTGTGTGTGTGTGTGTGTGTTGTTATAAATAAAAATAAACTTATTTGTAATTATACATTGGTCAGTTATATATGTTTGTATTTAAATGGTTATGTAGCTTCATTTCTCAAACATTAAACTAAATATACATGTAGCATAAAATGTCACTTAGGGAATCATTAAACTTATGTTTAACAATGGTTCCCACTCAGTCAGATCTTATAATAAGTTCACTTGCTGGAAATTAGTGCTTTTCTTGAGGCAAGAGCATAGAAATGTCAGATGTCCAGAGCCTAGAACTGTCAGATATCCAGAGAATAGAACTGCTGGATATCCAGAGCCTAGAACTGTCGGATATCTAGAGCCTAGAAATTTTGGATATCCAGAACCAGGAATACAGATATCCAGAGCCTAGAAATGTCAGATATCCAAAGCCTAGAACAGCTGGATATCCAGAGCTGGATTTTCGGATATTCAGAGCCTAGAACTGTTGGATATCCAGAGCCTAGAACTGTCATATATCCAGAGCTAGAACTGTCAGTTATCTAGAGCCTAGAACTGTCGGATATCCAGAGCCTAGAACTGTTGGATATCCAGAGCTAGAACTGTCAGATATCAATAGCCTATGATACAGATATCCAGAGCCTAGAACTGTTTGATATCCAGAGCCTAGAACTGTTGGATATCCAGGGCCTAGAACTGTGGGATATCCAGAGCCTAGAACTGTCGGATATCCAGAGCCCAGAACTGCTGGATATCCAAAGCAAGAACTGCTGGATATCCGGAGCTAGAACTATCTGTTATGAAAGAAATAATCTTGATTGGGCTTGAAATGCCATTTTAAGTTACTGCCCACTTGATAGAATGAAACCTGGGAAAACCAGACCCCAGTGACAACTGAAAACTGGTTTAACCATGGTAGTTTGCTATGATAAATTACAACAAGTAATTTAAGCTTGTATGTAAACTTAAAATCTATCCAAACAAAATAATTGTCAGGAAGGTGTTTGATTTAGACAGATTTCATTTTACATCCCACTACATAATAAATCCTAAAATTGATATTATGATAATTTATCTCTACCACAAGATAAGGTATCACATGAACTTTGACTTTACTGTCACTTAATGGTATGAGACCAAACTCTTTGATATACAATGCCATTGTGACTAAACTTAGTGTCAATAAAAAAAACAACTGAGCAACACACATGATATAGATAGATATGTTTTAAAAAGATAATCTATACAGGTTAGCTTGTAGTTGGGTTGGAGTGGATTAGAACCTAGCTGATGAGTGGAACTGTGGAAACTTTAGCATGCTTTAAGATCACTGAACCACCCATGCTTCCAGTACATGAAGTTGGCAAACAACAGGAAACAGTATTAAAGATTTTCAATAAGTGGAGGCAGGAACAAGGTGTTAAAACTGAAGAGTGAGAGCCCAGTTTAGCAATTTTGTAATATCCATGTCAAGAATTGTACCACACACACAAACACATATATATATATATAGTATATTCTTTAATTTACCTTTTTTAATAATACATGTAACGTCTTGGTGATTCTGTGGTAGAGCATTTGTCTTGCTAGTGGGAGGTCATGGGTTTGACCTCAGCTAGGTAATACAATGTACTTCAGAAAATTAAATTTGAGATACAGCTTCCTCACCTGGCACTCCGCATTCAGATGACGGATTACTGACTGGTTTGCCTGATGTGATAAGACTGGGGTAGTGGCATGCTTGTTTGTGGCACACTGACTTGATGAGCCAACTCTTAAGAAAAGTTGTACTGAGGATGTTAGTACAAGACAGGCCATAATATACACTTGCTTATACAAACTTGCTCTTATATTAGTCCTTAGAGTAATGAATTTGCTCTCATTGTGAAAAGCTGGAAAAAAATAAACAACATTACAACTAACTAACCTTGTTATTACATACTTGGTCTTCTTCATGCCAAGTGGCTCATCAGACAGCCACACATTCCCTCCTGCAAGTCTGATCATTTGCTTTTCTTTCCACTATCCTCCACAACAACCCTATTTTTTCAGCTATCCTCCTGATGTGCTCTCTCTCTCTCTCTCTCTCTCTCTCTCTCTCTCTCTCTCTCTCTCTCTCTCTCTCTCTCTCTCTCTCTCTCTCTTGAACCACAATTTGTTACACTCAAACTTATAAACAAGATATTGAGTAATAAATACTTGAATTTATCAGAACCCATGGTTATGTGCACTTTAAACCCCTAGACAAGATTTTGAGTAACATACAAGATTAGGAATGGGGTGCTCTTTAGGGATGGTGGAAACTAAGTAACAAGCAATATCGGAAGTGAACAAAATGAAAGTAGATTTTAGATTTTGCAGATCGCAAATATAGCCAAGGAAAATGAGTTTCTTCCTGCCTAAACTGGAGTCTAAGCGAGAAGTAGATGATGTTATTAGATCAACTGAAGATATTGTACTTGTTTTGAGATTTGGTCGAGAAAACGATTCTGAATGCCTTAAACTTGATGATATAGTAAGTTACATAATGCAGACATGGGCCGATTTTTAACCAAATTTCATTGTTACAAATAGAAATATTTGTAAATTTTTCCCTAATAATTTAGAACTTTTCTTAATCGAGAATTAATGGAAAAGTAGAATACATAAAGTATGGAACATTTTAAGCTGTGTTTGATAACTGATATTTTTTGTTTACAATCATCTAACTGACAAATAAGAAAATACTTCAGAATACTATATAAAAACACAGGGGTATTTTTTCAGTATATTGGAGTTAGATGATTGTAAACACAAAATTTCAGAAGCCTGTGGTCATATTTTTGTCAAATTAACAGTGTTCAAATTTTTATTCTTTTTTAAATGGACAGAAACTTTGAAATAAATTTCAACAATTGAAATAATTTTTCCATATAAAAAGATTTTTTTAAATTGACATACTAAAATATATTCAGGGTTAATTTGAAAAGTATCAAAATAAGAAAATATAGAGAAAATTAGTAAATATTTCGGAGGCAGTACTTTATCTCATTTCTCAATAAAATGTAGCAATAGGATTTGCTAGAAATATTATGCATGATTTCTAAATTCATTATTTTCTGGAGGATGTCATTATTACAAGTTTAGAAAAATCAATTTTTAATTTAAAAAAAAAACAACATGATGACAAAGAGTTCTTTCTCAAATTTTACACCATGATGGAATTTGATCCTTGCATTCAAGAGACAAAACAGAACTCTGAAAAATTTCAGAATGTAGATACTTGCAAGTTGCAAGAAACTATTGTTGAAATTCAAGAATAAACTCTCATAAAATGCATAAGGAGGATATTAATAGAACCTTGTAGTAATTTTGTCCCTGTTTACATTACAAGTAAATAAACAATGAAAGGGAAAATATCTCAACGTGAACTACAGCAGAAATTGTAAATGATTATCATATGATCTGTTTGAATATTTTTTATAGTTAGCAAAGACAGCCCCAGAACTAGCAAAAATGGCTTCTATTTACACAGTGGAAGTGGACAAGGTTCCTGTTTATTGCCAATACTTTGACATTACATTAATTCCAGCAACATTATTCTTCTTTAATGCACAACATATAAAAGTTGATTGGGGGTAAGTATATATATAACACAAATACCAGTTAAATTTTGATGTGCCAGATGTGCACATTTCGGAAATTAATTCCTCATCAGTGACACTAAGACCAAAAAGTTTGATAGATAAAAAACAGAAGCCAAATAGTTGAAAATTAATGAATCTGAAGTTCCAAAATTATACAAATCCAAATCCAGCTAAGGAATGCTTTGCATGTGGGAACAAACCTTAGTTTTAAATAAATTTCAAAATTTAAGACGGCTGAAAATTTGGCTAAAAGGTACATTTTCTGACAGCACAAAGTACTGCCTACTGAGTTATGGATACTCTCGGGGAGTTTCCACCAGCAGCAGTACCGCTCAGGGGTAGTAAATATATAACACAAATACCAGTTAAATTTTGATGTGCCAGATGTGCACATATACATGTACATTTGTACAACATTTTGTTAGACTGTTTACCCAAATACAGTCTCAATTGCTTAAGTAAAAATCTCTATATTTAATTTACAAACTGGCAAACATATTTGGACTTGCGAAATGTAAAAAAAAAAAAAAAAAAAAAAGAAAAAATGCAGGGGGAAAAAAATTGGGACTTGAACCACAAACTTTCTCAATATTGTAAAAATTGACTTACAAAATAAATGACCAAGCACTTGTTAGGTTGATAAGATTGTTAAATGTTACAGTTAATGAAAGAAACTGGTACATGTATATGGATGTATGCTGTACTGATTGAGCTACCAGGGAAACTATAAATGTGTGTTGTTATGGTGATCTTATATATTTGTGCAAAACTTGCATATGAATAAAAAAGAGAGAATATTAGTAAAATATTGAGTCTATATCATCCTGTTATATTCCATGGTCTGTTGAAGTTTTGTGTCTCTCCTATTATATATCATGGTCTGTTGAAGTGTTGTGTCACTCGTTATATACCATGGTCTGTTGAAGTGTTGTGTCACTCCTGTTATAAACCATGGTCTGTTGAATTTTTTGTCACTCCTGTTATAAACCATGTCTGTTGAAGTTTTGTGTCACTCCTGTTATATACCATGGTTTGTTGAAGTGTTGTGTCACTCCTGTTATATACCATGGTCTGTTGAAGTGTTGTGTCACTCCTGTTATAAACCATGGTCTGTTGAAGTGTTGTGTCACTCCTGTTATATACCATGGTCTGTTGAAGTGTTGTGTCATTCCTGTTAATGTTATATACCATGGTCTGTTGAAGTGTTGTGTCACTCCTGTTATATATACAATGACCTGATGATGTGTTTTGTCACTACTGTAATAGATCATGTTAAAGTATTGTGTCACTACCATGATATATAACATAGCCTTTTACATGGATGTGTCACTATCGTTACATAACATGTTGAAGTGTTGTGTCACTCCTGATATATATGCAGTGACCCGTTCATGTGTTTTGTCACTACTGTAATAGATCATGTTGAAGTTTTGTGTCACTACCATGATATATAACATAGCCTTTTACATGGATGTGTCACTACTGTTACATAACATGTTGATGTTTTGTGTCACTATTGTGATATATAGACCTGTTAAATTGTTGTGTTATCATTTTTATATATACTTTGAACTGTTTGAGTGTTGATTTACTAGTGTTTATATGTTATACACTTCTGTATAACACTCAGTTTCTTTGTTTTATTTTACAGGACACCTGACCACACAAAGTTTATGGGTAGTTTTAAGACTAAACAGGACTTTATAGATGTTGTAGAGACGATATTTAGGGGTGCCATGAAGGGAAAACTAATGGTGATGAGTCCGATAGATCCACAAAACATACCTAAATATGATTTACTTTATCAGGATATATAGCAAATGAAAGGTATGATATAACTTGTTTATATAGAGAATCTTTAACAATAAATTATTTACTACCTGTTTATCAAGATATATAGCAGCTGAAAGGTATTAAATATCATTTATTTACAGTTTACTGCAAATCAAGAAATTTCCACATTCATTTTATTTTTAATTTGGCAAGAGTAACAAAATGTAAAAATAAAACTTCAACAAATATTTTATTTTTGTAAACTTCACTTTCATTTGCACCAACCATCAACTCAGAATGCAAAAATAAAAGAACAGAAATATCTTGAAATAACAGTACTCACGAAAATTAACTGATAGGTCTGGAACATTTCCCAATTGACAGTAGAGAATCTTAAATTTTGAAGCACCAAAATCGTAATTATTGTTCAGGTAAGTGAGAGGACTTTAAGTGACGTGGAGTAATTGTGTTTTACACCCAAGTAAAATACTTTTTCACTTGCATCAAGGCAGTTAGTTTGGGGATGATTGAGAAAACTTGGAGTATAGGCCTAAAATAACACAAACCATCAGAAAACAAACTGACAAACTTCCACACATTAGAATATAAGATACTAGTGGTTCTGTGTTGGATATTAACCTAGGCAGTGGGAAGTGGTGATCCATAAGTCTTATCTGTAGACCACTTGACCGTTATGTTGTTCTACTTAGGAAATTGTATTACTGTGTGCTTGTTTCATAAAACAATTGTTATATCAGATATTTTTTTGATATTGGCACTATATGTAGTGGAAATAATCATAATATTGGGTAAAACATGTAGATCAAATATATTCAAAAATTTAAGTGTAAAACTTTTAATTGATTGAATTGATAACATTCTTGCATTAATACTCTTCGTCTTATTGTTCACAATATGCATGGTAAAAAATAAGATTGTGTAAAGATCTTATGATGAATGATGATTTCTTAAGAGTAAATATTGATATATAAGATTTGTAGTAAATGGCAAATTATGAGATATAAAAATTTAACTTTTCACAATCTGGTCGGTTTTGTCGTCAGATAATGCACAAAGCATAATGCATGCATCTGTTAACTAGTTTACTTGAAGAGAGAAATGTCCAGTACTAGTATGTGTTTTAAACTTGTAAATAAAATACAATTTTTCATTAAATTATAGGTAATGAATGTAGGAAAAAAGAATGAAGTAAGTGGAGACAACCCAGTTCTTCAAAGAAAATCTGGCACTAATGTTCTTATCGGAGAAAAGTCTACATGCATTGTGAAATTTTTGAAAGGTTCAAGTGAATCAAAGATATGCAGAAATTGATAAGAGATTAGTGAAATGATACGTACGGATTTACAATACAGTATTAAAATTATGAACAGTGTTTGATTGGAAATTCAGAAAATAAATATGGCTAATCTCTTAGATGGCTGGAGTAGGTGAAAAGGGGAGAGAAAACTGTTTTGAAAAAGAGAGAGGGGAGAATAACGATTGAAAATATATGCATGTTTTGTATTTTTTGCAAAATAAATATGAATGTACAAATTGCCTTCTATTCTAAAAAATAAACGATAGCATAAATGTTATATTATATTATTTTTTTAAAATTATGTTATAAAATATATATACAGTGAAACTTGTGAAAAACTGAGGGGGTCAGGACCACAGAATAAATCCAGTTTTCACAGGTGTCTGGTTTATTCAGGTTCTTTGAAAGTCTTCCTTCTGGAACCAATATACTGTAGATTACTATTTTTATTCGCGAGAGGTTTATTAGCATTTAATTTCACATGAGGACTCTCTGTCATGAATTAATATATCATGCAAATACATGTTCATCTATTCCTAAAATCGTGAAAATTAAAAAAGCCAAATTGAAAGCATGACAGCAATTGACCATGATCATATCATGTAAGTTAGGTATACTAGTAACATGTCATATTAAATGCAATAAATTGTACTCATATTACAACCAGTAACTAAATACATACAATATACTCTCTTAGAAAAGGGAGATCATCGCCTGTCGATCTCAAATTTTAATATTTACATGGATTGTGGTTGCAGTTTTACATATTCACATATGACACTTAGGGGTCAGTACATGAAATGTGATACACGCAAATTCAAAGTAATCTATGGTAGCTTAAGTTATTGTCAGATTTACCTCTTCTGAGCCAGTTTGGCTATTCATTTTAATTTTTATAAATATACAGAACCTACAAGGATTATTGTTTGGTTTATTAGGGATTCAGATTTCTGAGGTTTTTTTTTTTTTTTTTTCATTCTTTATAGGGGTCACAAATTTCCTGATGTGTTGTAAAACAGTTTTCACTAATATTCCTGATCAGTTATTTTATAAGGAAATAAACATTGAGTTTTTCATACCCATATAACTTTGACAAGATGGACAAATTCTTCTATTACCGGTATATCAGTTTACTAGAGGCTAAACTATGTACTCCTCACATTGGGACTAAGGATCTGTTTCAACCTTGTGGAAAACCGAAGGCTTGAAAATAAGTAAAATGGGACAGAGCAAGATTATTTCACTTATATCAAGATACTAGCAGCTAATGGTGAAGTTGCAGAATTATGTATCTTAAAGATTGCAATGTGCCACATTCAGTAAGGGTTCCTAATCTTGCCAAACTCTGCTATGACATAAATGTACCACACAAGTTTGGGACCCTTTGACTTGCCAAAGTGATCCATCACACCTTGAACTAGAGTAACTAAATCCTAAAAGCAGTGATTGATTGATAAATATGTGATCTAACCTGAAAAGGAGCTGAAAATGTATTAAAAATAATCTCATTCCAAACACTTGGCATCAATAAATGAAAGTACTGTTATATGTAACAGATCTTATCAGACATCAACAAAACAATCTAGAGTAGAAGACTTGTGTTAAAGATTACCCTGAAGGCTGTATTAAATAACAAACAACTAGATACTAAATTTGTTATCAAAGAAAGCTCAAGTTGTTTGTCCAAACTCAACCTTTATTGTTTTTTATCATTTTTCTCAAAAAGGCTAGGTTTGACAAGGTATCACATAAACCCTGAAAGTTTTAGTCATACCATTAATTTACTCATATACATAAATACTTATAGCTGTCAGATGTATAGAATTGTTTTAAAATTGTATGTATTATGACATAATTTACATATCAATATCAATTTTGGTGATAAGTGAATTTCTTGCAATTGCAATGAAACCATTATGTAATCTCTACTCCAAACTTCCCCCTTCATGGCTCAGTGGTAGAGCATCTACCCTGAGAGCAGGAGGTTAAGGATTTTAAACCCTAGCTAGATATTACTCAAGACTAACATTCTAGATGTTTCCTCTCCAAGCACTAGGATTAGAAGTGTAAATTCTTTCACCTATATCAAGGCGGTCAGTTTTAAATTGGTGGAGAAACCAAAGTACTTAGAGAAACCACAACCTTTGGGAAAGGAACTGAAACATTCTCACTCTGTTTTTGTGGGATTTAGAACTTCGGTTGCGAGAGGTGCTGTCAGTTTGGCCTAATGCTCAGCATCAGGAGGAGAGACAGGCTCACCTGGTGCCAGGATTATGACTGGGAGAGTGGTATACTAGTCCGTGGTATACTGACTAATGGATCATTCAATTAATTTTCATCCTCAACAGATAGTGCTAGTAAATTTGGAAAATAACTTACAAATTATACTTTGACAAAGCAATGCTATAACGCAGCAGATGGTCGTTTTTCTCAAGATTAGATTTGCTGTTAAGACAAGATTTTCTATAGGTAGGTTTATGCTATTAAACATTTGATCAAAATCACTTAAAAAAGGCTTTTTAGACTAATAACGACTTAAAACAAAAATTTTAGCTAGAGTTTTGAAGAACTTCAGTAAAAAAAAGCCATTTCCTATTTTCCTTGCGACCTTGGTAAAAACCAATTAGAATAAAACTAGGCAGGGCTCTACAATACCTTTTCCATTGTGCTTGTCTGCAAAATTATCTTGTTCAAATTCTAACAAAACAGTCAAGGCAAATGCTGATTATAGTATTATTGATATGATTGCACTTATTGTCGGTGATTTGAGTATATATTTAGCATTTACATAGCCTTGTTTATTTTTTGTAAAAGATCACTGCATGATGATTGGCTACAAAAGTATTTAAACCACACCATAGACACATTGACATAACATCTTTTGACCATCCAAGAGTTTTGTTATCAATATCCTCTTTTCCTGCAGCACTTTTTGCATTTAATAATAGAGTGATCTTGAATTAATAGACACCAAATTCCTATAACTATCATGATTCCATATTTTGAGACAAGATCCTTTAAACTATAGGTTTTAGAATTTTCTAATTTTTTTTTTTTTTGGGGGGGGGGGGGGGGGGGTCATTGTTATAATAGCCATGTTTCATCGATTAAGTTTTATAAGCACTAGTGTATAATTAATGGGAACTTAATTTGATTCAAACTCTTTTCATTTAGATGTTGATATTCAGAAGATGCCTGATAACTTATTTTAACAATTTTGCAAATGAACTATGTTGTGTCACCAGAAACCACTTGTTTTATTAAGACAATAAGTGCTATGAAAATGGAAGCCAAATTAAAAAAAAAAAAAACTGGTTCATTGTAAACATTCTCTTTGCTTGAATTTACCTTGTGATCAGTCTTACAAAAGACCAATAAAATTTTGTTGCGTGTTAGGCTGCTAACCATTGATAAAAAACTACAGCACACAAAAAGTAAATTGATACTCGATAAATATATCCAGGGTTTGAAACTACTGAACCTGTTGAAAAGCTTGTACATTCATTAGTCTTGATTCACAACAAATATGGACCCATGAAGTTATTAAAACATTCATTCACTATGATTTTTGCTGTTGTTAAATCTGTTAATTGTTATATGATTAGAATTTATATTTTCCAGTCAGTTTTTAAGTACTGAATATACTGTATGTTGTAAGATGAATATTTATTAGTGTTCCTTGTTTCTTTCACTCTCAATTTTGACTTTGCATGTGATAGGTGTAGTTAGCTAGACAGGAGGTGCTAATCCTTCTGAAGCACCAAACCTCACTTTCTTGATGGAAGTTCACATGTATAACTAAATTTGCCAGTTTTCAAAGTTTTAACTTTGTATTTTTGGGATTGTGATTTGGACAAGGACTGGTATGTTTGTGGTTTTTTTTTTTGGATTGTGATTTGGACATGGACTAGTATGTTTGTGTTTCTTGGGATTGTGATTTGGACATGGACAGGTTATGTTTGTGTTTTTTTGAGATTGTGATTTGGACAAGGACTGGTATGTTTGTGGGTTTTTTTGGGGTTTGTGATTTGGACATGGACTGGTATGTTTGTGTTTTTTTGGGATTGTGATTTGGACATGGACTGGTTATGTTTGTGTTTTTTTTGGATTGTGATTTGGACATGGACTGGTATGTTCGTGTTTTTTGGGTTTGTGATTTGGACATGGACTGGTATGTTTGTGTTTTTTGGGATTGTGATTTGGACATGGACTGGTATGTTTGTGTTTCCAACAGGTTCTTATTTCAGATTCCGTTTTTAAACTTCTGACAAATAAATGAAATATTTTTCTTTCTTTTTTTTAATTGTAAAATGATTACAATGTATTTAAATACATTTAAGATCTTGGTCTTTCTTTCTTTCCTTTAAACAAAGCGAGTAGAGATACGTTTGCTACTTTGACAATCTTGAATCGGACTCCGGGAATATCTCCAACGGCATGTCCTTTACGACCAAAACCTGCTACCAAGACTTCATCATTTTCCTGAAATGGAAATAATTTTAAATAAAGATAATAATTGTCTTTTTGGAACAAGACAAAAACAAACCAATTATTTATTTATTTTTTTTTTTCTTTTTGTATGTTCACTTATGAAAAGCACATCAACCATGGACTTTGTGTTAGGAATCATAACCATAATTGTAATTAATCACCCCCCTTGCTTTTTATAAAATGGCCAATATCTACTGCTTATCAATCATTAAGTGTCAAACCCATTACTTCATGCATAACACATATAACAAGAGGGCAATGCCCACATGGCTCTCCGGGGAGACGTTGAAATATTTTCAGATTTTGATTCAGGAGGTGTTATAGGCATAGAAGTTATAGAAGTTATAGACTACCAGCTACCTGTTTAAAGCGTGTTGGTGGCTATAGACTGGAGTGGTTAAAAAGTGTAGCCAATCCTAGTATAGTAACATTGTGCAGCAAATCTTTGAAAATAGAATTCTTAGAATTTAGTGTTCATATCTAAATAATACATAAATGCACCTATGTTTATAAAGAGCCAACAAAATTACTTGTTAACATTATTTAAAAATTTTGTTAGATTATCCGTCGCGTTGTGTTCGTTACACTTGTTTGCTATGCCGCAACAAAAGTGTCATCAATATCGAGGTCGCCTTGTTGTATCTGGGTCAAAGCTGTTTACATCGTACTGTAGACAATATAGCGGGAAACAAATATTCTGAAAATTTCTCAATGTTTAGCGATGTGAGGTGCTTTACACATCACGATGCACAAATTCAGCCGCTATTATGAGTGCATTTTTTGCAATCTTGTATCGTTCTGGAGATCTCTAACTCACAAAATATCGCTTAAAATTTTGCTACTCACAGCATAAGGCTCTCAGGACCTATAGGTCCCGTAGAGCCAAAAAGCATATGTTTTCATTTGTTTTTTTTTCCTGTAGTCTAAACACATAGGATTCCTGAGATTGTTTAATGTCTGCTATTCAGTTTCTTTCACAAGCTTTAATTGACTGATACCAAACATTCAGTAACATCAGTTTTAGCCAATCAAACTTAATGTTTCACAGAGGGTTTCAGCATGTCATAACAACAAAAGACATGCTTTTGTTCATAAACATTCAAAGATCTCTTTCCAAAATTGATACATAGTGGAACCAAATCCATCATCAACTGATCAACTTGCATATGAAGAAAATGATTTTATATCAATTATATTAAAAGGTAAATCACTTCAAATAAGAAGTTTAAATTAGCATGCATGAATTATTTTAGACACCAGATACACAGCAAATGTATAATGCAAGTATACATCTTTTTCTTTTGTTTTGTTTTGTATATATATCCAATCAATGTGTATGATTTAGCTCTTTTTGTTATGAAAATGCTTTTACAGAGCATGAGGCAGACACTACCACCAAGCCACTGAGAAAGTCACAATACTGGGATGAATTGACAAACATTGATTTTTTTTATACCCCTAGAGTATGTTCATGGAGATAAAACTAAAACAATATGGGTAATAAATGCCATTAAACAGGCAGAACAGGATCCACTCTTTCTTTCCATAAACAAAATGTATACGACAGACTTATACCCTATGACAACTGTAAATAGGTGATCGCAATCAACTGACTCTGTACACTTACCTCTACAAAGTTCAGACAACCGTCATTAGGTACAAAAGCCGTGATCTTTTTACCATTCTTAATTAATTGTACTCTTACACACTTTCTAATAGCTGAGTTAGGCTGTTTAGCTTCAACACCACTGAAAAAAACAACAATAATCTAGGTAATCATCATAATAGTGTACTGCATACCTTGTATTCAGTATTAAAAACTACAAGAATTTTACAGATAATTACAATTATATTCTTAATTTTAACACAAACCACTTGAGTTGTATTAAATGTTCTAGCTTTTAAAGGAAACTACCAATCTTCATTCAAAATTTCGAGATTTGATGTACCCTTTGCTGACTGCTGATTGACTTTACCATCATTTGTGGAGCACTTGTCATGATAACTTTCCATCAGGCACCCCGATCCAGCCATGCATGGCTTTAATAAGGATCTTAACTTGACAGTAAATCTACTGACAGCTTATAGGGCTTCTGTGGCCAAGTGGTCTAAAGAGTGTACTTACAAATCAAAGCAACTCCGACTGTCAAGGTTAGAATCTCACAATAAACAGATTCTAGTGTTAGCAAGTTTGTCAGTTGGCTGTCTGGGATTAAAATTTTTGCATCAGGAGCAAAATAAAATTCCTTAAATGATCATATGAATATGAATGAATGAATCTTGACTTGGTTTGTCAACTCCACTACCACTAATAACATTACTTACACTTTTTCTAATACAATGCCTTTGGCATGTGATGATCCCTGGAAGGGTTTGACCCATCTGGATGGCAAGTGAGCCTTTTTGTAATCTTTATCGTGCCATTTCTGATCACGACGATGGTTCTTTTGTTTACGAGCTGTTCTAAGACCTCTTGGCTTGCCTAGGAAAAATAAGAAACACCTTTTAAATGTAATGGAAGAGTTAATATGAAGTCATCACTGTATTGTTTCAAGAAAATTTTAGGCTTCAGCAACAGAGCTATAAAACTTATTTGACATAAAACAAAAAATTAATTTTATTACAATGGAATTCACCAGAGTATCACGTGATACCTCATAGCGTTTGTGCTGGACAATTATTTCTATTGACAATGGAATTGCATAAAGTTACGTTTTCCTGTAATAACGACGTTTTTCCGGAATATTTGATGTAGATGTTATCCATTTCATTTCGCACAAACGTTAAAAGGTATTGATCACGGGGTACGCTGGCGAGTTCCATTGAATCCATTCATATGAATTTCTATACTTCACATTTTTTTCTAAATAGTGCTTCTATTGTTCAAATTTGTGTGCAGAATATGGGCCAAAATTTTGTTATTACAAGGGCGATTTACATAAATTTCTTGTTAAATGGATGTATGTGATATCTGGCAAAATTTGGCAGAACAATTATGCTAATTCCCCATGTCACTGTTTGTGACAGCATAATATAACAAAAATGGTAGAAAGTCTGATGATTTTATTTAAAGCTAAGTATTGCTCAAAAGTCATTACTCAAAATCATCAAGCAAATCCCAGATTATTATGTAAAGGCAATGCAACAGCTATGGAAACATTGCTTTTACATACTGTTTGCTCTGGAAGTGGTGGTTTTGGTGAAATAACATTAAATACACAATTGAAAAAAAGACATTTTTAGAAAGATTTTACAATAATGTAAAACCCCCATTTCAGCATAATTTTTCATTTCACAGTTCTGAGCAAGATGCACATTCCTGACTTTCAGTTAAGAATATTCCAACAAACCACTTTAATAAAGAATTTCGGTACAATTCAGGTCTCATGTAGAACTAGTTGGTCAAACCCCTCTGCCGTCAGCAAAATGACTTGTTGATTATCCAGAAATATTCCTATTTGTAGTGTACAGAATCTAGCAGTAAGCCCTTGATAATATTTTAAGTGTTAAATTTGAATGATTGGAGATAAAAGGGAAATAATTGACAGTAGACACTCAATACATTAACACTCGATTTCAGATGTATTTTAATTATTTTTCATTAAATGAAACAGTTTATTGCACCACGTGCAAATTTTCATTCTCACCCATGATGGCGTTCAACGAGAAAAGGAAGATCACGCATGTTCTCGCGCAGTCTTTTCGGAAATCCTCGTATGTAATGGTTAATTTTCAAACCAGGTAAAAAAGAAAGACTCACGGATAATCCGGAATTTTTATGTACTTTCAAATTCGTTAGGTTCGTCAAAATGCAAACAACTTTTATAAAATTTTCCCTTAAATAAAAAAAAAAAAAAATAAAAAAAATTTTGACTTAAAGTTGAGATTGCTGTGTGTTGTGAGGTGTTTCGAAATCTAAAATTTAATAGTTTTGCCAGTTGTCGCAGGAATTCATGCCAGTCCTTCAAATGAATGAAACTTTAAATAAGTTAAAAAATTACCATCAAATAAAAAAGGAATGTTTCTGTTGTTTCCCTCAAACTTGCAATTATTCTTCTTGGTTGTTCAAAAATAATAAATTAATACAAATGTTTGAATTTAGCAAACATCCCTTTCTTAATAATTGGTAAGTTAAATTTATCCAGTATAAGTCTGGGTACAGTGACTTCATACTTATCAACAATATTGTGATTACGGCCATAAAACTGGTAAGGGCCTTGATAAGCCTAGGCTTGCAATATCCTTGTGTCAACAATTAAGTTTGCTTTTTTCATATTGTGTTTAGTCATTCATTGAACCAGCATGTAATAGTCACCGATAATAATAATAATATATTATGTCGATCCGACATAAATTCTTATTCAAAACTTTTTGTGAATTACAATTTTTATAAATAAATAAATAAATAAATAAATAAATAAATAAAATCCGGACGAGTTAGCTAATAGTTCCGTCTTTCGATTTATGGCTTAGATTTTGGTTCGCGAGGAGTGCCGAATAGATTCACATGACAAGGAAGTGAGGTCAAGTTGGCAAGTAAAATCTTCAAGATGAACACAATTTTAGTCGTTTTTATCGCTGCTTTCACTGTAGCTTTGGGTTCAAAAGTTCCAGTTTTGATATGGTCACCATCCAGGTAAATAATTAACGGAAAACTCTACGAATCGCAGGTTACTAAAACCGTATTTACCGGTTTATCAAGACAAGTAACTGAGTACAGTAGCATATTTTAGTTGCTAATGTAATTTCAACCGGCCAATATCGATTTTTTCTACTTGGCTGTTGTGACATAAGTTGTCCATCCTATTCTGTGAGACAATACAATATATAATAATATACAAGATAAAAAAAAAAGATTCTCGGAAATAATTTGTTTTGTAGCGGTCTTGATAGACTACTGTAGTTGGTAGATAACATTGTTTTTGAGCAACATCAGTTATTTTAGTCCGAAAATCATGAATTTCAATGGCTTTGCTATATATATGCCATATAGCAAAGCCGTTAAGAGTCATGATTTTCAGGACTACAGTTATTTGAATTTTAGTACATTTTAATACACAATATAATCACAAGGTTAGAAAATATTTCTAATTAGAAAAAAGTGTTTATAACAATTTGGTCATCAATCTTAATTTCTTATGTTAAAGTAATATGAAAATAAAACATGAAAGGAAAGACTTCCTTTTGTACCCTCCACTAAAATATTAGTTTCAACTAAAATGATATAAAAGTAATACATTCATGCCATTTTGAACATTTCTGTAAAAAATAATTTTTCAAAAATTTTACATTGAATTTAATGGGTGGAGGGTACAAAAGGAAGTCTTACCCTTCTTTACACTAGGATCTGTCCTGAATGGGATTTAAACCCAGGAGGTAGGATGTGCTGTGATATGTAAACACTCACTTTAGACCATTTGGCTCTTTAGACCTTATCATTGCATTAGCTCTTTTGGTAGAGTGCTCACTTTGTATGTGGAAGGTCTGGTTTTCAACCTCGGCCAGGTCTGAAAAAGACTTTAAAATAGATAATGACTGTTTTTTCACCAAGCACGCAGCATTTAGAAATGAAATTCATGGGGCCTTTGGAGAAGACGCAAAAAATCATTGCCCCATGTCATGGTAGCCATAGTATGTTAAATAACCCTCCCTGCTCATTGCCATGAGTGCACTGCAAAGGCATAAATTTCTGCCACTTCACCTATAGCTGGTGAAGATTTTTAAGTTTGAAAATGTACAGAATGTTGGTCATGCCTTTTGCTGTTAAAATACTTTAATATTTTGTGCTACATCTAGTTTTGATATACATTTAAGTGTTTGTATTTGTAGATCTATGGTAGATATACCACAAAGTTATGCTGGAAAGACAGTAAAAACATCAGAGTTCACTAATAAGTATCTGTCACCTTTAACTTCAAAATCTAGAGATCACCATCTTGTAATTTTTGTACAAGACAAGGTAAAATTATGAGGAAATCAACATTTGTAATTGGCTTTACTTAGACATAAGTTTATTCAGAGTTGTATATAACTACTTGCATTAACTTAAAAAAAAATAATTACATAAAAATTTTGAAAAGAATACCTTACATGTTTAAAGAGATTTCTTGTGGAAAAGGACTAGATTGGATTGAGGATGTTTTTGTCCCAGACAATCATATTGGGAGAGGGGGAGGGGTCAGTTCTTGTATGGTGGAGGAAACTGGAGTGCCGTAAGAAAAATTTGACCTTTGGCAAGTGAACTGACAAGTTTCTCACATTAGTTTTTATCTGGGTGACATTTGAACCTAGGCAGAGAGGCACTGTGACCCTTTAGCATGTACTTTTGAACCACTTTGCCACTGAGGCCCCTGGGGAAAAAAGAGCTTATTGTTTCAAACAGATTGTATTGATCAGATACAGAAAACACAGATGGGCGTGTTAGTGATTTAAACTTTATAACATGTACAATATTGTATACCCTGAATAAATTTTTTTTCTTCCTTATTAAAAACGACATACATGTATATGAATTTTTAGCTGGTATGTTGAAGTACATACTGTCAGAAAAGCTTGTCAGACATAGCCCTAGAATAAACTATCATACCACTTGTATTCAGTGATAAAGTTTTGGTTTGAGGTTCATAAATATTCTGCTCCTCATACCTACTGAAATAAGCTATCAGACTTGCTGTATCCAGTGTTAAATGTACTGGTTTGAGGTTTCCAGTGTTAAATGTACTGGTTTGAGGTTTCCAGTGTTAAATGTACTGGTTTGAGGTTTCCAGTTTTAAATGTACTGGTTTGGGGTATCCAGTGTTAGATGTACTGATTTGAGGTTTCCAGTTTTAAATGTACTTGTGGTTTGAGGTTTTCAGTTTTAAATGTACTGGTTTGGGGTATCCAGTGTTAGATGTACTGGTTTGAGGTTTCCAGTTTTAAATGTACTTGTTTGGGGTTTCCAGTTTTAAATGTACTGGTTTGAGGTTTCCAGTTTTAAATGTACTGGTTTGAGGTATCCAGTGTTAAATGTACTGGTTTGAGGTTTCCAGTGTTAAATGTACTGGTTTGAGGTTTCCAGTTTTAAATGTACTGGTATGAGGTTTCCAGTTTTAAAAGTACTGGTTTGAGGTATCCAGTTTTAAATGTACTGGTTTGAGGTATCCAGTGTTAAATGTACTGGTTTGAGGTTTCCAGTTTTAAAAGTACTGGTTTGAGGTTTCTTGTTAGTACACAGTTGTTAGAGCTCATAAATATGTCACACTTCATACATTTGCTGTTTAGTGTGTTATTGTAAGTGTTTATATTTAAGATAGTTTTGTAATTAAGACATTTAGAACCGTAAATGGTTAGATAGTGGAGGAAACTGAAATACAATGTACTCACAAAAAACACTATACATTTAGACAAACTTTCTTCCTGCTAAGATCTTGTCCCTAAATGGGTTTCAAACTTACGCAACAAACGGTACTGAGATGAATAAGAAACTTTTTCATTCAGCTCCTTGGAATGTACGATTATGACAATATTTATATGTTTGTAAATTGTTTGTTTACAGTTAAGTTTAGAAGATTTCACTAATTATGCTGATGTTTACAACACAGATTCTGATGGTGGAGCATTCAAGAATGTTAAGGTGTGTATGACAATACCCCCCACCACACACACACACACACACACACCCACACACACACACACACACACACACACACACACACACACACACAGTGTCTTGTCTACAATCAGAATATATTATTCCTTTTTTTACTTTGAATTCTGCATGTTTTTTTTTTTTTTTTTTTTTTTTTTTTTTTTTGCCTGAAAGATATTTTGTCACCAGGAAGTTTTTGAGCCCTGGCAGTATTTTGACTCTGCAGACTCTACTATGTATTATGAATCCTTTAAATCACTAGGCTTTTACTAGATTTTATATTGGATCAAGCCACATCTTTCTGGATGGGTAACAGATGAGGATAGTATTTTTTAGAATAAACAGAGCAAATTTCTATCATGTCAGAAAAATTCCATTAATTCTATTCTTATGAATAGAGATATTTTTTTACCACTTTTCACATTTTTAGAGAGAGATGTAGGACCAAATTTAAAATTATAAGACCAAATATAATTAATTTATTCAATTAAGACAAAGGAAGAAAATTTTAACTATTAATCGAAGTGCTGTTCTCAAAAATTAAAACAATTGAAGATTAGCATGGTTGTCTCAGCCTTGAACAATTAGTTGTGATATTTAGAAGTTGAAACAATTGAAGATTAACATGGTTGTCTCAGACTTGAACAATTAGTTGTGATATTTAGAAGTTGAAACAATTGAAGATTAGTATGGTTGTCTCAGCCTTGAACAATTAGTTGTGATATTTAGAAGTTGAAACAATTGAAGATTAGCATGGTTGTCTCAGCCTTGAACAATTAGTTGTGATATTTAGAAGTTGAAACAATTGAAGATTAGCATGGTTGTCTCAGCCTTGAACAATTAGTTGTGATATTTAGAAGTTGAAACAATTGAAGATTAGCATGGTTGTCTCAGTCTTGAACAATTAGTTGTGATATTTAGAAGTTGATGATAAATTATTACTCGTAAAGACTATTTAACCTTTCTGCTTATAAAATAAACTCTTTTAGCAAACTTCAGTTGTTAGATAAATTCCCACTTGCTTATTTGGGTTCAAAATAGTCAAACAGAGATCAAAGATGAAGACAAAAAGTAACTTGTAATTGATAAATACCGGTAGTAACTTTTAGACAACACTGTATAATAATTATTAGTCCCCTACCGACGAAAGCCGAAGGGGACTTTAGGTTTGCACTCTGTCTGTCCGTCCGTCTGTCACGCCTCAGTTTTCCACACTTTTTTTCTAAATGCTTTTAGATAATGAACTGATTTTTGGTATATGAGTCTACCATGATGAGTTACAGCTCAAGTTAACATTTCGTTTCCATCTGCTAAATTTTACCGGAGTTTTGGCCCTTCACAGAAATTTTAGTTTTCCGCACTTTTTTTCTACACACTTGCAGAAATGGAACCAGTTTTTAGTATCTGACTCTACCATGATAAGTTACAGATCAAGTTTTTGTTTCGTTTCCATCTGCTAATTTTTACGAGAGTTATGACCCTTTGAACTTTAAAAATTCACTTAAATTTCAGTTTTCTGCTCTTTTTTCTAAATGCTTTTAGATAATGATCTGATTTTTGGTATATGCTTCTACCATGATGAGTTACAGATCAAGTTTACATTTCGTTTCCATCTGCTAATTTTTACCGGAGTTATAGCCCTTTGATCTTTGAAAATTCACAGAAATTTTAGTTTTCCGCACTTTTTTTCTACACGCTTGCAGAAACGGAACTAATGTTTGGTATGTGACTCAACCATGATGAGTTACGTTTCGTTTCATTCCACTAGTTTTTATGGGAGTTATGGCCCTTTGAACTTTGAAAATTCAATGAAATTTCAGCTTTTTGCACTTTTTTCAACATGCTTGCAGATAATGAATTGTTTTTTTGGTATATGAGTACATTTTACCTAAAACTTTGGGATTAGTGAAATATGCGACCGGTAGGGGACTATGTATTGTTTTGCAATACTCTCAGAATGCTTGTTATATTCAAAAATACATTTATCAGTGTACCATATATATATATATATATATATATATATATATATATATATATATATATATATATATATATGTATGTATATATATAGTACAAAGTATGCATGATTGCCTCCTTTGTACTACATTACATGCATGCATTTAAGATATTACTTTTGATAATTCTCACACATTTATTACAAGGCTGTTCGTATATTTTAAATCAATATTATAAAAATATATTTATTATGGATTATCTTTCTTTCAGGGCTTTATGGATGAACATTCTTCTGTACATTTATCATCTGTCCACTCACCAGATGTGGCCATTGATAATTTGATTGAAGAGTTTCAAGGTAAATTACAGAATGTTAAGTCTGAAAAAGACTTAAAGAACCTTGACCTTGCAACTGGACAGAGCTTGATTATCATCAATTTGAGTCCCGTCAGAGGAGCTGAGAATGAAGAGGAAGCCCTTAAGAAAAATGGTATGTATGGACATATAAGGCGTTTATTTCACATGTTTACATAAAGCTTTTCTATAGAAGACAAAAATAACTATAATTTAAGACTTGCTAACGCAGTTAAACCATGTCACAGAATATTGATTAGATGATTTTTTTAAGCAGGAGTTCTATAGCCATATCATTAAATATTGATTTGATGATTTTGGCCATCTTAAGTGTAATCTAACTGAACCATTGAATATCAAATAGATGATATCACATCACTGAAGGTGATACAGTCGACTCTCGTTAATTCGAAATCGGTTAAATCGAAATGATATAAACGGTCCCGTCAGATCGCTATGTATTTCTATGCAAATTTCGGTTTAAATCGAAATACCGAAATTCGAAATTTTGCTTAAATCGAAGTGAATTTTCAGTCCAGATAACAAAATATAATGAAAATTCCAACGTTTAAATCGAAATATACTTTCCTTGTTTATCGTAGTTTGGATTTGTTTAAACAACAAGTTGAAACTAAACGGCAAAATAAAAAAACAATTACATGTACACAAAAATATTTTATCTTAAAAATGTTGATTTATACCTGAAGTAATTAATCCGTCTCTTGTTTAAGAAGTGTCGGTTTACTTTGAAGATTTATATCCGACTCAAAATACACATGAAAAAGGAAGTCGGTATCCCATGCTATTTTCATGATTTTCTCTTCCGGTCAGGTCATGGTAAACCGTTTGTCAGTAAAAGGAAAAATTTCATTGGTGTAAAATTAAAAAGTGGGCAGTCCATTCTTCCACAGTCATTGATCACAAGAATATCCAACGCTAATTGCCACGCTTAAACTTAATTATTCTGTCGAGCCAAATGGTATACACCATTCAGCTACTGTGACATGGCAAGCCATGATTTCAATAATCACAAAGTTTGGACGCTAAGGATTACAGATGAAGAAGTTATGATTATGAATAAATGAAACTTTAACTGAGCTTGCCCGATGATAGTCAGTGATTAACAAATTTCAATGTAACCTTGTAGCTTCCGGTGAAGTTTGCTTATTTTATTGTGCAAAAATTTATTTTTAATTTTTAATGTTTAATTTAATCTTAATCATAAATTTTCAGTGTCAATTGTAAGCATTATAATACGTAACAGCATATACGTGACATCAATAGAGAAGCACTTTACTTTTAGAGTTAACTCCCGTTTCTGATCGTCAGTGATCAAAACGGTTAATTCGAAATACGGATAAATCGAAATTTTTCATCCGACCCCTTCAATTTCGAATTAACGAGAGTCAACTGTATTTGAGTTTTGATCAGTGCCCTTCAGATCAGAAATCATCATTGTGTTTTGTCTTGTCTTATTTTGTATTTTATGAATCCTTTGTTTGTTTTACCCCTGGTGATCAAAGTTAAGGAAGTGGATATAAGAATGACACTGTCTATCTATCTGTCTGTCTAAATATCATGTCTGCTTCATATATGGATATTATTATCAAACTTGTCACAATTGTAAAGCAACTTGGGATGATATGCCATGCAAAATACAAAATTAAGGTGTGTAGGTCAAATACCAAGGTCAGGAGGTTAATTTTCACCTTTAGACTAATGGAAAGTATTGTGAACACGGGATGTTTTGTCTCTCAAAAGATTATTCTGTTTATGATTTTATTTCTGATCAGAATTTGAAAGTTGTTGTTTATTAACATCTTTACTCTCCCCTAAGGTGACACACGCTTAGGGATCACAGTGCCACTCGCTGTCTAGGAGTGTAGTGGAGTGATGGAATTTTACGCCCCAGTCAAGATTCTTTCACTTATTTCAAGGCGGTCAGTTCTGGGATGGTGGAGGAAACCAGAGTGCCCGAAGAAAACCACAGACCTTCGGCAAGCGAACTGACAAACTTTCTCGCACTAGGATCTGTCTAGAGTGGGATTCGAACCCAGGCGGTGAGAGGCACTGTGATCCATAAGCACACGCTTTAGACCACTCAGCCACCGATGCCCCTCACTCACTGTCTAGGTTTGAATCCTTCTAGTGCAGATCCTAATGTGAGAAAGTTAGTCATTTTTCTTACTCAAGGTTGTAGTTTTCTTTGGGCACTTTAGCTTTATTTACCATACCTCAACCGGCCACTTTTATTTGGAGAGAATCTTTGCTGGGGTATAAAACACTATCAATCCAGTTCAATCCATTCAGGTGACATTGGGATAAATGAGACATCTAATACAATGACATTATGATTTAGAATGTCTATTATAATAAAATCATGATTATTATGTTTATTTTGTTATGGTATATTTGTAGATCAACAAATTGCAAATGTTGTACAACATTTAAATAAGAGAAATGTTAAATATTCAGCCATTTATACGGGTCAAGATTCAGCTAAGGTAGGTTTTCAGTTATTAAGTATGGGTAACTTGGAGATACCTGTGAAGTAAATAAGTCGTGATAACATGTACTTGTGACAGCCTTTGGCTGTACATGTACTTACCAAAATACTTTACAATAGAATAATCAAACTGTCTTGAAAAGTATTAAGGTAATAACAGTGGTATGTTATTGTGTAAAAATTGTAATTTAAAATTTTAAAACATTGTTTTGTCCTGTCTAGAAATGGAGAGAGAGAGAGAGAGAGAGAGAGAGAGAGAGAGAGAGAGAGGTGGGAGAGAGAGAGAGGTGGGAGAGAGAGAGGTTGGATGGAGGGAGAGAGAAGAAAGAGAGGTGGGAGGGAGGGAGAGAGAACAGAGAGAGAGTCTTGATTGTTTAGGTCGAGTTATTACAGGATAAACACACAACATGGGATAGATAACATTTTATTATTGTCTAATGACTTGAATAAGTTTAATATGTTTCCAATGTGTTAGTAATTTGTTGTCTCTGTTCTTTATTTGTTTGAAGTTTATGTGTCTCATGTTTAGAGTCCCCTTTTCAAGTACTGACTGATATTAGCAGCTTCTATATTGCTTATGATACTGTTTTACAGATTGATGCTGAATCACATTCTTCACATCGCCATTTGTTGTCAACCGTAGAGAAAGCCAATGGTACCTTTGTTAACCAGACTTGTTTATACTTCTTCACGCGTGGAATCACATTGTTTCTCCAGATAAAGAAAAATAACTACACCATACACACCAATAAATCTGATGAAATAGATGGAGACAAGTCAACATGCTCCAATGATACTGCTGTGTAAGTAGCGTTACTTCCCCTTTAGCACATGCTGCAAGATAAAACATTGAATATATTTTATTAAAATGCAAGTACATGTATTTTGAAACAATATTCTTCCTTACAAAATGCACAAGTTTTAGAAGGAATATTTTTTTTGCTGAGTGATAACCCTCAAATATTAAAACAAACTTTTCATCAAATTACAATATTAATTTATTTATTAGAGAATTTAATGTAGTATAATATCAGTTTCAATAATGTATACTGGTAACTGTTGTGTAACAACCTTGGCTGCATTCTCCACAATAATTGTCAACTTGCAGTTGGCTCTTGCTCCATTCATAATCAATTTTACAGACAGCATATGTTCTATATTTCTTCAAAAACATGCTTTGGTTTATTAATTTACCAATTTCTAAAATTTCTTTTACAGATTGAACTTAAAATTAAAGTCAGTCAATGTGGAAATTGAGTAAGTATTATCACATTTAGGTTTTTTAAATTTTTCACCTGACATTTGGCCTACTTTTAATTGTTCACCTGACATTTGGCCTACTTTTAATTGTTCACTTGACATTTGGCCTACTTTTAATTATCCACACATTGTCTTTTTATATATATTTTTCCTCAAACATTTTACATTGACATTACTGCAATTGGTCCTCTTTTGTTAAGCTGCTAGCTTACAGAGTCTGTATGCCACAGACAAGCACCACCCTTCCAATCACATAATCCCAGCACTGTGTGGACCTTTAAATACTCTGTTCCCCTACTGCAAAACTCCATACTAGCAAGCCCTACCTCAAGTTTTAAAGTCTTGTATCACCGTGAAAGGTTTTGAACCACATACCTACTGCTCTTCAAGTGTTACATAGAAATACTTTCTCAAAAATCCTATAAATATTATGTGATATACAGGCATATCTGTACCCTCTTAAAACAAGAAAGCAGTTTTATTTTGTGTTTAATTTTTATTATTGATGGCAATGGTTAATCAATCAAGCCACCTTTTATCAATTTTGATTAATTGTTCACCTACCCTGAAGTTACCTGACTATTACACCTGTACTCTATGTAGTTACAAACAAATTAATAAAACATACCTGATTATAAGTAATTAAACAGTGTTTAGAAGTTGTTTTCATTGATAATCCCTCTCTATATGTGACTTTACTTATTATACAACTTGCCTAATCTATATGTGACTTTACTTATTATACAACCTACTCTATATGTGACTTTACTTATTATACAACTTGCCTATATGTGACTTTACTTATTATACAACTTGCCTACTCAGTAACAAGCATGAGAATATTCCAAACAAACTGGCAATGGAAAAAATGTTAAAATGTCAGTTATGTGAATTGAGTTTTAGAGGTGGTACTTAGTTCATGTTTAACCATCTAAGTCTAGGCATCACAATGTCATGAAATTTTTATTTTTAAAAGAATAAGGAGGCCATTGGGGTGGAATCGGAAATCATTACTACAGCAATAACGGACACCACACACTAAAAGAGTCAAAAGAAGTTTCTTATGATAAATGCTGCTGTTTGTCTCATTTTTAGTCTGCCTGTACAAAATACATAAGGGCTTATATTATGACCCTGTCATGAAAATCAACACGAGTATCCAATGTTAGTATTACGTTAAATTTTTTTGTCTCACTTTTTATGATTTCTGATTAATCTATTAACTTTCAAACATTAGGCCATGATTAATCTTTGTGTTTTTTAGATTGAGAGTTCGTAAAAATTTGAACTTTTCTGCAAATGAATGGAAGATAGAAAATGCAACAATAAATGCCGATTTTCAGGGAAATGGTACATCATACCAGGGTAAAGAGGACATAACCAGGTCTTTCATGAATGTGTGGGCACCACTTGACTTCTCCTATCATTGTGCCAATATTATCTTCAAAAACAAACACACAGATAACAGCACCTTCAATGCAACCTTGACCTTTCATAAATTTCAGGTAGGTAATTTTTTAAGTTAAAATTAAAGCTGAATGGTTGCAGCCTTTCACAAGCTTGTTAATTGTTTGATGAAAAAATACTGATTAAGGCTATACATGGAGTATAAAAGAAAGAAAAAGGGTAATAGGATTATTAAGCACATCACCTCCTATGTTGAAATATTATATAGACAGACAGTTCATGTGTAAAACTTTGCTTTAATGAAGTTTTCTCCAAGCATCCTAGTTTCATCTAATAGAATTTTGGATTTGGCCGAAAAAAAATCCAAATTATGTTCATATTTTGTGAATTTTTAAATAATATTTCAAGTTATTTAATATTGATTAAGGTTAGGATATAACACCTAAAGTAAAACAAACTTTGTTTATTATATGTTTATATCATACTAATGGTCTAGATGAACATCTCCAATTAAACCGGAGATGGTTATACATGTATATTACATTGACTGACTTGATGAACATCTCCAATCAAACTGAAAATGGTAAAATATGATATTGTCTGACTTGACGAACATCTCCAATCAAACCAGAGATGGTAAGATATGATATTGACTGACTTGATGAACATCTCCAATCAAACCAGAGATGGTAAGATATGATATTGACTGACTTGATGAACATCTCCAATCAAACTGGAGATGGTAAGATATGATATTGACTGACTTGATGAACATCTCCAATCAAACTGGAGATGGTAAGATATGATATTGACTGACTTGATGAACATCTCCAATCAAACTGGAGATGGTAAGATATGATATTGACTGACTTGATGAACATCTCCAATCAAACTGGAGATGGTAAGATATGATATTGACTGACTTAATGAACATCTCCAAGCAAACCGAAAATGGTAAAATATGATATTGACTGATTTGATGAACATCGCCGAATCTCCAATTAAACTGGAGATGGTAAGAACATCTCCAAGCAAACCGAAAATGGTTAAATATGATATTGACTGATTTGATGAACATCGCCAAGTCTCCAATTAAACTGGAGATGGTAAGATATGATATTGACTGACTTGATGAACATCTCCAATCAAACCAGAGATGGTAAGATATGATATTGACTCACTTGATGAACAATCAAAACTGGACATTGTAAGATATGATATTGACTGACTTAATGAACATCTCCAAGCAAACCGAAAATGGTTAAATATGATATTGACTGATTTGATGAACATCTCCAAATCTGCAATTAAACTGGAGATGGTAAGATATGATATTGACTGACTTGATGAACATCTCCAATCAAACCAGAGATGGTAAGATATGATATTGACTCACTTGATAAATAATCAAAACTGGAAATTGTAAGATGATAGGGTTAAAAGATTTGGTTGTGATACTGATCCATCAAACATTTTTCTGAAAGTTCTTGTTTTATTATCCCCTCCCAAACTAGGTTTGTAGGGGTTATAGAATTTGTCCTGTACAGACAGTGGATACTGTTTACATTTTGTAGATAAGACAGGTTTTCTGTTTACTTTTGGTTTAGTTTTCACTGGTATATTATACAAAATAAACCTTTTTTTCTCTAACAGATCTTATACAGTTTCCGACAAGGTCTAATGTAGAGGAAATGCTTCAAGTCTGTTTAAAATGTGTTCTTTAGTTTGAGATGCCTAAAAATTGACATTTTTTATTATTTATATTTACAGTTTCAACCATTTAACATACGTAACAACAAATTTTCTGATGGCTGGGATTGTGTTGAGTTCTTTACCCCAGGAATCTGGATGGGCATCGTCACTGTTGGTCTACTGACAATTATTTTGTTTTATGGATTGACCATGATTGCTGATCTGAAAACGCAGGACAGATTTGATGACCCTAAAGGAAAACCTATGGTGGTCAATGTTATGGAATAGTGATCAACATTATGGAAAAGTGATCAACATTATGGAATAGTGATTAGTTATGGCATAGTGATTTTTACAAACACATAGACATGTTCCTCTTCATAAACATTTGTTGCTTTTTAAGGAAATTTCTTCAAATTAAGATAATTGACTAAGTGAATAATTGTAGAAATTGTCTCTTTAAAGTATTGTAATTTTGATATACTTGTAAGATAGGCATGACTGGCTGAGTGTTCAATCAAGAAGAAATCCCATGGAAAAATGTAATTAATTGCCCCACATTAACTTCCATTGGACCAATTTTGGCTATCACTGGGAAAATTGTGTTCTGTTTCATTTCTTGTCTTTAAGGCCATAAAAAATAAATACCTAGATTTTCATCCCCGCCCGCCCCCTTTTTTAACACCCGCCCCAATTTATTTTATTTTCGGATTTTGAACTTGTGTCCAGTTTCAATTCCAGCTTTTATAACAAATCTGCTCGCTCCATGAGCAATAAGGTAATATATAAAAGCTGACTGGTTTCCGATTGAGTTGTGCATTATAACAACGAAAGCAGAGTGTTTTGTGCTCCATGAGCCATAGGATTATACGTAGAAGTTTACTGGTGTCCGATCAAGTTGCAGACGGATTTTCAAAAACTAAAGTAGCGAGTTTTGCATATTGGTGGTTGCATGGTATTTATTATTGCCACTGTAAAACCGGGCTTAAAACAATCAAAAACTGGTATGGCTGCCAAGTTCCAGACACCATGACATTAATGGAATTGTATAAGGACTTTGTAGGTGGTAAACCCGATCATCAGATGTTTGTTGCTAATGCATTGAAGTTCTTGTTTGTCGCACCAAACACGAGTTGACAGAGTGTAATCCAAAAAATAAAAAAAATAAAAGCCGTCCCCCCGCCCCTGTTTTGAAAAAAAATTGGATGAAAATCTAGGTATTAATTTATTATGGCCTAAATGTGTCTGATAACTAATTTTTCAATGACAAAGGACATATGGCATGTTTCATTTTCATTAATAATAATTGAATTTTGTATTTATCTGAATGATAATTTTTTTAATAAACAAGAATCATATTATAATGCTGATGCTTCTGTTGAAAATATGGACAACTTTGTCGATGCCCAGGCCAGAATAGACCCACTAACCTCCATTCTTGATTGATCATTCCATAGTCTAGTAGTAAACATTATTGAAAGATAAAAATATCAAGCAAAATATAATACATATCTGATACATGTACTTTGAAACACCCTTTATTTTAGAGAAAATTTTATATCATGTATTGCTAGAATGTTACACCTGATAGGTATTTTAATCTGCATTTACATTGTTCAGTTAAGTAATTATAGTAGTGCACTTATATATAATCAACCATATAAACTGCAATACATTCGAAATCAAGTTCTATTTTGTTTTTGAGATTCTCATGAAGTATTTCTGTCATTTATCAGGAGCTACATTTTTTTGCTCATCTGAGCCAAAGGCTTATATGAGCTTTTGCTTTAATGAACCACTAGTCATGCTTTAATCTTTTAATTAAAAGACCTTATTTGCTAAACCAATGAAACAAGAAAGATACTGGTCCTAGGGCCTTAAAGCTTACACAAGGATATGTCATAAATTTTTTGTGAAGTACATTGGACTAAAAAGAAAATGTTTTTTTAGAAACTATCCATATTTACTTCAGTTTGGACCCCATGTCACATAAATTATAGTTTTCCAGATACAGTGTATTTATTTCCAACATTATGCAATTATGATCTTAAAGGTCAGTGGTTTTCTACTCATTCTGGTTTCCTCCATTATTCTAAAATGGACTGCCTCAATATTATAAGTGAA
Organism: Tegillarca granosa; assembly: GCA_029721355.1. Classification (NCBI taxonomy): domain Eukaryota; kingdom Metazoa; phylum Mollusca; class Bivalvia; order Arcoida; family Arcidae; genus Tegillarca; species Tegillarca granosa. Next base: position 45,098,126 of record CM056599.1, on the reverse strand, counting down.
AAAATATTTACTTGGACATGTAACACCACTAATTTAATCTAACAGTGGCAAGCTAGCACCGCCAGGCTTAACAAAAAATGCTCATCACTAATTGTTTATTGGAGAGACCTACATAGTCTAAAAACATTTCCTCAAAAACTATAAGTAGCGAACCTGTAAAGTTTTGAAACATTTACTCAAAAACTGTATAAATAAATGAACAAGCAATGTGTAATATACTTGTATCAACAAAAGTTTAAGCAGTCCCAGTCAAATGTCAATCGGAAATAAAATTGTAAAAAGGTGGCCATTATTGCAGAATAAAATATTACTGTCATTTGTCTAGAAATACAAATCCATTGTTTACGAAACATCAACAATTTATGCATAATCATGACAAAACAATGCAAGTTCAAAAATATAAAACAAACACTTTCATCAAAATATTTAAGATCTGTCCAAGTTATAAAACAAATGTGTATAACATCCATGACAAAATATGCTATTTGATTAATAGTATTAGCTTCTCAAAAGTTGAGTTGAGTAATGGTGTTTAACATCCCTGTCAAGAATATTTCACTTATATCAAGATGTGGCCAAATATTTTGAAATTTTGCCTTTGCATTGTGCTGATGACATTATACAGCAGGGTTTTTTATTGTGCCAAGCCTACCGTGACACAGGACCTCGTTTATTTTAATTTCCCATCCGAAAGAACCTTGGCCTTTATTTTCTAATGCCAAGTGCTTGGCGAAAGAAAGTCACTACCCACTTTCAAGTCTTGTGTAGGACCTGGTCGGGGTCAAACCCAAGACCTTCCACTTACGGAGCGAGCACTAGCTTCTCAAGAAGGAAATTTTTAAAAATCTAATTTTCCCCTCCCTGTGCTATGTTTCCATTCTTGGTAGCCAAAATCGCCATTGGCTACTAATTTCTGAGAAATTCTTTCAAAAAGTTACACATTTTAGCAAATTTGTGAGAAAATACTTTAAACAAGAGGCCCATGGGCCTTAACGCTCACCTGAGGATATGTCCAAAATTGTTTGCAAAGTGCAATAGACAATATATTCAGTACAGAAACTTTACAAGTTTTCTCAAGAACTGCCACAAAACTTAATCAGAAATATATCCAGCAACATTTTATTTATAAGTAGATTATATAATATGCATGAAGTAACTGTAGTGCAATGAATGATTTCCAAAACATTAACCAATTTCAGTATACCTATGCAACTATGTCCTTGACCTTTCAACATATATGACCTTGAACCATATATGATCGTCATGTCAATACCTACAATATTCTTATATACATTGCCTTTACAAAAAGTTAATAGTTTTCAAGATAATTAGCAATTTAAGACTTCTTTTGCAGTTGTGACCTTGACCTTTGAACACATGACCTTGAACCATATATCAAAATGATCGTTGTCACAATACCTACAATATTCATTTTTCATGCCTATACAAAAAGTTAATAGTTTTCAAGATAATAAGCAATTTCAGTCTTCTTTTGCAGCCTTGACCTTGACCTTTGAAGATATGACCTTGAACCATATATTAAAATGATCATTGTTACAATACCTACAATATTCTAATATGCATGCCTATACAAAAAGTTAATAGTTTTCAAAATAATGAGCAATTTCAGTCTTCTTTTGCAGCTGTGACCTTGACCTTTCAACATATGACCTTGAGCCATATAACAAAATTATTGTCATGTCAAAACCTACAGTATTCTTATATACATGCCTATACAAAAAGTTAATAGTTTTCAAGATAATTAGCAATTTTAGTCTTCTTTTGCAGCCGTGACCCTGACCTTTGAACATATGACCTTGAACCATATATCAAAATGATCGTTGTTACAATACCTACAATATTCTAATATACATGCCTTTACAAAAAATTAATAGTTTTTAAGATATAGTGACAAATACATAATTTTTAGCAATTTCCCCACTCGGTACCTTACCATTTCCCCATTTTGAGCCCCATGGCTACCATTTGTGTAAATCTGAAAATAGATGACCTAATTAAGGATGTTATAAATGAAATAACTAAGATATATCTCTTGTACATTCAGAGGAGAAGATTTTTAAAGTTTTTCACTATTTCCCCCCTTATGGGGCCCATCAGGGGAAATCACTCTTTCATTTGTGCAAATCTGAAAGGGCTTTACCCAGGCATGATGGTTACAAAGTTTCATTAAATTTGGCTTAGTGGTTTTGGAGAAGAAGATTAAAATGTAAAAAGTTTACGCACGACGCACAACGGACGAAGATGGATAGCAATAGCTCATCTGAGCTTTCAGTCAGGTGAGCTAAAAAGACTATATTATCACAAATTTTTGAAATTTGGCTACTAGTAATTTAAAATTTATGGAAACAGCCTGTGTGGTCTGTTTCAGAATTGAGTGATAAATATGTAACAAAATTTTGATGTGCTATATATTACTCATCAGTAACACTAAACTAAGCAGAACGGTTAAAAATTATAAAAATCAAAGTTCAAAAATTATAATACAAATCCAGCTAAAGAATGCTTTGCATATGGGAACAAACCTTAGTTTTAAATAGATTACATGTTTTTAAAATATAAAGATGGCTGAAAATCTTGTGAGTAGATAGCTTAATCATGCTCTGATATATATGGGGTCCAGAATCATGAAGAAAAACCAAACAAGAGGCCCATGGGCCTTGACTCTCACCTGAATATATGTCCAAAATTGTTTGCAATAGACAGTGCATTAATTACAGAAACTGTCAAAGTTTTCTCAAGTTTAAATATGCCATAACACTTTATCAGAAATATTTAGTCCCATTTCATTTATAAGTAGCTAATATGCATACAGTTTCTATAGTACAATAAGTAATTCCCAAAACATTAACCAGTACATGCAGCTATGTACTTGACTTTTGAACCTATGACCTTGAACCATATACAGAAATGAGTCATATCAATACCTACAATCTTCTTATACAAAAAGTTAATAGTGATCAAGATAATTAACCATTTCAGTCTTCTTTTGCAGCTATGACCTTGACCTTTGAATATATGACCTTGGATCATATATCAAAATTATCACCCTATCAATACCTACAATATTCTATTATACATGTCTATACAAAATTTTTAGTTTTCAAGATAATTAACAATTTAAGCCTTCTTATGCAGCTCTTACCTTGACCTTAAAACCTATGACCTTAAACCATGTAACAAAATGATCACCATATCAATACCTGCAATATTCTTATAGACCTACTATAACAAAATGTTCATAATTTCATGATATTTAACAATTTCAGTTTTCTAATGTAGCTACGACCTTGACCTTTGAACCTATGACCTTGAATTATATATAAAAATAATCTACGTATCAATACCTACAATAAATATACATGCTAATACAAAAATTTGACATGTAGTTTTCAAAAAAATTAACAATTTCCGTCTTCTAATGCAGCTATCTTTGCACTTTGAACCTATGACCTTTAACTATGTATCAAAATGATTGTTATATCAATACCTACAATATTCTAATATGCATGTCTATACAAGAAGTTTATAGTTTTCAAGATATATTGACAAATATATAATTTGTAGTAATTTCCACACTTAGTGCCTTGCCATTTTCCCATCTTGAGCCCCATGACTACCATTTGTGCAAATATGAAACTAGATGACCTATGGATATTATAAATTAAATAATTCAGGTAATTTTTCTTGTACACCTGGAGGAGAAGATTTTTAAAGTTTTTGGTACACCATTTTGTCCTGATGCTATATATAAGTTTCAATCTCCTAGGCCTTTTGGTTGATGACAAGAAGATGTTTAAAGGTTTTACCTCTCTTGGTCACTGTGACCTTGAATGTTGGTCCTGGTCAACCAGCTTCACAAACTTGGTAGACCTTTTTGTCCTATTGCTATATATAAAGCTTCAAGCTCCAAGACTTTTTGGTTAATGACAAGATGTTTAAAGGTTTTACTTCTCTTGGTCACTGTGACCTTTTGGGGCTTCAAAGGGACAAAACTATTCCATTTGTGCAAATCTGAAAAGCCTTCACCAAAATTGTTTTGTAGAAGATTAAAATATTAAAAATTTAAGCAGACGAACGCAGACAAAGAGGAAGATGAATATCAATAGCTCATCTTAGCTTTCAGCTCAGGAGAGCTAAACATTTCTTACATTTTCTACATTATGTCCTCTTTGACACTCAAAGGGCTATAACTCCTATAAAATTTTAAGCAGTATCTTTATTTTACAATATGCACATCTTCATATGGTTCTGATAATGCATGTTAAATTTGAAAACATGGTACTAGACTAAGTTCAACCAAAAGGTCGGCCAGTTAGACAGACGGATGGAAGGACTGACAATGTTAAACCATATTACTTCCCATCTATGATGAGCATATACAAACTGTAGTAGTTGACAGACAGACAGACACACTGTATACCATAAAACATCCTGTAAAATAAAGGGCGTCTGACAGAAAAGATAAAATTCCAGGCTATTTTCTTTTTTAAAGACTATTTTTAATAATTAAGACAAAAAATAATAAACATGAATTTCTATATTTGATTCAATTTTAATCTAATTTTGAAATTTCTCATTAATTCAATTATAAAATAACAAGAGGCCCATAGGCCTAAACACTCACCTGTGGATATTTCCAAAATTGTTTGCAAAGTGCAATATACATTGTTTAAATAACAGAAACTTTCCAAATTTTCTCAAGTTTAGAACAATACTTAATCAAAAATATCTAGTCACGTTTCATTTATAAGTAGCTAATATACATATAGTAACTATAGTACAATGAATAATTTCCAAATCATTAACCATTTCAGTATGGTTTTTGCCCTTGACCTTTAAACCTATGACATTCAACCATATTTTAAAATGATCATTGTATCGATACCTATAATATTCTAATATACATGCCTATACAAAATGTTAATAGTTTTCAAGATAATTAGCCATTTAAGCCATCTTATGCAGCTATTACCCTGATTGGAATATATGACCTTGAATCATATATCAAAATGATTGTCATATCACTATCTACAATATTCTGATATACAGGCCTATGCAAAAAGTTAATAGTTTTCAAAATAATTCACAAATTCAGTTTTTCTATACAGCTTGACCTTGACCATTGAGCCAGTAACCAAATTATTGTACCGGTATTATCAATATCTGTAATATTCTAATATACAGGTACATGTACATGCCTTTACAAGAAGTTAAAAATTTTAAAAATTATTCACAATTTAAGCTGTCTTTTGCAGCTACGACCTTGACCTCTGAACATATGACCTTGAGTTTTATATCAAAATGATCTTCATATCAATACCTACAATATATAAATATACATGTCTATACAAAAAGTTTATAGTTTCCCAGATAATTAACCATTTCAGTATGCTTGTGCATCTGTGACCTTGACCTATGAACCCATGACTTTAAAGTAAGAATCAAAATGATCTTCATATCAATACCTACAATATTTTAATATACATGCCTGTACAAAAAGTTTATAGTTTTCCAGATAATTAACCATTTCAGTATGCTTGTGCATCTGTGACCTTGACCTTTGAACCCATGACCTTGATCTTTGTATCAAAATACCTACAATAAACTTAAAACTCCCAGGCCATTATCAATTGTATGTTAAAAAAAATAGCAATTTTGAGGTCAAAAACTAGGACATGACCTTGACCTTTGACATCATTTCAAAGAAAATAGAAAGTGAAAACAATTATCTTCAGCTGTTGTTGAGTAATAACAATAAATGTCTCATCAAATTAAGAAATTTTTACGCAAAAAATACATAACCTTTTTTTGTCCGATTTTCATGAATTTTTTTTTTACATGTTTCCAGGTATGCTGAATCTAAATATCCAATCAAAATTTGCCTGCATGCTTCGGTTTCTGAGAAGAAGATATTTTTGTCTTTTAGCTATTTTTAGTAACAGCAGCCATCTTGTTCGGCGTGGCAAAACCCCAAACACAATTCTGAAGGCTGTTACCCAGGCATAATAATCATCAAAATTCATTAAATTTGACCCAGTAATTTTGGAGGAGATGATTAAAATGTATAGTTTATGCATTTTAAAGATGCACAGCGGGCGAGGGGCGGGGATAGATTGCAATAGCTCATCTAAGCTTTCAGCTGAGGTTACAGAGCTTAACATTAAAATTTATAGTTTATGCATGTTATAGATGCACAGCGGACGAGGGGCGGGGATAGATTGCAATAGCTCATCTAAGCTTTCAGCTGAGGTTACAGAGCTTAACATTAAAATGTATAGTTTATGCATGTTATAGATGCACAGCGGACGAGGGGCGGGGATAGATTGCAATAGCTCATCTAAGCTTTCAGCTGAGGTTACAGAGCTTAACATTATTAGTTACATTTTATTGACCTAAAGGCTATCAAGTAAGTATCTCCAGTGTCCCATTATATATTTAAATGTTAGATAGCTATGTTATAATTTTTAACAAGAAGCCCATGGGCCTTACTGCTCACCCGAAGATATTTCCAAAATTGTTTGCAAAGAACTAAATTATAAAAACAGAATTCCTCAAGTTTGGAAATGCCACATTAATTAATCAGAAATATCTAGTCACATTTCATTTATAAATAGCTGATATGCATTTATTAACTATAGTACATTGAATGATTTCCAAATCATTAACCATTTCAATATAATTATGCAGCCATGATATTGACATCTGAACGTACGACTATATATCAATATTAATATCAATGCCTCAAATATTCTAAAATACACAAGTTAAAAGTTCTCCAGATAATTCACAATTTCAGTTTTCATATATGGCGTTTACCTTTGAACGTATTACCTTGAACCATATATCAAAATGATTGTCATATCAATATCTAGAATATTCTGATTTACATGCCTATAGAAAAGGATAATACTTTTCCAGATAATTAACAATTTCAGTGTTCATCTGCAGCTATGACCTTGGCCTTTGAACCCATGACCTTTATATTAAAATGATTGTCATATCAATACCCACAATATTCAATATACAGTAAAAACAGCCTTAGCGGTCATCTTGAATTAACGGTCACCTGCCGAAAGCAGTCAGGTTGAATCTCGCCAAATGAATTTTACTATTCATTTCACCTGAAATAAACGGTCGCCTGCGGAACGCGGTCAGCGGCCACTAATTTTGTGACCGGCAGCAAGGAAGAACCTGGATTAGACGGCCATTTTGCTTTGATGGTATCACGTGATAATTGTCACATGTCGATTTATAAGAAAAAGCAATAAAATTATTTGAGAAGCATTTAAACACTTAAAAGAAAAAATTGGTATTACCAAAAAAGCGAATCCGGATTTTCATCCCGCAAATTTGCAGACGAATTTAATGTCGAACGAACACAAATTTTGAATATTGTCTTAAGCAGCCACTTTAGTCCTCTCCCATTAGTGGCCTCTTAAAACAGGTTTTGCTGTACATTCCTATACAAAAAGATAATAGTTTTCAAGATAATACACAATTTCAGTACACTATCCAGCTTTGAACTTGACCTTTGAACATATGACCTTATACCATATATCAAAATGATTGGCATATCAATATTTACAATATTATTGAAACACTTGCCTAAACTAAAACTTAATAGTTTTCAATATAATTCACAATTTCAGTCTTCTAATGTAGCTTTAATTGACGTTAAAATGTATGACGTTGCATCAATTCTTACATTATTCTAATATACATGCCTATACAAAAAGTTTATAGTTTTCAAGCTAGAGCACAATTTTAGTATTTATACCCAAAATAATAACATTTCTAGGGCAACAACTCCTACATGGATTTTCATATAGTTTTGAAGCTTAATATTTTGCTAAATTTTCCCATGCTTAACATCTTCTGATGTTCTGATTTCATATATCTTTTAATGTTTGCAAGAATATTTGTCTAAATCTTCAAATAACAAATAAGGTCATGACCTTGATTTGTGACCTTGAACCCATTTTAAAGGTCATTTCAAAAAAGTCAAAACTGAAAACCCCATGTCATTATCTGTTCAAGTAGTCAAGTTATAACAATTTGAAACCATTTAACAAAAAAATTTAAATAGAACCCAAAAATGCATAACCCATTTATCGACCAAATTTCACGAAATAAACAAACTTTAGGCTTAAGACCCTAGAGAAGATTTTTTCATCTATTTCAGAGAAGAAGCATTTTTAGATCTTGCCTGCATAGGTCACCTTGACCTAGTTTTAGTAGCCATGCAGTGCAATGAACAAATCCGAATTGCACCAGCCTATACTGTCTAGCAGTTTCAGAGGAGAAGTGGAAAATAGGTATTAATGATGCACACATGCACACACATGTCCCATGCCATAAGCTCATGTGATCTTTTGGTCAGGTGAGCTAAAAATGAGACAAAAATAGCATTTTAACTTTGAACAACAAATTACTTAAGTAAACGTTAACTTATTTTATTTCTGAAAACTGGTTTAAAAACTAGAAATGTTCTTTATATAACCAAAACAGGAAAACTATTTTGTGCAAATAGGAAATATTTTAAATATTTTAATGAAGGTTGGTATTGAAAATCCCTATATGATCTATGTAAAACACCAGCATGTCTTCAAAGTTAAAACTACTCAAGTAATTTATTTTACTTTTGAAAATTTTCTGAAAGAAAAATGAAAATAACAAAAGAAGCATTCTCCTTTAAATATTTAACATTGTATAAGGGTTTTGTAACACCATATATATGTAATAATCTCAACATTATTCCTATGACGGAAAAGGATTGACTTCTGACAGACCCAGTTAATTGATATCAGCGCCCCTAGTGACAGACTAGAAATGATTACTCTATTTAACAATTGTAACAGAATACTGAAAGCCATTATAAGCAATGATCAGTGCTTGCAAAGCTAAAGCATTAAAAACAATGTAATATATTACTCAGTGAGCATGACCTTTATTGTGTTCAACTGGAATACAGAAGTTTGCTCAGTGATGGGAAACATTCAATTTTGGAAAACCAATGATAAGAAATAAATGTCAAATTTTCATTTTTGTCTTAATCATCATTTTTATATGATGAAATTAATTGTTCTTTATCAAACTTTTTTCTTGCATGTAAATTGTCCAAACTCATCTCTTTAATATTTGAATCTGCCAATCTCAGAATTCTTTTCTCAAAATGGGCATCTGTGTCTCTATATGGTAGTTCTATCTTGGATAATATTCTTTTAGCAGGCGGAAAAGTAAATTTCATTATTTTTTCACGATCTTTTAATGGATGCAAGCTATCACTTATAAATTTCGATATTTTATATACCCCATGAGCAACTTTTAAAAGTTTTTCCTAGAAAGCCTTCTGCCTTTTTTTCTTCGATTAATTGAGCTGTCAATTTTTTATTTAACAGTTTTGAGTTAAGTTTTTGTTAAGTTTTTCTAAACAGTTTTAAATTCAGCGCTGAATCCGCTACCCTAAGCAAGACTGATCGAGTGGGATCACCACTTTCAAATCTAATAATATGAGGTTTATCAACCATATTCACATCTTCAAAAAAATTGTTAATATCACTCATCTGTTAATTATACGGGACGTTATGAATGACTACGTACGTAATGTGTCTGTTTTTTGTCTCTTGCCTCTTCTTGTGCTTTATCTTTGTTACCTTTTTGATTAGCATCGTGTGAATAACCCTAGTCTATGGGACTTCCAGAAGTGGAAAATGATAAACTGGACATAATGTATTATGTAGATCTGTAATTTTTGGAACACTTTTGTAGTCGTAAATACGTCTTACAATATTGATTATACATCCATGGTTTCTGTGTTCATTATTAATTAGTACTGGTAGAAATAATGGGGTTCTTCTCGGTAAAAATTTTGTTACGAAACATCTAAACGCCATACCTCGGTGGCCGAGTGGTCTAAAGCGCGCGCTTATGGATAACAGTGCCTCTCACCGCCTGGGTTCGAATCCGACTTGGGACAGATCCTAGTGTGAGAAAGTTTGTCAGTTCGCTTGCCGAAGGTCGGTGGTTTTCTCCGGGCACTCTGGTTTCCTCCACCATCCCAGAACTGACCGTCTCGAAATAAGTGAAAGATTCTTGACTGGGGCGTAAAATAACATTACTCCACTCCACTCTAAACGTCATATTTGTCACCGTCTACTTTCCACTCATACATAATACAGAAAACACAATTATGCTTTGCGCCAGGTGAGCTATACCAAGTGAGCAAACGTGGCATTTATTTAAACATTAATACTAGAAGATGTAATATGACATAATGATAAAAATTTCACGTTGTATAAGAATTCACAAATACAATTTTAATTTATCAAATACTAATGGACAGATGACCGCCCAGGCAAAAACCATAGATAAAAACCAAATGAGGTGAAAAAACCATGGAAAACCTGTGTCCGATGGCAAGTGTAAACAGTCCCAGAAAAAAGATCGGATCTCATTTTTTTTAAAGTTCGGTTAGATGTAGACTGGAAGACTACCTGACGTAGAATGACAAAAACATTCACACAAACTCACCCGTGCTCAAAAACTCGTGAAATCATGCTATATATAGACGTTTCTATGAAGACAACATTTTCCCGAAAATAACTTCTTCCCGAAAATAAAAGGCTACTTTCCACTCATACTTAATAAAGAAAACACAATTATGCTTTGCGCCAGGTGAGCTATAGAAAAAACGTTCAAAATAAAGGAGGCTTAAACTAAAAAATCATAAAATTTTTCTTTCATAATACATGTATTACAAACCCAAAGATTTACTGACACTTAGAAGATTGTCTAAAGAATCCTTAACATATCCGTCTTTTGCCTTGTCAGATTTCCACCGTCCGTGCCTTTTCCAACAGCGATCATTTATCCCTGAATTTGCAGCTGCAGTTGCACCCCCCGACCTAAGTGAGTGCAAACCTATGTAAGAATTGCCCAAAACAGACCTCAATCTACTGACAATACACTCGCGAGTTCTTGTATAAGTTAATTTTTTATCTTTTGATATCAAACCTACTTTTCAACCTGACCTAAATATTGGACGAAATAAAAAATGATGGGAAGAATTGTCAATATTTGCCAGTTTAAAATACTGACGTAACATAGTTAATGGACAAGCTACAGTCGAACCTTTAGATACCAAAATTTTATCACCAAGTCTGTACCGATCTGTTTTACTTTTACAAATTCTTACTGACATATAGTTATCAAAAAAAGTAATGTCATTGCATTTTAAAGAACTTAATTCGTCATATCTTAAAAAACCGACAAAAGCTAACAAAATCATTGACAAGTCTCTTATAACAACAATATCTACACTTCCACTATAAAAAGAACAAAGAGAAACAAGATTGTCTGTAGAAACTGGTTCCTTCTTAACAGTTTGTGGCTTTGGTAACCTTTTTGCACTTTCCAAAATGTTAGTAATAAATGAATGTTCTGTGGGATCTGCTAAACCTAATAGACTATGTATCCATTTAATAGAATATTTCAAATTACACAATGTTTGATACGCAACTTTTGAAATTGAAACTAAATGTGTCATATATAAAGCTATGTGCACTGGATTAGCTGGCGTAGCGTTATGTCCCTTGTTCCGAATATATTTACCCCACTTACTAAATGCTGAATTGCATTTTTTGCAAGTGTTATCACTTCTGGAATTTAACAGATACGAAGTCAATTTAACAGATAAATCATTGGTTTCGTCATTCACTGGAAATCCTGAGGCTGTAATTGCATTGCTGATGTGCGTGTTTAAGTCGATTTCTAAAACAGAAGAAAACCGGGGAAAAAAAATTAAATATACATTTTAATCTATGTACTTGAAATCTAACCTAATTGCTATCATATCAAAAACTTAACTGCCTCCAAAAATACCATTTTGGCCCTTACCTCAAATAATAATATCTGACTTGTATTTTATAATACCTTTGACAAATAATGGCATATGAGAATCCTCAATTTCAAATAATGGCCAAAATGGAGCGGATTTCCATTTTGGAATGATCATAGTACCCTGAGCTTTTTCTACTCGAAGCTTATTGAATACTTTACAAATAAGCCTGGGTGGAGGGACTAGCCAGTTATTATCTTGATCCCAATTTTAATTAAATGCATTGATGGCTTCTGAACCTATGCACCACCATCTACAGTTAAATCTGGCACATTTTGTATTATAATTTGTGGCAAATCTATCTATAGTGTGAGGACCCTACAGACTGTCAATATATTCAAACACTTCCTGTTTAACTTGCCAATCATCGCTATCAAAACTTTTGCCTAAATTATCAGCTTTCTGATTTAAGCTTCTTGGTATCCACTTAAGTTTTATATCAATGCAATGACTCTTGCATTGAGATTTTATAGACTTTGCTATTCTATGTAAATATGGTTTTTTACTACCTGTATTTAATATATTACACACATTTTTGTTATCTGTGTACCACTGTACATGTTGCCCTTTCACACTTTGTCCTATAGTTTGTAGAGACCTTTTCATCGCCTCTTATTCTCTCCATGTGGAGCTATTTGAAGCCCCTAGCTTTGACCAGGTACCTATTACCTCGTGATCTACTTCTTGATCAACCAATAACGAATAATCTATAAAAGCACCGTAACCCGTTTCAGACGCACCACTTAATACATTCAATGCGTACTCTACATCTGTCTGTGTACCTATACTACAATTATTTAAATTATCTATATTTTGTAACCAAAATATGGCTGCTCCTAGAGCCTCTGAACTAATATAAACTTGTGAATTCCAACCCAACCTGTCTAAAATGCAATTATACATGCCACGTGTACCGAACCTAACTTCATTTCCCAATACAGGAGACATAGAAATAATTTGGCCAACAATTTTTGCTAAAAATCTTACATATATCTGAACATTACCTGCTTGAACTCTTTTAACCAATTCTGATAAACAAAACATCAACTTATCGATCCTATCTTATTTTACCTTTAGTATGTTAGATTCTAAATTCCATTGGTAACCAAGCCATTCTATAATTTGAACAGGCTGCCAGTTACATTTTTCCCATGATATCAAAAACCCTAAATCTGCTAAATCTCATTTGACTATTTTGCTTCATTGAATGTGGGTGCTCCTCCCAGACCATCATCTAGATACATGAGAATGTTTATACCATTTTCTCTCCAGTGATTAACTAGGACTCTAGTTACTTTTGTAAATATATGAGCGGCCACAGCAATACCAAAAGGCAAAACATCAAAAACAAAGTACCTTAACCTGCCATGCATAGGCCACTTGAAACCCAAATATTTCCTATGACCTTTGAAGATTTCTATATGATGGTAAGCTGATTTAAGATCGAACTTGAAATGGTGATAACCCTGCCGAAAAATTTCTCTTCCGGTACTTACATCCTCCATTCTAAATTTGAACCTATATAAAAACTGGTTAATATGTCTACAATCTAAAACAAGAAGTGGTTTATTAGACTTATTAAATGCAACTGTTAAAGGGTTTATAACATGAGGGATAACTTTTACCTCTGAAATGCATTTGGAATCCAGTAGTTTTAAAATCTCTTTTGTGACTATATCTTGATTGTCATTAGCAGACTTGTTGTTTCCTAAATCTACAGCATTTGGTAATGACAGAAAAGGAATTTTATACCCAGTACGAATAAGATCTAAAATATAAGAGTGTGCATTAATTTGCTCCCACTTACCTACGTGATTTCTCAAGCTACCAACTGGAGATTCAATACCCGACATAACTTTACCAGATTCTTTACATTCAATTAAATCTAAATTCGACACCAATACCGGTAAGTTATTGTTTATGACCTGTTCGCTTGTGGAGCTTAGTACTGAGCTACTTTTTCTAACTAAATGACTAAATAATGTACTTATCTTAGTGCTATCCACCACCACTATAGGTTGTTTATTACATTCCCATTTCCAATGGCCCTGTTCACCGCATGCAAAACAACTGCCTGGTCTTTTTGGAGCTTGTCTATTGAAATTTGCGTCTGTCCGACAGTCTGTAAGTCTCTCCTGGGAGTTGGCGGGATATGGAGCGCTTCTCCTGCCGTAGAATTTCTTTCTCTTTTCTTCTCTAACTTTCTTTCCAGCTCGACCCTCTGATCTGTATATACGTTTCTCGTCGTAAGGATTTTTACAATACTCTTCAACGGTTCTCCAACCAAATTCAGATGAATCCGCCATCTTTACTAGTTTTTGTTTATGTTGTAAAAGTTCTATACCTTCTGTAATAGATTGTAGAGCTCTGCTTCTGTCTTGTAAGTTTTCGCTAACTATATCTGTAGAAGCTGATGACAGTTTTCCAATTACGCTGTTGTTGAATTTGAACTGCGCTTCATTGCCTTTGCGTTCAAAATTAAAGTTCTCTGTGGCTGTAGCCTGTATTTTACTAATTTGTGCTTCATGTAAATCTCTCTGGCTGTTATAGATTTTTTGTTCCATGGATTGAAGCTAAGGTCCATCATTACTTCAATTCGATTTAAAAATTCACTCTGGGTTTTTTCATCCATTGTGCCACGTGTGTAAAAATATTGCTCGACTTCGGTTGGATGTAGACTGGAAGACTACCTGACGTAGAATGACAAAAACATTCACGCATACTGCGAACGAAATCTCACCCGTGCTCAAAAACCCGTGAAATCATGCTATATATAGACGTGTCTATTAAGACAACATTTTCCCGCTTTAAATCGAAACGCGGGAAAATAAAATTCTTTGGAGCACCTACCTATCTTCCAATGTATAATATTCTTCCAGCACTGGAGCACCACAACAACACGTACAGTAAGTCAAATCAGGGACCTATAATACTAACTAGCTATATGCGTCCCTGATAATATTATGACCATTTTGATATTATATGGTTCAAGGTCATACATTCAAAGGTCGTCGCTGCAACTATTTACTTTTTTTATTAGGCACATGGATATTAGAATATTAAAAGTACTGATCTGACCGGATCATTTTGAAATATGGTTCAATGTCATAGCTATAAAGGTCAATGTCATAGCTGCAAAAGAAAATTGAAATTATTACTTATCTTGAAAATTACAAACTTTTTGCAAAGGCATGTATATTAGTTTGTTGTAGGCATTGATATGGCAATTATTTTGAAATATTCATTCATTCATTATCTATTTATTTCCTCTGTTTAGAGATTAATAAGAATGTTGTACAATTCAAATGTTAAGTAATATAAACATACTAACTAAATTAGTAAAAGTCATATCTGCATAAGAAGACTGAAATTATTAATTTTATCTATAAAATTATTAACTTTTTGTATAGGCATTTATATTAGAATATTGTAGGCACAGGTACTCGGGGAAGGGTACCCCCTCCCGGATATTTGTTTTCTGGACAATTCAATAAAAAAAATCTTTTTATGATGTGATATGGTAGATTTTTTTTACTTTCTTAACTTGAACGGATCGAACTCGGGTAAAAAGTATTGTAATTTTTAATCAATGCATGTAGAGCAGAGCTTAATCGAATACCGTTAACAGCAAAAATAAAATTTAACATAATTAAATACTGGGCCCATATATAGTTTCAAAAGAAAATACTCTGTTATATAAAATATATAAAGAAACTTATAACACAAATAAAATGCGTGGACAACACATGTGAAAAATATCTGAAATCGATTAGATTACTCTTTATCATAATTAATCCAGAACTTATAAATTTGCATCTTACCAACATTAAACAAAGAATCATTGATATAGAAAACCAAGAACAAATCAAAAAGATAACAATGACCCATAAACTCAAATTATTTAACATACCTGCAAAACGGTTAAACCTTGTATAGTTTTTGTAATACTGCTTTACAATTGATTTGGGTCACATCCTCAGCCTCAGGCAAGCGTTAAGGCACACGTTTGTTTTCAGCTATGACATTTTAAGAACAAATAGGCACAGATGAAAACTTTGTTTTTCTTGGTTTTAGTAAATAAATTGGATGCTATACTAATATTTTTTCCGATGATTCTATTTGTAATTCCGGTATACAACAGTAATCATTATTTGCTATGCACCGACATTTCTTTAAAATTAAAAAAAAAAGAAGAAACAAGAGGTCCACTGGCCTTAACGTTCACCTGAGGATTTTTCCAAAATTGTTGCAAGGAGCAATATGATATGATATGCTATATGATATGATATGATATTTATTATATGATATGATATAATATATGATATGCTATATGATATGATATATGGTGTGTGTGTGTGTGTGTGTATACAAAAATTTAAGTTTTCAAGATAATTAACATTTTCGATCTTCATATTCAGCTATGACCCTGACCTATATATCTATGACCTTGAAACATATATGAAAATGATCACCATATCAATATCTACAATATTCTAATATACATGCCTTTATGAAAAATTAATAGTTTTCAAGATAACAATTTTAGTCTTTTTATGCTGCTATGACATTGACCTTTGAACCTATGACCTTGAATCATATATAAAAATGATTGTCAAATCGATATCTACAATATTCTAAAATACATGCCTATACAAAAGTTTAAAGTTTTCAAGCTAATTAAAATTTTTAGTATTTTCAAGCAAAAAAAATTTTTTTCAGGGGAAACAACTCCTACTTGGATTAACATATTGTAACAAAACTTGATAACTTGTTACATTTTATCATTTTGAACATGTTTCCAATGAATTGCTTTAATGTGTTTTATTTTCAAGAAAATAGCCTAAAACTACAAAAATCATAAACTAGGTCATGACCTTGATCTTTGACCTTGACCCAATTTTGAAGGTAATTTTAAGAATGTGACAAAACTTCAAACTTCATGTCAATATCTGTTGAAATAGTCAGTATATAACCATTTGAAACTACACAAATGTATTTTATGATATCTTTAAAGTTAAAAGCCTATTTTTTGCCGAATTTCATGATTTGTATAAACTTAAACTTAAGACTCTAGAGAAGATGAAAATCAAATCGGTTTTTGTCTAACACTTATGGTTTCAGGAAGAAGATATTATAGGCTTTTTCCAAATGTAGGTCCAAGGACCTACTTTCTAATGCTACAGCAACCAAAAGTACAAATTTGAAAAGCACTCTCTGAATAACCCTTCATGTGAAGTTTGATCAATATTGGCCTAGTAGATTCTGAGGAGATGTCGAAAATGTGAGTTACAGATGCACACACAGACATACGAACAGATGTTGTGCCATGACATAAGCTCACATGGCCTGTAAGCCAGGTGATCTAAAAAGACGATATTTTATAAGAATGTTATTTAGTTTATATTTTTATGGCTTTTCATTAGCTGTGTTCTAAATCCTCAAAAATATTCATTGTCTCAAGCAATAAAAGCCATGATAAAACAGGCCACTTCAGGCTACACTATTGGCCTCTGATTTGTTGCCCAATATATACTTTTTGAGCAAATTTCTCTGTACTTAGTGACTTGCCATTACCCATTTTGAGCCTCACAGCCACCATTTGGTCAATTATGAAACTAGATGTCCTTAAAATTTTATACATTAAATATCTAAGGTATAATTCTTGTATATTCGATCAGAGAGAAGTTTTTAAAAGTTTATTTAACTATTTCCCCCTTTTGGCCCCATGGAGACAAAACCCCTTTACTTGTACAAATCTTCTTCAAATGTCAAAGTGACACTTTATAAAAATTTTATCACATATTACAAGGCCTAGAAGTTTGCTAACCTTTAACTTCCTCAAATACCACAGTAACCTTAAATAATGAAACAAATATTTTCTGACATACTGAAAAACCTAGAAAATTCAAACTTTATAAAAACAACAGTGCATAAAGCTCCACCAATTTTGCACTGCTGTTTGACCTTGGTTTTTATGCAAGACCACGGTGACTATAAAACTTTCATCAGTTTCTTGACAGAACAAGGTGTAAAAATTTGCATCAATGTATGAATTTCCATTGTGTTTGTAAAGCTGATTGACCTTCAATTGACAACACAGTGTATTGAAATGGTAACAACTTTTTAATAAATTCTTGACTAAAATAAATGAAAGTACTAAAAATTTGTGGGAACTGATCACACTTTAAGTTTAAACTGTCCATCACGAAAGTCAGGGAACCATTTGATTGCATTTGAAGAAAAACATAAAACAAGAGGCCCATGGGCTTTAAGGCTCACCTGAGAATATGTCCAAAATGGTTTGCAAAGTGCAACAGACAATATATATATAACAAGAACTTTTCAATTTTTCTAAAGCTTAGTACTGCCATATTATTTAACCAAAACGTATCTAGTCACATTTCATTTATAATATATGTAGCTAATATGCACATAGTAACTATAATACAATGAAAAATTTCCAAATAACTAACCATTTCAGTATACTTATGAAGCTATGTCCTTGACCTTTGAACTTATGACCTTGAAACATATAACAAAATGAGAATCATATCAACACTTCAATGTCATAATAAACATGCCTATATAACAAGTTACTAGTTTTCAAGATAATCAACAATTTCAGGCTCTTGTTTCACAATCATTCCTTAACTAAGATTTTTCTTAACTTAAATTTAGCTATTTTCAGGATTCTCTTTCTGAATTACAAATTAACATTTGTGATAAAACTAAACATAGATGTAACAAGCTTGAAGTGATCTTCAAAATGACACCATTAAATTAATTACTAAATATCTCAACAATTAACACAGTTATTAAGGTTCCAAATTTGCCAAAACTGTCTTTATATGCAGCTATGACCTTGACCTCAAGTCAAATATCAAAATGATCCTCATATCAATACCTATAATGCCCTAATATATATATATATATATATATATATATATATATATATATATATATATATATATATATGAAGATTTTCATGTTAAATTTTAATGAATAAACTTGAATAAAATAATTTGTGTGTTTGTAAATATTTTTAGTTCTTTTATATAATTTTTTTTTTGCTTAGTAGTGGTTTAATAATATCCGTGTTTAAAATTTTGTTCTTTTGTTTATTGTTTATGTTATAATGCATTTTTTAAAATTTTATGGTTAAATACATTCAAAAAATGCATTATGGCAATATTTTGAATGTATTTAACAATAAAATTAAATTAATGCATTATAACATTTAGATTTTGATATTTAAATTTTCTGTTTGATCTAATGTAAAGTAACAAGAGGCCCATGGGCCTTAACGCTCACCTGAGGATATATTCAAAATCATTTGCAAATATACATAAAATATTCTAATATACATGCCTACCAAAAAAGTTAATAGTTTTCAAGATAATTAATAATTTGAGTCTTTTTATGCATCTATGACCTTGACCTTTAAACCTAAGACCTTGAATCTTATATCAGAATGATCACCATATAAATTCCTAAAATATTCTTATATACATGCCATACAAAAAGTTAATAGTTTCCAAGATAATAAACAATTTCAGTCTTTTTATGCACCTGAGACCTTGACCTTTGATTGTATGACCTTGAGCCACATATTAAAATGATCGTCATATCAATACCTACAATATTGTAATATATATGCCTATGCAAAAGGTTAATAGTTTTCAAGATAATTAACAATTTGAGTCTTCTTATGCATCTATGACCTTGACATTTAAACGTAAAACCTTGAATCTTATATCAGAATGATCACCATATAAATTCCTAAAATAATCTAATATACATGCCAATACAAAAAGTTAATAGTTTCCAAGATAATTAACAATTTCAGTCTTTTTATGCACCTATGACCTTGACCTTTGAATGTATAACCTTGAGCCATATATCAAAATGTTCGTCATGTCAATACCTACAATATTCTAAAATACATGCCTATACAAAAAGTTTATAGTTTTCAAGCTAACGCACAATTTTAGTTTTTTTCAGCAAAAAAATAACATTTCAGGGGCAACAACTCATACATGCATTATCATGCAGTTACAAAACTTTGTACCTTTTTACATTTTGTCCTGCTGAACATTTTAACAATGTTTTAATATTATATCTCTTATAATTTGAAAGAAAATAGCCTAAAACTGCACAAATTACAACTAGGTCATGACCTTGAACTTTGACCTTGACCCCATTTTGAAGGTTATTTCAAGAAAAAGTCAAAACTGAAAACCCCATGTCAATATCTATTCATATAGTCAAGTTAAAATAATTTGAAGCCATTTTACGAAATTATTAAAATTAAACGCAAAAACGCGTAACCTAATTTTTTACCAAATTTCACGAAATGAACAATTTATAAGCTTAAGACCCTAGAGAGGCCAAATATCACATCAGATTTTTTCTCCCAATATCGCTTTCAGAGAAGAAGATTTTTTAAGTTTTTTGGAACCATGGGTCACCTTGACCTAGTTTTGGGAGCCATGACAACGTCACAAACAAATCTGAATTGCACTGGCCCATATATGCATCTGACCAAGTTTCATTGAAATCTACCTCATAGTTTTAGAAAACAAAAGAAGTCGAAAATGTAAAAGTTTACGCTGCGGACGCCGACGACGGACAAATTTTGATCAGAAAAGCTCACTTGAGCCTTTGGCTCAGGTGAGCTAAAAATAGTACAATTTTTTAACTAAAAAACAGAATCAGACTATAAAACTGTTTCAATTTTAATGCCACTCCATTAAATGGATAAATTGTGTTTTATGTCAGTCCAAAATTTTTTTCAATTACAGATAAATCAAGGGAGTCAGTTCTGGGATGGCTGAGGTAAAACTGGAACACCCAGAGAAAACCAACAATCTTCTTTTGCGACACCGTTTGACCTTGGTCATTTATGACTAGTATTAAACCTTTGTTGGCCATCTTGTAATGAACAGAAAGGCTTAAAAAGTTGAAACAAAATGTTTGTGTGAAGCTTGCTAAAAAATGATCTGCATTCAAAGTTACATTGAGCTGTAAAACCAATAAGTAGGTCCTTGACATAAACCAAATGAGAAGAAGCTCGAAACATCATATATAGCAGTGCTCTAGGATTCCCATTTCCCATCTGCTGTACCAAGTGAATTTCTGTTATGGGAAAGTGATAAATATTGGCTTTGTTTTCCGTGGGAAAGTGAAATTTTTTAAAATATGTATGTTATCTATTATAAAGTGCAGTTCATTTTTTTATACATTTTCCACTGGTATATGTCCCCTGATGCAACATCGTTGGTTGTTTTAACTTTTTCAAATTGAAACCCTCTTCTCAGATTCTTTATTCTTTACCGCCCGGCAAAGGGAGATTATGTACATCTGTAGTTGTATTTTGCGTAGTTTTGTATTTTGCTTTACCATGTTTCCTATCAAGTATGATTTTTTTGTCAGAACATTTATTCATTTTTCTAATAAAGAATATTAAAAACAACTAATATTTACTCACAATCTATATTTTTCTCACCAAGACATAGGGAAAGTAAAAAATTTTATGGGAAAGTTGATTTTCTGTTGTCACTTTCCCGTGGAAAGTTAGTGTCAAGGAAAACCCTAGAGCACTGTATAGCATTAGCACATAAAGCTCTCTTAAGTTTTTGAAGCTTAATGATCTTGCTAAAATAGTTAGTATTTTGACTTACATGATGTGTTGAGTGGTTTAAGGTAAAAAAAAAGTTTCTATAAATTTTGTTGCTTGTAACAATCATGTTTGTTTTTTTAATTTTGTTGAATATGTGATTTTTCAATCATTTTGGAACAAAGAGAATATAATTTCAACTTCTTTTAATAAATAATTGTACAAAGTATAGATGTGGGTGCACATTGGTTTGTAAAGCTATTTTTATAGATCTCTGTCACTGTCTCTGTATTTTTGCCGACCATTATTAACTTTAAGTTGAAAAACTTAAATTAAAATTATAAATTCCAAATTACTTTTTGCAAGTACATTATCTTTGAAAATATAATTGGAGCATCACAATATTGTAAAATCCATTATCAATTTCTAATCAAATCTTAATTTTTAAAATTGAGAAAATTGAGAAAATTTCATTACTTTCTCTGATTGAAGACCACTGTCAATTATTCCATGAAGCAGATGTGAATCAAACACTTCCAATGTAAAAGGTTTACCTTTACTATTTTGTAATGTTAATCCATTCAAAGTCTTTGTAGCCAACTCTTTCATTTCTTGATCATAAAACACAATATAGGCTCTACCATTAGATTTATTACCCACTGCAGACCTAGGAACTAAAACATTATATATCTTTTTAATACTAATCAACATCGTTTCAGTTATCATTCTTGTTACTTCTAACCAACCCCAATCATACGGAATGTTAATGATTTTTAATACATTTTTTCCAAGATACGCATCTGCCTCTATTTTGTTGACTTTTTCAATTCTCATTGGTTTACTACCACGAAATATTTCCCCCTTTTTTTCTAAACACATTATTAAACTTTCTAAATCCGCTACTTTGAGTAAGACAGATCCAGTGAATCTGTCACCATATACACTTTTTACTATAATCATATGTGGTTCTTCAACCATATTCACATTCGAAAAAAACTCCATTACATCTTTCACATTTACTGAGAACGAGAAACCTGAAACATACACATTAATATGTTGATCTTTATGTTGAAGATACTTGTCAACACTTTTGCTGGAGCAGATACTTCTTGAAATATTGACTGTAAATCTTCTTGTACTGTGTTTGGGTACTAGTCGCAACAATGGAGTTGTTGTTGGTAAAATTCTTGATACAAATAGTGTGAACATGTTGACATGTAAAATAACGTCCTGTGGTAGTAGACCTCAGTCGTGATAAGGCCGGATGGGGGACGGCAAAAGTAGTGCATATAAAAAGCTCAGGGGTCTTTACTTAGACCCTGCTCAATTAAATTTGTTTAAAGATAGCACTTTGCAGTTTTGACAAGGTGAGAACTTCTGAGGTTTGCTAGGGAATTAAGCTGAATTGGATGACTATCGCACTATATTTCCGGCGTAAGGACTTGAGCCGCACAATGCACTTCCTATGCCTGGACCAACATTTTGCATGTAAACATTGCCATGTGCTTTTAGCATGATTGCCACATTTTCCAAATTTACAATATGTGCCATTATATGTAGTTCGGGGTTTGTTGACCATCAGCTTCTATGAAAATGGTCTATTTTGAGGTAAAATTTTACAATTTTCTGTGTGGTTGTGTTATGGTTTGCTAGAGTACCCCCCCCCCACATTTTTTTTATTGTGTTACTATATAATACTAGTTCCATCACAGTCTAAGAGAGTTAACTCTATGTAATTGAAACTCTCTATATGTGGATGTAGCTTTTGTCATCATTCTGAGGAAATGGTTGACAAATAAACGGCGGCAAACTTTTTAACAAAGTTTTATTCATTATTACAGGTAATTATTCCCATGTTGAAAGCCAACAAATACCATAAACATTAAATTCCCAAAACGCCACCGCGTTTGTAT
The DNA here is from genome assembly GCA_029721355.1 of Tegillarca granosa. Lineage (NCBI taxonomy): Eukaryota > Metazoa > Mollusca > Bivalvia > Arcoida > Arcidae > Tegillarca > Tegillarca granosa. The sequence continues at coordinate 45,074,680 of CM056599.1, read as the reverse complement.
AATCCCAAATGTCATGATCAGTACTTATAATGGATAAAAACCTGATTAGTTGGGATGACGGCTGGAGTCGCATAGTGTGCAAGCAGACGACATACTGAATGTTCAAATGGAAATTGGTGTTTCATGTAAATAACTGACTAGATGAACAACATTTGCTAAGATTTTTTTTATTAAAGTGTTCCATTGTCCATAAACATTCACATATGCAATTATTGTCTATTTTAAATACACATTGTTGTACAAAGTGATGGTGTCACCATTAACCCTCTTGCTGCCAAATTGAATTACAAAGCAACGTTCGCAGTGCCGAATTAAAATGACGTCAACAATAGCTGATGACGTTGAACACATTTTTGTGTAAAATCGCACATGTTACTTTGGAAAAAAATCTCATAACACTCATTTACATAATTTTACTATTTATTTTAGATTTATACATGTTTATTCTTATCTATTCTTCATTTCCAGCAAAATTAAATACTGTATGATACTGTTCAAAGCACTGGCCGCGGAACAACTAGAACACCATGTACAAGTTCTTGATCTGCACACTTTACACTCTTTCCGTCTTTTATCTGAAAAAAAATCAGACAAGAGCAGGGCCTAAGATTGTAGTTTTATAAGAGATCACCAAAATTTACTAAATTTAAGTTATGGAAAATCTAAGTTAAAGGGGTGAATGTGTAACTGTCAGATTTCATACATTTAAAAACGTTTTAGATTTTAATACTATCATTCAATCCATTTAAATGTTAGAAATGAAATAAATAACTAAATAATTAGATAAATAAATAAATAAGTTATCTTTAGCATGTGGATGTACACTTTAGTTTGGACCTTACTTCAAAATTATTATCTTTTTGAGGTTGTTAACAAAAAGCCGAATGCATGCACGTTTCACTGCAAACGCACCTGGTACAAAATGTATAAAGTGCCTTTCGAGGAGACGAAAAGGTTTCGGTTGTCCCAATTTTCTACCTTTGCTTTTCCTTTCCTCCCTGAAATGGCCAATTAACCCCTGAACTACACTAACAGTAAATTCCATTCTGCTCATCTTCTTATGTAACATGCGTACTTGTGTGTACAAGATGTAGGAGTTGGCTTTAAAAAGATAATTATAAAATTGTGTAAAGTTTCCTTGCAGCAGTGTTTCTACTTCTATCTAGAGGTAATTAGTATTCAAAATGTGACTTTTAATGTGAAAAACATTCCCTAATACAGGGGACCTAAACGTTGGACAATTAAGCAAGTGTCAATATCTTGTATAATTATTAAAATTATTTTTAAAAAATTATTCAAATATTAAAAAATGAGGAAGAGACATTTTTCTCTTGTCTTCAATTGTAAGTTAACAAATTTGTCATTCGTTTACCATGCACAGAACGGTTTGACAAAAGCAGAAATATCCGAATCAAACCATGATTCTAGGCTTTTGAACAATAAATGTTTTGTTTTTAAACTATAAACCACGAAAACAATCAATATTTTACATAAAGCATTGATAAATATAAAGGTTGTAGTACATGTATAAACTTCCAATACTGTTTAAGAGTGATCGAGTTAATGTTTAAAGCCGCATCAGGAATATTGCAGTTATTTGAGAATATGTTATAGCAACTTCACACAGCTTTAAAACTTTGCTACAGAATGACACCTTACCAATGACTCTTGAAAGCAAATTCATCAACACTTTTTTCCACATTTTGACTGATCTTATCTCTGGGGAATAGTAGGAAATGTGTTGGTCTGATAGGTCAAAACCTCCCATCTTACTGTTATATACTACCGCTACATTTGGAAGTTCCCTTTCAACTCCTCTTGAATTACTCGCATTTTGAAGACTACAAGAAAAGATCTTTTACATAATGTGTGTAAATGTTTCAGAAAATCACTTTAAGATAAAAACGCAAAAACAATCAGAAACGGGTGAAATAAGTGGTCGAAAATTTGTAATTACTTGTATGATTCAATCCTTGTTTAGATACAATTACCACTTAAGTTTTTATCATTGTAATCAATCTTGAAAGTTCACCCTAATCTTAACATGTTTAATTTATGGTAAATTAAGTAATGGTATTCCAACCCAATTACATGTACAAAGTTACAAATAGACCACTGAGTGATCGATGAAAATCTCTTTTCTTATCAATATAGTCCCGCTTAAATGATTAAACCATGCTTTAGGGAATTTTGTAAAATTCACCAAACAATATAATATACAATGTAGCCTAAAGGAAAGGAACGACAAAAGCAGTGAGCAGTAGTGTGTGTGTGTGTGTGTGTGTGTGTGTGTGTGTGTGTGTGTGTGTGTGTGTGTGAAACATCTACTCGAATACTTTAAATAGGGTAGTTTAAAGCTGACGTGCAAAAGTTCTAACATGTGTACCTTGACACTGAACTAACTATAAATGTTTGCATTGTTTAAAAACACTGAAAACACCTAAATAATCCGCTTACACTGGGGTTGTGAAGGTTGAGAGGAACTTGACCAGTGGTCTGTCATTATACGCGACTGCCATCAAAGGACCCTGTTGTCGCACAGTCACCTCGCCTTTTGCTATTTGAATATTTCTAAAAGATGGTGGCATCCCTTTTCTGAATACCCTGACTGTTCCAGTGCAAAACATCCCATTTTGGTACAGATGGTGACAAAGAGAAGGCGAGCAGAAGAAATTATCTAACGTAACATGGTGGTATTTGTTGAAGTGCAGTTGAAGTAAATCAACAACTATGTCAAATGTAACGCCCTGAGGATTTCTCTGATTTTGCGACTTTCCTGTCAATTAAATATATACACATGTTAATCATTGTTTTAGAATTCTACTATTTTCTATATAAGTAATATATGTATATATTTAGGCGAATTGTAAGCAATTTAATTGAAAAAATCTATATGTTTCTAGTGGGTATTTTTGTTTTAGATAACTTCATCATGTAATCCGTTTTTGGTTGTTTGAACTACTGTTGTATATTGTAAACACTATATGTATTGCAACTCCATTTAACACCACCGAAAATATCCACATTTTAGAATGTGTGCAAACAATAGACTACCTATACAAATTATTGTCAAAATCATTATAATATCGAAAGAACATAACGGATTTTCAAAGAGAGAGAGAGAGAGAAAGAGAGAGCAATCTGTTATATTTTACAATGTACTTAATTTGACATTTAACTACTAAACATTTACTTTTACAGTACGATTATTTACTGTAAACTGTAACAATACGATTTTACGAGGGTTGTTGGGTATGTAATGTGTATTATCTGACATCTCAAATGCATTCGACTTAATTAGTGAAATGAAAATTACATCCTTCTCCGCAGTTTCAAATACATAATTTCAATCCTTAAATCAATTTCTGATGTAGATAGACCTCCAAGGCACTGGCTGGTGGCTGGTCAAGGGTTTGGACTTGTAACGACGACCAGATAAGAACTAGATTTTTGAAATGGGAAAAAGTCACATGTTTACAGACTGTAAACAGTTTATGTAACAGTACCAGTGGTTTTGTTTGCCTAAAATTACTACCGAATAAAGGTAGTTTCCCCTTGAGAAATATGACTTAAATTTCCCAATTTGACAACTAAAATTCCCCAAAAGGCTACAGTGACACACAATCAAATAGTTTAAGTTTAATCCAGTTGTCCAAATCTGTTCTGACAGACAAAAAATGTTAGATATTGTCACAATATAAGATCTTTGCAATTCAAAATTCTGAGCATAATATGTGACATAAAAAGTGTCCAAATTTTCCCAATCTGAAAGGAAGAAGGTAGTTTTTAAAAACCATAGCAAAATCACTGAGTACGATTATAATTAGCCAACATATGAAAAGTTTATGAAGTAGTTGGCATTTTCACATTGATCTTGTATATTTAAAATCATGATAAATCAAATAATTTCATGTACCTGCATATAATCTAAGTTGGTGTACATAACCTGTATCAGACTCTGCAAGCAAGAAAAATTTTGGACCCCATCTATGGGATTTCTTAGCGGGCATATACTGGACTAAGTGGTTTCTCCCTTTAAATCCTACTAAACTCTCATCAACAGCAACATCCCTCCCTAATCTGTAATGGTTACTAAATGTTTCGTTTAGGAGGTTTAAGACTGGGGTTATTTTATGTATGGGATCATAACCTTCTTGTCCATGAGGTACTGCATTTTCATTATTATTGCAATGTAAACATTGTACGATTTTTTGAAATCTATTTCGCCTCATTACATTAGTAAATCCAGGGGTGTTTATTAACCAGGTCTTGTTACTCTCATTCCAGTACGATTCCAATGTTGGTTTCTTAACAATGCCAGTAGCGAGCAAAAGTCCTAAAAAGGCTTTCATCTCATCCTCGTTTGTCCTTGTTCTTGAATTGGGTTGATGTGCTTGCTGCTGCCTTAACAAATTGTTGGCATACCTGTTTGTTTCCTCTACAAGTAGAGAAATAAGTGTTATGTCCGTTTGTGGATTGGTGATTAATAGCTCAAAATAATCCAATTCAGTTGCATTAATGGGAAGTCTTCTAGCCATACCTGTAGGCTCTGTAAAGGCCTGAATTTGATGTGGACGCACATATCCATTTGCATCAACATTAATCCATGGTCTGTTGTTTAGCAGTTGATTAAAATTATTTACAATGCCTTCTATATCAATCTCTGAATCTACTTGTGAGGAGTATCCAACACTTATATCTGAATCATACAAAACATCGTCACCCTGCAGCAACTCCATTTGGAAGCCTTACATGAAGTTTGTTTGTAATTTCACTTTTTAAGGTGACGTCATTTATTATGCAATGACGTCATTGTAACGAAATGACGTCACATGTAAATGTCAACTTGAAATTTCAAAAATAAACCTTTATATTTATTTAGATATTTTATTTTAAGATTTAAAAATATTTAATTGGATTTGAACCGAGAACTTTTTTGTTACTGAAAGGACATATATGTCCATTTGGCAGGCTGTCGGTGGAGGACATATATGTCCGTTTGGCAGCAAGAGGGTTAAACTACACGTCATAGACTGATAAGTCTGATTTTGCAATTATATAGAAAATTGTTTGAATTATGGAAATATTATAAATCAAGGTTTTTTCATGTGTTTGCTTTTTAATTCAAGAAATGACATTGTACAATTAGTTATATGTCATGATTTGTTACTTATTGGTTTAATGTTTGGTAAGAGTGTTTCTGGAAAAATCCAGCATATTTTTAATTTAGATAAAGAGATATGTTATGTGATATTGCTCATTTTAGTAATTCCATTATTGAAAACACCATTTGTTAAGAGTTTGAACCCCAAACCCAGTAATAGATTGTTGAACTGATGTATTGGTTTAGTATTAATGCATTTTATTGAACAATTACAGTTGAATCTCGTTATCTCGAACACGGATATCTCGAACTTTCGGATAAGTCGAACTTTTAGAAAAAGTCCGGACAGAATTGTTCTTTATTTAACTAAAATAACTCCGGTTATCTCGAACTCGGATATCTCGAATTTCCGGATATGTCGAACAAATTTTTCGTCCCCATGAATGAAAATCCTAGAAAAATAACATTCGTTAACTCGAACAAAAATTTTAAGAAAATATTTTTTGGTAGATTTAATTAATTTTAAAAATCTAGTGACTGTCGGCACTGTTGATTTAAAACCAATACATTCATTATTATTAAACTGCACTGACCTTCTGATTTCTTTAATCCGTTATTTATTATCGTTGCATAAAAAAATAAACATCAAGAAAATTAACGGGTGTTTTAATTACTGCCAAGCTTAACATCGTGGTTGTGTGATGTGAACATCAATCAAAACAACTGGAAGCTTGGGGTGATTAAAGTACACAAAGCGAAACCGGAATGCGGAACAAAACGGACTCGCTGTTTGTCGGTAAAATACAATAGTGTAATCAGTTATTGACAGATTTTGAGTAAAAAAGAAAATCTAATAAAACAAAATGCATAAATCTATCATTTACCAATGCGTTTAAACATGTCATTAAGTGAACCTGCTACAAATAAACTGGATGAAGGACCCGGTCCTAGTACTGGGGGGATAGTCAAGTTTAAAATTTTTAAAATTAGTGCTCTTGTTATTAACCTTATTGAAAGTATAGTGCTAATGCGTGAAAAGTTTACATGATGTTTACGAAATGAACATTGACATTCTTTTATTCTTTTCATGATTATTTATGGATTAAAGTGATGATTGTATGGTTGAATTGTTTTGATATTAATTTATTGATATTTTGTGTAATAATCAATATTTACTTTATTTTTTTTTATTTTCATTCTTACAGCTGCAACATTGTAGCTGAAAACAAATGTACTTAACACACGTATTTCACTTTTATTAAAAAAACACTAAACAATATTTTGTAGCTGGAAAGCAACATAGTCCATGTACTTGTCAGCGGTATACAGATATACTTATGAATAAAATTGTACTTGAATACTATCTCACAATACTTGAAAATGACACTATTTTGTAACCGACTTGCTTATCACGTATTAAAAGAGATACAGAGGCATCGGTAAATACTGTGAATTTTGTCGACATAAGTGACTTCCGATAGATCTGTACGAGTTACTTCCCTTTTTTGCTGTTTTTTTCACATCGTTTATCTCGAACTTCGGATAAGTCGAACTTTTTGCATTTCCCCGCGGAGTTCGAGATAACGAGATTCAACTGTATAGTATAAAGTAAATATAAACTAGAAGTATAGAGACATTGATGCCCCATCTAAGTGAATTTCGCAATTGTTGGTAATTCATGTATGTGCATTACTGTAACACAAGTATAATGAATTGATGGTTAGGGTGTAATACATGTATATATTTTGTTTAATTCCATTGGATGAGGTTAATACATAGAACTTTCACTTATTCAAGTTATTGTCGAGACAAGTGAAGCCTTTTCTGATTGGTAAATTAGAGAAGTCCAGGTTCTGTGTGATAACTTCTGATATTGGATCACAGTTTGACAACAGAACTGTTGTTGTTTAATGTTAGTAAGTTTACATATAAAATGTTTGTTGTTACAAGCTGTTCTCAGTATGATAGGTTGTTTAGTAAATGTGCGAACTGTTACTAGTTAATGTATTGAAAATCCTGTAAAAGTACTTAAACCAATACATGTAATTGTTTCTTAGTCGATCATAGCTACAGTGGTTCCTACTCAGTTCATTATGGTGAATAGTTATTACTATTCAGTGCTTAAGTGTTACTATTCATAGACTTATAATGAATATTCATTACTATTCATAGACTTATTATGAATGTTCATTACTATTCATAGACTTGATTTGCATATTCGTTACTATTCATGGACTTATCATGAATATTCATTATTATTCAGAGACTCATTATCAGTATTCATCACCATCTATAAACTTATTATTGGTGTTTAGGACTATTCATGATCAGTGTGTTCTTGACAGTATTCAGTGCTATTAAGAGATATTTCCAGGGTATGAAATGGTTAAAAGTTGTAATGATATTAAGCATGTTTGTATAATGTAGGTTGTATTACTGCATGTAACATTGTTACTATTTAATGTTGTATTATTATTCATTCTGACGAAATGGTTGACAAATAAACGGCGGCAAACTTTTTAACAAAGTTTTATTCATTATTACAGTTGTCCTGGCATCCTCCCGAACCTGGTTAACAGTTGCCATGGTAACAAAATGTTTGCTAAACTTGTTAAAATTTGCATTTGGGTCATAAATTCAGTATAGAAAAAGTGTTTGAATTCTTCTGATTTTAAAAAGTATCAATATTCCTGTTTTTTTTTCTTTTTTTCTCAAGATCTGTGTGGTCAGTTTGAATCAAATAAAGACGTGTATGGAAAGGGTGGACCTTAAACTTGAAGGGGGTACCTGTCAATGAGGGGCCATATCTCTCTTGTTGATTCATGTAGAACCCTGAAATTTGGTCCATATATGCACTAGACAATGAACTATAATACCATTTATTTACTTTTTAAAAATTTAAATTTTTAATATTTTTAAAATATTTCAATTTATTTAAATTTAATTTTTTTCAAATTTTTAAAGATTGGGTATCCCTGGGCCCCCCTTTCAGCCTCATTTTCAAATGAAAAGTTATAACGGAGGCATTGGTTCAAAAATATCAAAGAAAACTGACTGAAAATTCCATTCTAGCACCGAATGGAGAATGTAGAGTACAGGTTGACCTTGACCCCTTGCATAAATATGGGAATATTTGTTTTAAACACCCAGGTACGGGGTCAACCATTGCAGACCTAGCAGATTATCATACATGGTGCACCTGTAGATCTGTGCCATAATTGTACTGTAGATATGTCGATCCAAATCAAATCAATTTAGAGAGGCATATTGTTAATAATTACAGTCTGAAATGCAAGAACCTTGGATATTGTACTAGAGACCATCTTGTGGAGCCAGATTGCTGCCTTGACCTTCACATTTCCTGAGGTAAGTTTGTATAAACACCTGTCTGTCTGTCTGCCTGTCCGTCCGTTCATCCGCCTGTCCGTCTGGTCTTCCCACCCTCCCTTATAATATGATTACAACTTAGATCTTTTCGAAGAACATGGATCGCCCTTATAAGGGCAGTTTTTGTTTGGTTTGGTGTTCTGTTGTCTTGTCTTGTCTTGCCTTGTCTTTCATCTGGAGTAGGTATGATCTAGCTTTCCTTTTTTGTAGTCTGTTTAAATTCCACCAGATTCTTTATATCTCTTGTGGGCATGGATGTCTCTCCCAAGTTGTTCTATTCTTCTGTTTTTCACCTCAGGTCTTTTGTTGTACTCTCTCTTGTTTTCCTCTGCTTTTCCCATCTGTATTAGTGAGTGTTTGGCTAATGGTGAGAGGTCCACTCCAACATTGGTACATTTTTCATTTGTTGATTTTCCTGTTGTGTTATTGATTCTGTGGATGGTTGAAGCCACTCTACCTGGTAGGTTTCTTGAAAAGTTCACATTCTTTGGCAATGAAACACTGAGTGATCTGTTAACTGCATCATTTTTTTGAGTGTCTGTGTTCAATCTCATGTCCATGAAGGCCTCCTCACTCAACCGCATCTTTAAAATCTCCAACATCAGGTCTTTATCTTTGTCGGGTTATATTTAGTTGATTGATTTTGCTGGTTGCCAAGTGAAAAGATCTATTCCACCAGTTCTTTTGGTCTCCTCCTTCACATACTATGGCATGCCTTCTACACATAGAACAGTCCCCTGCATAGCATCTTAAAGTGGCTTCCATTACTTTTGGTAACTTCTTCTTTATTTCAGTCATGTTGCCTGCATAATCGTGCATCATATTCTTATAAATCACACTGCATCTTGATTTTACATCCTTACTAAGGTCTAACTGTGCTTCTCTCTGTCCTGCCTTTGTTCTTTTCCAGGCAAACATCTAGATGGTCACTAAATTTAGCTGATTGACATTTTCTGAACTGTCCTTGTGCCACGTGTTGGATCAGCAAGTCTCTCCACACTCCAGTCTGGATTTACTTCACTGAATACATCATTTAGTCACTCTGCTCCCCTGCCATCTGAATCTGTTGTGGCAAACTTGGTGTGGATTTCATCCATTAAAAACTTTTCAGCAAGTGTTTTTCCTATTTCATATTCTGAGAGTGGAAATGGCTTTGATAAGTTTGATGTACAGTCTTCATGGCCATCCGGAGAGGTAACTTCATATCCCCTATTCCTCAACCATTGTCCCTTCCAGCACAGTTTATTCTGTATAGCTGCACCAATGATGTACTTCTTGTCACTGCTTGTCTCTACTGCTAGTCCAATGGCTTGAGATGCATTTTGTCCTGGTTTTCTTCTACTTGTGATCTGTATAGAGTTGTATCTTACATCCATTGAAATGTTTAGTTGACGGATCTTCAACTCCTCGTTCCACATTGATTTCTTTCACTTGTTGAATCTTTGCTGACATGTCCCTCTGGTTCAATTCTGTTGTGGTCCTGCTAACTTTGTTTGATGTAGTATGTAGCTTTGTATGGCTGGGGGTGGTACATCCATTAAAGCAAGTAGTAGTCTGGCCTTAGTGTTTCCTATTGGTGTGTCTTGAAGTCCAATAGCTAAGGAATAGTTTGGTGCAGCTGGGTTGCTCCCTGGTAGGTTTGTCTTGATTTCCTTGTAGAGTTTGTACTCAGCTGACTGGAAATTATAAGTTTTGCACATCAGTGTGTACTTCCAGCATATTGCCCATTTGGTCTGCTTGGCTATGGTGAAATCTGGGTTGCTACAGTCACTTGCTTCATCTGTGTGGTATCTGTAGACATCATTCATCATCTTTAGTAATTCTTCATTATCTACAAGTTTCATGCCTTTTATCTCATCTTCTTTTTTCATCTGTTTCAGGTCAGGATCACAGGAAGAAGACATGGGTCGCAGTATCTTAGCAGTACCAGTGTTTCCTTCACAGTCTGGAACAGTAACACATTCACCATCCAATCCTGTTTTGGTTACCATGGAGTACATATCTGAAGATAGCCTTTTCCACCCAGTGGATCCAGATGCTGTACTTGGAACTGGTTCAGAATCAGTCTCCATGACATCTAGGTTTGCTATATATCTTCTATTAGGACCAGTCTGGTTCTTTTTAAACTGTGTAACTTTACACCCTTTATCACCCTTCATGTTGCAGTCTCAAAACTTGAATGACCAGCCTCCCCACATTTCCTCTATTTAACTGTTGTGGTTGCATATTGTCAGTAAGCCATAGGTATCTCCTGTAAATTGTCACACACCAACTGCCATCCTCTGCTTCATGGCTAAGTCAGAGCCAATATACATAACCTGGACACTGGCATGTGTCAAGGTAGAGTTTTGTCCCCTTGACTGTCTAGACTCAGCTGTTGTTAATTGGACAGCTAGAGGAATGTTATGTAATATACAAGTCAAGACACTTAAGACTGGGCTACTGTATGTTAATTGATTTGACAGGCACAGTCATTTCAGTTTTGAGATATGATTGGTTAAAGTTTGAAAAATAAAATTTAATATTTAAAAAATATTAAAAATTATTAAAAATAAGTGAAAAATATCAGATTGTACAAATTCAGAATTTGAATGGTGTGAATAAAAGAGACTTTATTTGTGCTAAAAATCACACATAAATCAAGTTGGTTTGTTGGAAAAAGTATTAATTTTTTGCCCAATATCAATTTGGCCCCATTAGTGAGTTTTGAACCAATTTTTCTTTCTTAGTCAGTTTACAGGTGTTGTGGAAAACAGACTATAAAAAAGTCATTTGACAATAGAATCACTTGAAATTTTCATTAACAAATGTATAAACACATCTTAATAATGTGTGAAAATTTGAATTGATTCGGTTGAAAACTGAAAATCTGACAGGCATGAGTCTAGTACTTCCAGGTCAATGGTTCCTCCCTGGCGAATGTAGTACCAGTGTTTTTTAAAAGTATTTTTTTTTTCTTTTTTTTTCTCAAGATCTGTGTGGTCAGTTTGAATGAAATAAAGACATGTATGGAAAAGGTGGACCTTAAACTTGAAGAAACAACCAGAGTCAAGAGTGTGGTGCATCTTGAAAAGGAGGTGGGATATGATGAGTAAAGTGCCATGAATACAGGCATTTTTAATCTGACATTGGATTCATACACAGCCTGTTTACTTGTTGCTAAGATAGCGAAAAATTTCTCTGGTCGACATATGTCGAGCTTTTGATATGTTATTCAGCTCAATTAGACGAACATTTCCATACTAACATTTAACCTCCACTGATACTTAATGTTATTTTAATTTCCTATTATGTTATAATGTAGCCTATGGAAAAATAATTGTAGAATCTGGCCATTTCATGACTGAGGTCTGCAACCTAATCTGTAAGTTATCTCGTACCATAACCATTTCGTACCATATCAAAACCAATTTATTACTCGTAACTAGTATTTTCGTACCATAACCATTTCGTACCCAAATCGTTTCAATTCGTACCATGTCATATGACCATTTCGTACCAATGACTTCAAACATAATAATAATAATAATAATAACAATAATAATCTTTATTAAAACCAATTAAGGGCCCACGCAGGGGCATCAAAATCAATGAGGTAGAACCTCAAATTTCACTAAAATTAAACATTAATAAAAGTAAAAAGGGGATCTTCTTTTAGGTGTTAGTTTGACTACAGATTACACAACTTTTACTGAAAATGTTATAATTTTAATTAAGGGGCATCTTATTATTATTATTAAAAGATGTTTAAACATAATAACAATTTAAAAATCAAAGTGCTGACAGCACTGATGGAAAAATTGGATTAACAATAATTGTTATTTTCTCTTATGCAAATTGTATTAACAGAGAACATGTAAGGTATTGGAACAGGAAGGACAATGATGGTACAAAAAGATAGTTGTCATATGATGTAGTCTTAAAAGTATCTTTGCCTGATTGTTGAAATTACTTAAATCATCTAGTTGATAGTGGTAGATGCTTAAATTTTTTAATAACATGCAATGAAATGATGAGATTCAGATGTTTTTAATTAGTTCTGACCCGCTGTACCAACAAGGGATGTGTTTCTTCCAAAGCATCCAAGGTGCGATCCATAGTGAATTGTAACACTGTGTGCCTGTGACCTAGTATCATACAAATGTTGAAGGCTTCGCTTTTACGGCACAAATTGCAAATCCTGACACAAGTAACTTTGCATAAATGGATACAAGGTCTAAACAACCTCCAACCTAATTTTTATTCTAAGTTGATATGAAAACAGCTGTTGGAGACAGGTCTAACAAATTTTGATCAGTTGTAACACAAGGTTTCAGAGAAATCCAGCTCACAATAACTAGGGATAGATATAATTTCTCACTCATTCAATATCCTTATTTACCAAAAAACCTTATTTTGTAAGTTACTTCAGTGATCTGTAACATTTCAATGGTGCATAATGATAATGACATTATCAAATATCTAAAAAAAACTGGAAATACCAACACACAACATACAGCACATCATATAATATGAACTGTGTTTCCGTTCTCAACACCTCCAATGAAAGTGAAGAAAATAAACTAATTTGACTGTACTTATAAGATATCATAATGATTCTGATAATATTGTCATTTAACAACTTAATATTATTTATGCAAGTATTGTCTCCATTAAGGAGAAATGTATTGTCTTAAAAGAGAGAAATTGGTACAAATGTCGGTAGTGGCGACAGCTTTAGCAAGTCTGTATTTGCAAATCCTGTTAGATTAAACCTCTTTTGGCCGTCAGCAAGGCAAAGAAGTATTTCATTGGAAGTTATGCATAGACAAAGTGGATGATCTTTGAAATCAGGACCAGAGGTGTTTACCCCTAGTTTAGTCTATCAGTATTTTTGTGAATGTTCTCAGTATTCTTCAGTAGTATTACTGGTGAGCGCCAAAGGCGCGAAATTTTCTAGGGGGCATTTCCCCCCCCCCCCCCCCCCCCAGAAAATTTTTTAAACTTAGATGCAAAATCCTGCATTCTGAAGCCTTTTAGAGTCATGTTTTGAAGATACCAAATATATAAATTAAATAGATTTTTTTCTGAAATTCTCTGAATTTATGGTCGGTTTCAACAGACTTCTGAGACAAAAGATGCCATAGACTTATTTGTTTTTACCAAAGTGTTCAATTCCTTGTGTGATTTTGAATCTACATGTCTTTTACAGTCATTCTTCCCGCCGTGCCCGCATGAAAAGTCACACAAGCACACGGTACAGCGCACCATACATTCCCCACGTTTGGACGATGTCAAACAAGTTTGAGTAAGATTCCTTGTATTTTCTGTTTGTTTCTCGTCTTTTCTTTGGGGTTTGTTCATCATCATCAGAGTCCTGCTCAGCCGGAGCCGTGCGCTTTGTTGCAGCAGAAGCAGACATCTTTCCCAAACTAACTTTCGTTACCTACTTTGAATGATCGGTAAAACATACGATTAATAAGAGGTGTCCCGAAAACCGCTGAAATCTCTATCTCAGACGCGTTTACTTTAATACATAACCACCGCTCATTCAAGCACTTTGGGGAGAAAAAAAAAATTTCTTGAAAAGAACCGGAAACCGTACTTCCGTGAATTAAATCCGTAGTCCGTATTTTGCATTTAAAATCCGTGTAAAATACGGAAAATCCGTAGTGGTAAACACCTCTGCAGGACCCCTTGAATACCAGTGGGACGTTTGACCAACTGTCCTATCTGGCCGACACAGCTCACTCCCCCTTTGAGATTAATACCCTTGAGGCAAAACATACCAATTTCATCTCTCTGATCGAGATTGTGCATCATTTCCCTATTGATAGTACCCTCAATATGTAACTGGAAATGGAGACATTGGAGTGGCAAACCATGGCCTCAGACCCAAGATCTCCCTAGCAGTTGGACATTCCACCAACCGAGCTCTACCAACTATATGTTAGATAATTGTATCCAGAACAGTGTGACAAAACTGGCCTGGATAAACTACAAAAACATCACGATCTAGATCAGAATCTCAATACTGTGGTGACAGCGATATTTATGGTCTGGATGAGTTTTGCCAGTTTCAGATCAGGTCTGACAGGAGGTTTCAAGGAAATCTTCAATTTGTAAGTACCGTAATCCTTCGATGTTTTCGGACCCTCTATGTTTTCGAACACTTTTAAATTACTTTTAAATTTTGATATTTTTTAAATTTCCTCTAATTTCGGACGGCAATTTTTTTTGCCTCTAAATCCGGACACGTTTTTGCTGAAACTCAGTTGCAGCATGTGTTGCAGAGCGCTTGAAATAAAGATTTAATACAATTAAGAAGAAACTTTGTTTTCAATTATTTTAACTATAAATTGTTGTTTTCACACGTTTACTTCATTGTGTATTGGCGCCTTTGCATCGTAACGTGAAACAGGTATGTGTAATGCATTAACGTTTTATGTAAACTCAATAAAATCATACCTTTAAATATCTATGAAAGTGAAAGTTGATTAAAATTAATGTTTACTGCCAATAAAATCGTGTGAGACAGAAATTTGTCGGTACACTAGTTCAACATCAAAGACATAACAGGAAAAAATGTTTTTCACTTATTCTCATTTAGTGTTTGCTATGGAAATTCCCAAAAAGACCATTTGATTGTTCCAGTCGACAGACGCGATAAAAAACCCTGTTTTCCAAGATGAGAATTACATTAAAATATGTTTGAAATATGATTTTAAATAATTTAATTTTTAACTTATTTTGCGAAAGTCGGGAGTTGGGACTTGTTCTATCTTTGCATTGCAATTTCTGAAAATGTACACACATATGCATGGTAAAACATTGGATATTTGATTGAAACGAAATTCTATGAACTTGATCCACAAACAATGCAACACACGATGTATAAATATAAATTGACTGCAGACAAGCGGCATGTTGGTGCACCTCAATTGTTGGGACTTAATGAAAAAAGTCACGTTGTTTATTTGTAAACAAAATGGCAACCTTAATGTGTATTACTTTCAGAATTATGATTGTTGATCAACAAACACTTTATAAAATAATGATTAATGAAATAAACAACACAAAAGGTAAGTTTTACTTGTATTTTATTTAACATTTACGTAATTATTGATATATGCGTGGATACCGCTGTTGATGTCTTAAAATACCGGCCCTTAAATACCGAGGGTTTTTATGTAATGTTATTTTTCGGAATTTTTTTAAGTTTGTAAAAATGGATTTCTGACATAGTTATCGATATGTACGAACTTGTATCAACCTCGCATGTAATAAAAACACAAATAAATAATCTTTAAAACAAAAAAAAAAAAAAAAAAAAAAAAAAAAAACACAAAAATCCTGACACCAAGCCCCTGTGTTCTCGCGCGTCGTTTAACAAAAACTATATAACCCATTCCGCAATTCAATTAAGAAATGACATTGTTTTGGGGGCACTTCATGCTAGTATGATACCGGGTGTTCCGGGTACAAATTGCATGAAGAGCGACTTCTTATATTTACAATTTATTTCTTACATCTAATCTGCTATGTGGACTTAAAACTTATACTGCATTTAATTTTTGTTAATTTATTACCTCCGTTTGTTTTAGTGCATCGTGGAACCCGTCTATCGCATCTCCATAAATGATGACGTCATTGATAAGTGGGATGACAAGTGATCCCTCCTACTTCCATTGATAAAAAAAAAACTTATTCGTTAAATATATAACAATTAAATGGAATACAGTTGTTTTAATGACAGAATTAAACGATTAAATTTTGACAATATTTAACAACTACATTTGCATATTTAAATTAAAAGTACAGTTTGAAAAAGAAGAATTAGAAAATACACCAGAAGTGTATATTTACAATAGCACCCACTTTCCGCCCATGAAAGCTATTTCTCAACATTATCCAAAATTTGCTTCATACGGCTTTGAAAACGTATGTTTGACCTTTTTGAACTGACCCAACAGTACCGCGTAATCACCAATACCGTGATTACGTCACAGACCCTTACACGACAAGTAAGTTCCCACACTTCTGGTGTATTTTCTAATTCTTCTTTTTCAAACTATACTTTTAATTTAAATATGCAAATGTAGCTGTTAAATATTGTCAAGATTTAATCGTTTAATTCTGTCATTTAAACAACTGTATTCCATTTAACGGATTAGTTTTTTTTTTTTTTTATCAATGGAAGTAGGCGGGGTCACCTGTCATCCCACTTATCAATGGCGTCATTCCACTCATCAATATCGTCATCCTTTATGGCGATACGATAGACGGGTTCAACGATGCACTAAAACAAACGAAGGTAGTAAATTAACAAAAATGAAATGCAGTAATAGTTTTAAGTCGACATAGCAGATAAGATGTAAGAATATTGTAAATATAAGAAATGACATTGTTTTGGGGGCACTTCATGCTAGTATGAAACCGCTTCGCTCTTCATGCAATTTGTACCCGGAACACCCGGTTTCATACTAGCATGAAGTGCCCCCAAAACAATGTCATTTCTTAAGTGGGAACTTACTTGTCGTGTAAGGGTCTGTGACGTAATGTATTGGTGATTACGCGGTACTGTTGGATCAGTTCAAAAAGGTCAAACATACAATTGAACTGTTTTAAAATGGTATTCATTGCCAGTATGAAGGCAACAACTTTGCAAGCAAACGGAATAACGCGCGGTAGCGCGTTATGACAAGTTTACTTGCAAAGTTGTTGCCTTCATACTGACAATGAATACCATTTTAAAACAGTTCAATTGTTATATTTTCGTTTAATATTTTTTAAAAAAAATTATTCATTTATTGTGAGAAAAAAATTCTCATCTATAACACATGTACATCGGGGGAGTCCAGTAGACGCAACAGCTGAATTTAAGACAGAGAACGACACATTATTAATCCGCAATATTTTTAATGTGGGGTAACAACGGGGAGTTTTGGTTTGAAAAATTATAGTGTTATCAGGTATTTTGATGGTATTTTCTCGATTTTTCATTAACATAATGAATTTTTAGAATATTGGATATAAATAATATATATAAAAAATTGAATATCAACGATAAATGTGTTGTTATTTGTGGACTATATTTCAGTCGAAAATCAGGTGCACCTGTGTGGCCCATTTCAATTTGCAAAAAAGTTTGGAGTGAAAAAATGTTGGAAGTGAAATTTGTGAATCTGAAACGGGAGGGGCGGAACTGTAGCTGAGGGATAATTTACAATGGCCAAGCATGTGTGTTTCGAATCTGTGATATGTGAGTAGACAGGGATTTACCAAGAGATTTCTTCTGGAATGTCGACATTGTAAGGTTGAGATTCACTCTAACATTATGTGCCGAGCTTCATACTCGGTATCATTCAAATGTAGACAGCAAAGCAGTGAGAAGTATGCTTATTCTTCACGCCTGGTGTGGTGCAAATATTTCTCAAAGTTTAGAAAATTATCGTTTTAAGGTTAGCAAGGAGTTGTGTAGTACTTTTCCGGTCTATGTAGTACTTAAACCACGTATTGTGCTTTTGAGGAGTTCCTATTGTATCCCTTGTAAATTGATTAAAAGCATGTAGATGGTTTTTCAATTTTTCCGATCAACAAACACAGCATGTGAAACGGACACTTTTCACTGGATGTGTCATACATGCGTGAATCTAATTCCAATTGAAATTTACATCACTTGAAATTTACATCCCGCGAGACACAAAATTGATTGACAAGTTGTACCATTACACATTGTATCAAAATAATAGGGGATGTAGCAGCTTTGTCAAGGTAGGAAGAATTTTTTAAACATCCGATTGTTCAAATTTTTTTTGTGGTTTGATGTTTTGACTGATCTGTTGTTGTTTGTTCTTTCAACAGGCCATCAAAAACACCACTCTGTCTCTCACAATGTCAATATTACGGTGAATATCAGCCATGTGCCTATATTTGTTAACAAAATATTATTTTATAAATTTCTTTGATTTTACTTTGTAATATCTCGTAAATGTGTTTTTCAGTCTCGTCTCGAATGTAAACAAATGTGACGTGACAGATGTTGTTTAGACAATTCGCGTGACAATCGTGTTTGTTTACCTACGATAATGTAGTTCCGGATTGTGTATTGCATTATATATGTATTCATACACGGAGTGACAAAATGTTTTGGTATTCATTGTCAGTGATAATTACAACGGCTCTCAAGCTTGCGGCTATGGGGATTTCACAAGGCAAATGAAAATATAGCCGTATGAAGCAAATTTTCGATAATGTTGAGAAATAGCTTTCATAGGCGGAAAGTGGGTGCTATTGTAAATATATACGTATTAGATTACACTATTTGACAAGTGATAAGAGTACTGTTTGAAAACAATCGTTAACTTGAAACATCGATAGCACGACAAACGCTACTTCTTTTTGCAATAGTTCCTTGCAATGTCGAAACTACATTTTTTAGCGTAGTAAGAAATCAAAACGAACAGAACCTAGTGAAGAAGCTGCAACATCCGGGTCTGTACCCCGGTGCCTTAGGAACGATTGTTCCAATCTTTCCAAAAATAGTGGTGTCTTATTTTCAGGGTGTTTTTAAAACTAAATTAATTGTCGCTAATACATATTTACCTCTTGGTTTTCTTACACATAAAGACCAGGCCCCAGTTTCACAATCATTCCTTAACTAAGATTTTCCTTAACTAAAATTCAGCAAATTTGAAATTTTAATAATTTAGTCAATTGTTAAAATATGAAGAAAATTAAAGTGTTATTTTAAAAATCACTTCAAGCTTATAATATCTGAATTAAGATTTGACAAAAAAGTTCATTCGTAATTCCAAGAGAGATTTTCAAAATTTGCCAAATTTAAGTTTGAAAAAATCTCAGTTAAGGAGCGATTGTGAAACCGGGACCTGAAACACAGCGCGTCTCTAGTCGGAATGTCCTGAGATGCACCGTCTGAGTCAAATAACAAGCAAAGCAAATGTTTTAAATAACTTAACAAATAACTAAACAAATGACCATGAAATGTCATTTATCAAAATGTGTGTGTGTGTGTGTGTGTGTGTGTGTGTGTGTGTGTGTGTGGCATAGTTTTTAAATATAAGAAAAATAATACTTCACGTTAACAGTGCATTATGGTGGTACGAAATGGTCAAACAAGATGGTACGAATTTGTTATGGTATGAAATGGCCATGGTAAGAGATGGTTTTTGATATGGTGCGAAACGGTTATGGTATGAATTGACTATAAACCTTACATTTAGTATAATATTATACGGCTATCATTTAGTACCATTATTTTACGATTTTCTCCTTTCCCCATGATAAATACTATCTATGTACCCTCTTCTCTTGCTACCATTTCGTACCATCTAAATTTACTAATACCTCTCTCTCTCTCTTTCTCTCTCAGTGTATGTGACTAAATCATGAAAGAAAGAAAAACGCCCGTAATTCAACGAATACTTTGTTATTTAAGCAAAGGTTTCCAACGGAAAAAACATTTTTCATTTGATGGTGTTATCTTAAGTCACGAGTTTGGCAATGTGGAATCTTACTACAGCATAAGAAGCGCATTGTTGTAGGTTTTGTAAATGTGGCAGGGTGGAAATTATGTAGTAGATTGGTGGGAGTTTAACAGTCTACAGGTGGCTTACGGCCTGTGTGCTGACATGTGATTTTAATGTATTGACGTTGGTGTCAGACGTGATAGAGGCCGAAGCAGGTAGAGGAGAAGGGGACGCAAAGCGACCAGGGAAGCACCAGGCAAAAAGCAGCCAAGGCATGAGAAAAACCGGTGCGCCATGGAGCACGCAAAGAGAGAATTTATGGAAAAAAAAATTAAATTTGGGTGAGGTTATTTGAAGCCGGTTGGCTTAATTAGGGACTTTAAAAAAAGGTGACGAAAATGGAAAGAAGAATTTAGGAGGAAGGACCCTATTTCAGCGTAAACGCCTACTCTGTTTTCGAAGAACATAGTGGATTTTTATAAAATATCGTGCGGTCGGGTCACACGGAACTAACGTCTTACACTTCACATTAAGACACATACAAGATCGGTAAAGTTATCTACTAGTAACTGGCTACTTGTAGAAGAAAAGTTAGCTACTAGTAGCCAGTTACTTGTGGAGGAAAAGTTAGCTACTAGTAGCCAGTTACTTGTGGAGGAAAAGTTAGCTACTAGTAGCCAGTTACTAGTGGAGGAAAAGTTAGCTACTAGTAGCCAGTTACTTGTGGAGGAAAAGTTAGCTACTAGTAACCAGTTACTTAAACGATTAAAATAATTTCTAGTTAGCTTTTATTTACTTATAAAAACAAATAAATCTTTAACGTGTGTAATTCGATCTTAATCACACTTTTCGCAGAAATTCCTTCCGCATAAGTTTTCTTGTACCACGAATATAGTACACAGATATTAAAAAGTAACTGTTTTACGTAACAATTAAAAAATCTGCATTTAATGATACCAAATGTTTAGACATTACAGCCTTCATACGCACGGATACGCTTACGCAATCCGACTGGGGAGGGGTAGTTTTTGGTGTAGATTTCTATGATTTTTCACATTCAGTGCGAGTAGCTGGCTATATATTTCAAAGATATTCAATATTTATTCACATCATTATCAAGGATATTCCATTCTGCATTTAAAGATACCAAATATTTAGACATTACAACCTTCATACGCACGCATACGCAATCCGACCGGAGGGTAGTTTTTGGTGTAGATTTCTGTGATTTTTCACATTCAGTGCGCGTAGCTGGCTATATATTTCAAAGATTTTGAATATCCATTCACATCATCATCAAGGATATTCAATTCTACATCTAACGATACCAAATATTTAGACATTAAAGCCTTCATACGCACGTATACGCTTACGCAATCCGACTGGGGGTAGTTTTTGTAGATTTCTACGATTTTTCACATTCAGTGCGAGTAGCTGGCTATATATTTCAAAGATATTCAATATTTATTCACATCAGCATCAAGAATACATGTGTATTCAATTCTATACATCTTATGATACCAAATATTTAGACATTTCAGCCTTCATACGCACGTATACGCTTACGCAATCCGACTGGGGAGGGGTAGTTTTTGGTGTAGCTTTCTATGATTTTTCACATTCAGTGCGAGTAGCTGGCTATATATTTCAAAGATATTCAATATTTATTCACATCATCTAATGATACCAAATATTTAGACATTACAGCCTTCATACGCACGCATACGCTTACGCAATCCGACTGGGGAGGGGTAGTTTTTGGTGTAGATTTCTATGATTTTTCACATTTAGTGCGAGTAGCTGGCATTTTATGTTAAAGATATTCAATATTTATTCACATCATGATCAAAGATATTAAAAACTGCGTCTAACGATATAACCTGTTTAGAATATATATGTTTATATGTATACACCATCACAATGCCAGGGATCGGGATTGAATGTGGATGAAAGTATTTAAGGTACTGAGATGCTAATTTTATGAATGTGCATGAAGTAATGTATACTTAAATGCTTACACTATCAAAGAGGAGGATACGTTTTGTATTAAATTTTTATCATTTCAGTCGGTTTATTACTCCAAGAGCAATTAGCATGTTTATGTCGTCCCGTTTGGTAATTTTGCAACAGTCGGATGTTTACTGGTGGACCGCCAGAAAAATCTACATGGAAAATGTAGTACGTTATGTTACCTTCATTTTGTGAAAAACAATTAACAAATTATTTTTTTATAATTTAATGTTAATTTGTTAAGAAAATAAAATTGTAAAATTGTCATTGAAGAAAAGTAAAGCATTAGGCAAGATCACGAAAACTTTGGGCGAGCTCACAGTAGTACAGTCAGTAGGTAGTGACACAAACATGATGTCGGTCGGTGTAACCAAAAGTGAATTGTAGTTAACATAAATATACATTCGCTGGGTATGACCTTGGTGATTAAATTGCCATGCAGATAATCGATAAATGTGATAACATTGACCACAGACAAAAAAGGAATCCGAAAAATAGATAATGCTTGCGTATAAATTTACAAACGTTGGAAGAAAAAGAGAATTATTTAACGAATGTTACCCGGATCAGAGAGCCTTATATGTGTTATCTGCCTTTTGTTTCTTTTTAATGTCTTTATGATGTACTCACGGTGACTTTGGCTGTTTCCAATTTTTTTTTAGCTTCAATGTCTTTTTAACTATTGATATTATTGTATTTGTTTTTTCTTTAACCATCATTTTGTAAATTGACATTGTAAGTAGAAGTCTAGCTATTTAACAGTGTTTTCTAAAGGAAATATTATGTTGACCCATTTTTCTGAAAATAAGCCAATAAGGTGTTATTAAAAGTCTACAATTTGAAAAACGCCGATATTAACCAAGCAAAAGTAAGTAATAAGTGAGAAATATCCTCGGATGCTAAGATAGCCACAGTTACTTTGAATAAAACAACAGATGAATAGCAATTACAGATTATTTTTCGTACGATTTAGTACATATTTTTTTAATTTTAAATTCCTTCTTTACTTAATTTTTTGAATATTTTTAAGACTGGAGTTACATTTGTCATGTATTTCAAAACGCTCTTTTCCTGGCCAAAGTTTAAGATATATATTTCGAAAAACCTTGTTTGATGAGTATTTAAATTGTGTCTGACTTTGGCTGTTTAAAAGCCAATTACAAAAGGAAATTTTTACGGCACAGGCCATATAGACATTTTGTTTTAAAGCATTTCATAAACTTGATTCCATTCACAAAATTAATTAGGATGACAACAAAGCCATTACTAACTGATTAATGTACAGAAACCAAATACAGCAGCCAAAATTTTCTTCCGTGTTCACAAAATAAACGTTTTTTCTCTTCCTCTGTTTTTACACACAAACACACACGTACAGAGAGAGGGGGGTCTTTATTCTACACTTTGTTTATTTTGCGAAACTTAGTAACCCGTTTCTTGCAATGCCCTTCAAGGTCAAGGCCAAGGTCATTAACTTTAGCCTCTCTCTCTCTCTCTCTCTCTCTCTCTCTCTCTGCCAATTATTAATACAATTTAAAGCAAATTATTTTTTTTTACAATATTTTATGATTTTATTACAAAGATGCTGATCTTTTTGGTTTTGAAGAATTTCTTTTTGATGATTAGGCTTTTTAAAAGTCGCAATAACCAAGATTTCTTAAAAGATATTTTGCTACAAAATGTTATTGTTTTATGACTTCGATCACTAACATTTGCTAAAAAAAAACTTTTTATTCATCAAGATTCATTCAACGCGGCTCTCAGTACATTATGTACTTTGATTACAAATCCATACCGGTAACTCGACAGTGTATAAGCATATATGTGCATAACAAGACTTAAGTGTCTAAACATTTGGTATCATTAGATGCAGAATTGAATATCCTTGATGCTGATGTGAATAAATATTGAATATCTTTGAAATATATATAGCCAGCTACTCGCACTGAATGTGAAAAATCATAGAAATCTACACCAAAAACTACCCCCCCCAGTTGGATTGCGTAAGCGTATGCGAGCGTATGAAGGCTGTAATGTCTAAATATTTGGTATCATTAGATGCAGATTTTTTTAATTGTTACGTAAAAAAGTAATTTTATCATATCTGTGTACTTTATTCGTGGTACAAGAAAACTTATGCGGAAGGTATATCTGCGAAAGCTGTGATTAAGATCGAATTACACACGGTAAGCATTTATTTGTTTTTCATCAGTAAATAATTAAATAAAAGCTAACTAGAAATAATTGCTAGTATTTATCTTTAATAGTTCAAGTAACTGGTTACTAGAAGCTTACTTTTCTTCTACAGGTAGCCAGTTACTAGTAGCTAACTTTACCAATCTACACATGCATACAGAACTAACAATAATTTTTAGATAGGAAATACTGTATAGTGCAGTTCATTTATTTAATTGACTGGGCTTATTAAAAGCGACCAAAGTAAAGATAGAGGGGGTGGGTGTCGCTTATGAGTGCGGCTTTATTGTATAGGACAGCTTAATATGATGTTGGCTAGCAGTTGCGCCGATAGATTATAAAACCCCTTCCCGTTCCTCTGTTACAATTGTACCGTTAAGCACATTTTGAGCCTATGCGTCATTGAAAAATTCTGATAACAAAAGCCGTCCTCCCGCCCCCGTTTTGGAAAAAAAAAATTGGATGAAAATCTAGTTATTAATTTATTATGGCCTTAGGTAATTCTGATTGATTTTTCGCCGCATATCTCATTTGAATCAGCGAAACTTGTTAAAAATAATGATATATATTTCTAAGAGCAAATATTTATCTGCAATAAAATATCTCCAGTTCAAAACGCCGACAACAAAATATTTTCTACACTTTTCAAGAGAGAATAGTACATTAACATTGATTTTAAAAGAGCTTATTCACTCCATCGTTATTTCTTAAATAAGCAACACATATTTAAAACTTGCATACCAAAGTATTTACAATTATTTAAGCCTTTTAACAATATGCCTTTCAGTTTTAGAAAATCAACAGTCGGGTCATGACAACATTGAACGGTCACGTTTTTCGAGCTTGAAATTTTAAGTTACTCCGTCGGAAAATGACAATTTTTCATTTCTTAAATTTTTCTCCTGCATAAATCCTCAAATAGGAAAAACAAAATCCAGATTCGGAAAAATCACAACTTTTTCTTTCATTCTGTATAATTGCAAATAAGATTTTCTTTCCTTATTAAAATTTATTTACCTCATGAAGGAACCACCTTGACGCAATATTTTCAAAAAATATGGAGTTAGATCGCCTATTTACGATACGCAACTTTCTGGTACGTAATGTTTATTGTGTCACTTTTAATTATCACACTTTACCTATTTTTGAACTAACAATGTCATGATTCATGCCAAAATCGACAGAATTTATTATATCTTTATCGTAAGTAAAAAAAATGTCGATCTTTTTATCACTTTTAGACATTTTTCTGACCATTTTCAAAGTGAAATACATACTTGCCCGGTAGAAAATTTCTTTCACAGCTGGACTTGTCAAAGATAAGTACGCCGATAGCATGTCTTCTACTACGTCCGTATCATATTTGTAAATAAACAAGAGGTGAAATATTATCTAACGTTTTTGCAGTATTTCAAAAACAATGTCCAATGATAAAACCCAAGTATAACCTTACCGTGTGACAGTATGCAGTGTGCTTATGATGTCACAGTGTGACCTCAGTGGCCGAGTGGATAAGGTGTTGGTCTTGAGCTTCCGATCTCTGGCCTTTTTCAACATTGTTGGTTTGACCTCGGTCGGCCGCAGGTCAGAAAGGGGTTTTCCTTGTCGTAGGCATCTACCTGTTGGCTCGGTACCAGTATTATAAAATGAGGTGGCTGCTATGTTTATCTGTGGAATAGAGGGTGCTAAATCACTCTAAAGGTCGTGGGCACTATTAAAAGCAGATCTTTGATCTTTTACAAGAATTAAAGTAAGACGGGTTGATATTTTTTCTTTGATATAAATAAGAAAAAAAACATCGCAAAAAAATTATAACAAGAGGCCAATGGGCCTTAACGCTCACCTGAGGATATAGCCAAAATCATTTGCAAAATACATACAATATTCTAATATAAATGTCTATACAAAAAGTTCATAGTTTTCATGTCAATACCTACAATATTTTAGTATATATGCCTATTCAAAAAGTTATGGTATTCAAGTTAATTAACAATTTGGGTCTTTTTATGCATCTTTGACCTTGACCTTTAAATGTACGATCTTGAATCTTATATCAGAATGATTGCCATATCAATTCCTACAATATTCTAATATATACATGCCAATACAAAAATATAACAGTTTCCAAGATAATTAACAATTTCAGTCTTTTTTATGACCTTGACCCTTTGAACGTAAGACCTTGAATCATACATAGAATGATCGCCATAAAACTGCAAAATTACAAACTAGGTCATGACCTTGAACTTTGACCTGATCCCATTTTGAAGCTTATTTCAAGAAAAAGTCAAAACTGAAAACCCTATGTCAATTTCTGTTCAAATAGTCAAGTTATAACAATTTGACGCCATTTTACGAAATTTTTAAAATTTTACGCAAAAACGCATCACCCATTTTTCGACCAAATTTTACCAAATGAACAAACTATAGACTAAAGACCCTAGAGAAGCCAATCATCGCTTTCGGAGAAGAAGATTTTTTAAGATTTTTGGACTCCTGGGTCACCTTGACCTAGTTTTAGTAGTCATGGCAACGCCATAAACAAATCTGAATTGCACCGGCCCTTATATGCTTCTGACCAAGTATCATTGTAATCTGTCCAGCAGTTTTGGAGGAGAAGTCGAAAATAGGTGTTAACGACGCACACACGCACGCACATACACACGCCGCGCCATGCCATAAGCTCACCCTGTCAGGTGAGCTAAAAACGATTAAAATTCAAAAGGAGCACAAAGCTCAGAAAATTTTATGGCGAGTCAGTTCACATTACAATAATATTTGATTGAGTTAACTTACTGAAAATCATTTTAAGGAACTATTAACTGAAAGAAATGGACAAGACATGAAAATTACCTTTACATAATTTTAATGTAACTAAACGCTGGAGAAATATGGACAAGTAGTTTTAACAAGAGGCCCAAGATGGCCCTAATTTGCTCACCTGAGTTTAAATGTAACTGGTATGTCTTGATAATACCTGGTTGAGTCATAACGTGCATCAATAGAAGTGGTTTCAGATAACATTATTTTTATTGTTTTGGTTTTTAGCTATATAGGTCACTGTGACCTACTTTTGATAGCCAAAGCGACCAAAAACACAAATGAGAATGGCAATGGTCTAAAGGTGCTATTGACTTATATGAATGAAATGTGACCAGTAGTGTCTGAGAAGTCTTTTGATGGATGTATGGATGGATGGCAGAGTTCCTATCCATAACAAAAGCTCACATGAGCAATTTTCAGATCCAGATTTAAGACTTTACAGATTTGACACATTAATTAAAATATTTAAAAGAAAAAATTTTAAATTCAACTGCAAATTATTTTTAAAAAATTGTTCAATTAATTTATATAATGTCACATAACAATGATTTTGTATGAAAAAAAAAAGAAAAAGAAAAATTCAAGGTTTTAGCTAAATCTACATATCAGTATCACATGTATTTCAAAAATAATAATTCACTAAAAAGTAAAAATTCATAACATCTCTTCCATGTACCATTGTAAGTCATAATATTCAGAAATTAAAAAATAAATAAATAAATAAATAAAATAAAGTGGCCTCACTGGGAATTGAACCCTCAACCCTTGGGTTGCTAGAATTGAAAAAGAAAAAGGTCGAAAAAAGTGACTTGTATTTTACAGAATTTCATGAACATTGTTAAACATATGTTTCTTCACATAAGAAATTGATGTTTGGAAAAAGAGTTCACCTAAATTTATAAATATTGTAATTTTGGTAAAAAAGTACTATATACAATGTATAAAAAAATAAACGCAAAAACACGTAACCTTATTTTTCACAAAATTGTTGGAATTCACAAACTTGGTTTATAAGATGCTTTAGATGCCAAATATCACATCAGATTTTATCTCAGTGAAGTGGTTTTGGAGAAGAAATTTTTTTTTAGGTTTTCAACTATTTAGGTCAATGTAGCTATGACAAACTAAAAAGTAAAAAATTATAAAATTTCTTCCATGCACCATTGTAAGTCATAAAAATTCAGAAAAAAAAAGAAAAAAAAGTGGCTCCACTGAGATTTGAACCATCGACCCTTGGGTTGCAGTATCACATGTATTTCAAAAAAAAATAATTACACTAAAAAGTAAAAATTCATATATCTCTTCCATGCACCATTGTAAGTCAAAAAATTCAGAAAAAAAAGTGGCACTGGGATTTAAACCCTCGAGCCTTGGGTTGCTAGAATTGAAAATGAAAAAGGCCGAAAAAAGCGATTTGTATTTTACAGAATTTCATGAAAATTGTCAAACATATGTTTCTTCACAAAAGAAAATTATGTTTGGAAAAAGAGTTTCACATAAGAAATTGATGTTTGGAAAAAGAGTTCACCTAAATTTATTCATTATTGTAATTTTTGTAAAAAAAAAATTACTATTTACAATATACAAAAAATAAACGCAAAAACACGTAACCTTATTTTTCACAAAATCGTTGGAATTCACAAACTTGGTATATAAGATGCATTAGATGCCAAATATCACATCAGATTTTATCTCAGTGAAGTGGTTTTGGAGAAGAAATTTTTTTTAGGTTTTCAACTATTTAGGTCAATGTAGCTATGACAACCTAAAAAGTAAAAATTCATAAAATTTCTTCCATGCACCATTGTAAGTCATAAAAATTCAGAAAAAAGAAAAAAAAGTGGCTCCACTCGGATTTGAACCATCGACCCTTGGGTTGCAGTATTACATGTATTTCATACACCAAAAAGTAAAAATTCATAAAATCTCTTCCATGCATTTTTGTAAGTAAAAAAATTCAGAAAAAAAAAAAGTGGCAATGGGATTTAAACCCTCGAGCCTTGGGCTGCTAGAATTGAAAATGAAAAAGGCCGAAAAAAGCGATTTGTATTTTACAGAATTTCATGAAAATTGTCAAACATGTGTTTCTTCACATAAGAAAATTATGTTTGGAAAAAGAGTTTCACATAAGAAATTGATGTTTGGAAAAAGAGTTCACCTAAATTTATTCATTATTGTAATTTTTGTAAAAAAAAAAATTACTATTTACAATATACAAAAAATAAACGCAAAAACGCGTAACCTAATTTTTCACAAAAATTATTGAAATTTACAAACTTGGTATATAAGATGCCGTAGATGCCAAATATCACATCAGATTTTATCTCAGTGAAGTGGTTTTGGAGAAGAAGATTTTTTTAGGTTTTTAACTATGTAGGTCATTGTGACCCACACTTGATAGCTATGGCAACCAAAAACACAAATCTGAAAGGCAATGTTCTATAGATGCTTTTGACCAAGTTTAAACAAAATGTGACCAGAAGTTTCTGAGAAGAAGTAGTTTGAAGCAATTGTTGACGGACAGACGGATGACAGAGGGTCTGCCTCTATTGATACCAATAGCTCACATGAGCATTTTGTGCTCAGGTGAGCTAAAAGAGTCGAATTATGATTCAAGTATCTTGAATTCAAAGAGCTTCGATGTCCAAGTGGTTTAAACCGTGACTTTCAGTCTAGGCTCAAATCCTTCTCGGACAGGTCCAATTCTGAGAAAGTTTGTCAGCTGGCATATCGAAAATCTTTTTTTTAAGTTCACTCTGGTTTCCTCTACCATCCCATAACTGACCACCCACACCACTTACAAATACCAGCAACTTATAATATTGGATAAATGAACTTAAAAACCTTTACCATACAGTACCGTAACTACCTACATTTATGAGGGAACTCATTTTAGACATTTTCTCTTTGAAAGAAATATCGTAGGGATTACCTGCTTGTCAACATAAAATATCAGCATTCAGATTTATTTATATGAATAACTTAACTAGAAAGAAATTTTTAAAAAAAGAAGAAGAATTTCAACATTAAAAACCAAATATATCAACTTGTAAGTATATTTGTTTAATTTTGTCATATTTAAAAATGTCCAAAAGTAATGTACGATCGCGCTACTGATTTGTTTTTTCCTAGTGCGAGAATGATATTTTTCTTCAACTACACGCAATAAATCTGGTTTTCTCTTGATATTATAATCAGACTGTCCCCAATCATTCACTCAGCTGCGTGTACACTCAACTCAAATATTATCATTTTTCTCTCATCAATATTTTTAAAAAATTAAGTTTTATGAGACAATATTTTGTTTTGTTCAACAAACCTACGCTAAACAATTTAAATATAATATCTGATACTTAATTTTAACTGTGTAATGTCTTAGAAATTGACATTTAAATATTCCCGAATTTGAGTTGAGTGTAAACTCAGTAGAGTGAATGATTGTGAAACTGGGGCCTGGTCCGCAAAGGGACAATAAATCTTGACCGAGACGTTCGGTTAAAATAGAAGGGACCATGTACATCTGAAAACTTGAAATTAGAAATAGAAAACGTTATTTTAAACACGAACATGTAATAAAGAACCTATTCATATCCTCCTTTTAGTCTATCAATCTACAGTTTTTGCGTGGGAACGAAATACAATTGCGTTTGAACGCAAACAACTATTTATTTCAATATCCCTTCGCGGGCTCCGTACCTTCTAGTGTTTAATTAAACACATTTTGTTTCCAATGTTTCAATACTTTCAAAAACGCTTCAAAGTGAAATGTACGAGAGACAGCGATACACCAACAGATTTGCTAATATTATCAATCGTATAACTGCCATCACTCTCAAATTATTTCCGACCAATTTTACTCTTAAAATCATGATTTATTTTGACTTTTGACCCTAGATCACGTAAAAAACTGCAATCATTTAAAAATCTTGTCCGGAAAATATACAAATGTACAAACTTGGGCTAGCTTTTGTCAAGAGGATCATTCTGACTTAGTAAGATGAAGATTGCACTAAACTTGGGGCCTCGTGTGTTAACCAGGTTTTTCTGGAATTTGACCTAGTGACCTACTTATTGACCCAACATGGCCTATATACGAACTTGAGCTAGCTTTGGTCAAGAGGATTAATCTGACAATGTTTGATGAAGATTGCACTTAAATTGGGGCCTCAGGGTTGTTAACAAGGTTTTTCTATTATTTGACCTAGTGACCTACTTATTGACCCAACATGGCCCCTATATACGAACATAAGCTAGCTTTTGCTAAGAGGATCAATCTGACAATGTTTGATGAAGATTGCACTTAAATTGGGGCCTCAGGGGTGTTAACAAGATTTTTTTGATTATTTGACCTAGTGACCTTCTTATTGACACAACATGGCACATATACGAACTTAAGCTAGCTTTGGTCAAGAAATCCATCTGACAATGTTTGATGAAGATTGCACTCAAATTGGTGCCTCAGGAGTGTTAACAAGATTTTTCTATTATTTGACCTAGTGACCTACTTATTGACCCAACATGGCCCATATACGAACTTAAGCTAGCTTTGGTCAAGAGGATCAATCTGACAATGTTTGATGAAGTTTGCACTCAAATTGGGGCCTCAGGAATGTTAACAATGTTTTTCCATTATTTGACCTAGTGACCTACTTATTGACCCAACGTGGCCCATATACAAACTGAAGCTAGATTTTGTCAAGAGGATCAATCTGACAATGTTTGATGAAGTTTGCACTCAAATTGGGGCCTCAGGAATGTTAACAATGTTTTTCCATTATTTGACCTAGTGACCTACTTATTGACCCAACGTGGACCATATACAAACTTAAGCTAGATTTTGTCAAGAGGATCAATCTGACAATGTTTGATGAAGATTGCACTCAAATTGGGGCCTCAGGACTGTTAACAAGATTTTTCTGATTATTTGACCTAGTGACCTTCTTATTGACCCAACATGGCCCATATACGAATTTAAGCTAGCTTTGGTCTAGAGAATCAATCTGACAATGTTTGATGAAGATTGCACTCAAAATGGTGCCTCAGGAGTGTTAACAAGATTTTTCTATTATTTGACCTAGTGACCTACTTTTTGACCCAACATGGCCCGTATACGAACTTAAGCTAGCTTTGGTCAAGAGGATCAATCTGACTATGTTTGATGAAGATTGCACTTAAATTTGGGCCTCAGGACTGTTAACAAGATTTTTTTATTATTTGACCTAGTGACCTACTTATTGACCCAACATGGCCCATATACGAATTTAAGCTAGCTTTGGTCAAGAGAATCAATCTAACAATGTTTGATGAAGATTGCACTCCAAATTGGTGCCTCAGGAGTGTTAACAAGATTTTTTTATTATTTGACCTAGTGACCTACTTATTGACCCAACATGGCCCATATACAAACTTAAGCTAGCATTGGTCAAGAGGATCAATCTGACAACGTTTGATGAAGATTGCACTCAAAATTGGTGCCTCAGGAGTGTTAACAAGGTTTTTCTATTATTTGACCTAGTGACCTACTTATTGACCCAACATGGCCAATACACGAACTTGAGCTAGCTTTGATCAAAAGGATCAATCTGACAATGTTTGATGAAGATGGCACTCAAATTGGGGCCTCAGGGTTGTTTACAAGGTTTTTCCATTATTTGACCTAGTGACCTACTTATTGATCCAACATGGCCCATATAACAACTTTAGCTAGCTTTGGTCAAGAGGATCATTCTGACAATGTTTGATGAAGATTGCACCCAAATTAGGGTCTCAGGAGTGTTAACAAGGTTTTTCTATTATTTGACCTATTGACCTAATTTTTGACCCAACATGACCCATATTCGAACTTGACTTAGCTTTGGTCAAGGTTGTCATTCTGAGCAAGTTTGAAGAAGATTAATCAAAAACTGTGGCTTCTAGAGTGTTAACAAAGTTTTTCTTTGATTTGACCTAGTGACCTACTTATTGACCCAACATGACCCATGTTCGAACCTGACTTGGCTTTGGTCAAGAGGACCCCTGTGGCCAAGTTTAATGTAAATTGGATTAAAACTGTGGCCCCTAGAGTGTTAACAAGTAAAAGTTGACGCATGACGCACGACAGACGAAGACTGATCACAATAGCTTACTTGAGCTATATTTGGTTTAGATATAGCGGTTTCAAGCTATTTCTTAAATTGATGTCCTTGATTTCATATATCAAAACTGTACTACCAATCATAAAATATTAAAACCTACATTAAAATAACACCAAAATTACAACACAAATTAAGGAAGTAGGTCATGACCTTCATCTATGATTTTTAACCTCATTTAAAGGTCATTTGCAAATATAACAAGTGGTTAAGATATTCCTATTGTATGTTATTTCTTTCTTAAGTGATTTAATAATAATTAGTTTCATACAAAAACATTTCTACAAAATGCAAAAGTAAAAATCTAAAATACCAGTAGTTTTGTTGATAATAAAAAATTTCAGTATTTTTATGTATATATATAACAAATACCTGCTAAATTTTAATGTGCCAGATGTGCACATTTCAGAAAATCATTCCTCATCAGTGACACTAGGGGCCAAAAAGTTTGATAGATTAATAAACATATGCCAAACAGTTGAAAATTTATGAATCTAAAGTTCCAAAAATATGTGAATCCAGATTCAGCTAAGGAATGTTTTGCATGAGGGAAAAGACCTTAGTTTTAAATAAATTTAAAAATTAAGACGACTGTAATTTTTGCTTAATGGTATATTTTCTGACAGCACAAAATACTGCCTACTGAGTTATGGATACCCTCAGGGAGTTTAACTCCACCAGCAGCGGTACCATGACATTTGAACCTATGACCTAGAACCATATATCAAAAAGATCGTCATATTAATGCCTATGATATTCTACTTTACATGCCTATAAAAAAGATTTATAGTTTTTCAGATAATGTAAAATTTCAGTCTTGTTATGCAGCTCTGACCTTGACCTTGTAACATATAACACTGAACCATACATCAAAATAATCGACATATCAATACCTACAATATTCTTATATACATGCCTATACAAAAAGTTTAAAAGTTTTAAGATAATACTGGTATACAATTTTAATACTTAAAAGCAAAAAGTAATATTTCAGGGGCAATAAATCCAACATTGATTATCATATAGTTACAAAACTTGGTATCTCGTTAAATTTTGTCACAATGAACATTTTTGTAATGTATTGCTTTTATCAATCTCAATATTAATCACTTTAGTTTTCAAGGAAATAGCCTAAAACAGTGAAAATCACAAACTAGGTCATGTCCTTGATCTTTGACCTTGACACACTTTAAAAGAAAAATTCAAAACTGAAAACCCCATGTCATTATCTGTACAAATAGTCAAATGATGATAATTTTAAGCCATTTTACGATTTTTTAAATGTGAAAATGTGTAACCAATTTTTCAACCTCATTTCACAAAATGAACAATCCATTAGCTTAAGACTATAGAGAAGCCAAATATCACATCATTTGTTTCAGAGATGAAGATTTTTGGACCCCTAGGTCACCTTGACCTAGTTCTGGTAGCCAAGGCATGGTCATGAACAAATCTGAATCGCTACACCCCATACATGCTCCTGACCATGTATCATTGAAATCTGTCCAGCAGTTTAAGAGCAGTTAACAAGATGCCCATGGTCCTTAACACTCACCTGAGGAAATGTCCAAAAACTTGCAAAGAACTTGATTACAAAAACTTAACAAAATTCCTGAAGTTTGGAAATCCGGCTCATATTAATCAGAAATATCTAGTCACATTTTATTTACAAATAGCTCATTTGTATGATTTAAATAGTAGAATGAATAATTTCCATATCATTAACCATGGTTATGCAGCCATGATTTTGACCTTTGAACATATGAACTTGAACCTTATCTCAGAATGGTTGTATTATCAATACCAACAATATTTTAATAAACATGCTTGTACAAAAAATTAATGGTTTTCATGATAATTTACAATTTCAGTACACTTATGCAGATATGACCTTGATTTTTTAACATATGACCTTGAACCATATATCAAAATGATTGTCATATCAATATTTACAATATTCTAATATACATGCCTTTTCAAAAAGTTTACAGTTTTCAAGATAATTTACAATTTCAGTCTTCTTCTGCAGCTATGACCTTGACCTTTGAACATATCACCTTGAACCATATATCAAAATGATTGTCATATCAATACCTACAATATTCTTATATACATGCCTATACAAAAAGCTTATAGTTTTCAAGCTAATGCACAATTTTAGTATTTATAAGCAAAAAATAACATCAGGGGCAACAACTCCTACAAGGATTATCATACACTTACAAACCTGGGTACCTTGTTAAAGTTTGTCATGCTGAACATTTTAACAATGTTTTGAATTCATATATCTCTTAATATTTGCAAAAAAAAAAAAAAAACAACATAAAATTTCATAAATCACAAATTAGGTCATGACCTTGATTTGTGACCTTGACCCGTTTTAAAGGCCATTTCAAGAAAAGACAAAACTGGAAACCCCATGTCATTATCTGTTCAAATAGTCAAGTCATAACAATTTGAATCAATTTTACAAAATTTTTAAAATTAAACGCAAAAACAAGTAACCCATTTTTTTTTTTTACCAAATTTCACGAAATAAACAAACTATATGCTTAAGACCCAAGAGAAGCCAAATATCACATCATATTTTTTCTCCCATCATCAGTTTTAGAGAAGATTAAAGATTTTTGGACCCCTAGGTCACCTTGACCTAGTTGTGGTAGCCATTGCAACACCATGAACAAATCTGAATTGCATCAGAATGATCGCCATATCTATTCCTACAATTTTCTAATAAAATGATAAGTTTCCAAGATTATTAACGATTATTATTAAGCCATTCTTTTAATGCGCCTATGACCTTGACCTTTGAATGTATGAACTTGAGCCATATATCTATATATTCTAATATACATGCCTATACAAAAAGTTAATTGTTTTAAAGACAATGAGCAATTTATGTTCTCTTATGCAGCTATGACCTTGACTTTTGAACATGACCTTAAAAAATATATACTGAAGTCACTGACATCTTAATACCTACAATATTCTAATATACATGCCTAATTGTTTTCAAGATAATTAACAATTTCAGTCTTTTTTTGCAGCTGTGACCCTGACCTTGAAAAACTATAAACTTAAGACCCTAGAGAAGCCAAATATCACATCAGATTTTTCCTCCAATCATCGGTTTCGGAGAAGAAGATTTTTAAAGATTTTTTTACCCCTAGGTCACCTTGACCTAGTTTTAGTAGCCATGGCAACGCTATGAACAAATCTGAATTGCACCTGCCCATAGATAATTCTGACCAAGTATCATTAAAATCTGTCAAGCAGTTTCGGAGAAGTTGAAAATAGGTGTTTACGACCCACGCACACACGCACACACACACACACACACACAAAACGCCATGCCATAAGCTCACATGACCTTTCGGTCAGGTGAGCTAAAAATACAAACGCCATGCTATGCCATCAACTCACATGACCTTTGGTCAGGTAAGCTAAAAAGTAATTGATATTTACCAGTGCAGTACTTTTCAATAACATTTAAATAAGGAAGAAAAATAAAACACAACTCAACATGTTTATATAATGAGAAAAACAGTAAATTTTATACTTTCAAAAACCAATGGTGACAAAGTTAATGCTATCACATGAATCAATGCTTCATTTATTTCTTTGTTTTTGTTCTTTTATGCCATATTTTGTCATTTTCTAGCTTATAAATTGTGCAATATTTTGAGGTTTGTTTTCAATTTTTTATCATTAGTCAAATACTCTTCATTATGATGATTCCTCTGAAAAAGGAAAAACATGGTTTTTCAAATAAAATTTTATCAATTTACAAGTAAGTGTTTTATTTAAACATATCACATTTCATAACAAAAGGCACATGGGCCTTAACGCTCACCTGAGGATATGGCAAAAACCATTTGCAAAAATACATACAATATTCTAATATACATGCCTATTCCAAAAGTTAATAGTTTTTAAGATAATTAACAATTTGAGTCTTCTTGTGCATCTATGACCTTGACTTTGAACGCAAGACCTTGAATCATACATCAGAATGATCCCAATATCTATTCCTACAATTTTCTAATATACATGCCTATACAAAAAGTTAATAGTTTCCAAGATGATTAACAATTCATCCTTTTAATGGACCTATGACCTTGACCTTTGAATGTATGACCTTGAGCCGTATACCTCTATATTCTAATATACATGCCTATACAAAAAGTTAATTGTTTTCAAGACAATAAGCAATTTATGTTCTCTTATGCAGCTATGACCTTGACCTTAGAACATGACCTTGAAATAAATACTGAAGTCACTGCATCTCAATACCTACAATATTCTAATATACATGCCTATACAAAAAGCTAATTGTTTTCAAGATAATTAACAATTTCTGTCTTTTTTTGCAGCTGTGACCTTGACCTTTAAACTTATGAACTTGAGCCATATATCAAAACCATTGTCATATCAATACCTACAATATTCTAATGTACATGTCTATAGAAAAAGTTAAAAGTTTTTCAGATATATTGACAAATATGTAATTTTTAGCAATTTCCATTTGGGCAAATTTAAAATGTTGTCCTAAGGATGTTATGCATGAAATATCTAAGCTATATCTGTAAATTTGTAAATTTGTGAATTTTTCCTCTATATACAAAATTACCATTAATTAAATTTTACATGTATTTTTCTTCTTAGTAATTTTGTTTTTAAACACTTGTTTTGTGGTCATTTGATCAGAAACAAAGTATTAATATAACACTTTTTGAGTTAAGAACTTTTTCTAAGTATAAAAGATGAACAATGATCAACAATCGTTTTCACTTTGCTTTTATGACTGTGATTTGAACATGGACCAATATCTATGTGAAATGTTTAATCTTCACGTAATATCTAAATGACCATCATTAATACCTACAACATTCTTATTATACATGCCTATACAAAACGTTAATACTTAAAGACATAAACTGTCTGCACACTAGCATAACAAGTCTAATAGCGACTCCTGACAGTGCCTCTTTCCACCTAGGTTTGAATCATGCTAGGAAAGAGTGGAGTGGAGTGGAGTAATGGTGTTTTACGCCCAAGTCAAGATTCTTTCACTTATTTTGAGGCGGCCAGTTCTTGGATGGTGGAGGAAAACGGAGTGCCCGGAGAAAACCCTTCAGCAAGCGAACTGACAAAATTTCTCACACTATGATGTGTCCCGAGTGGGATACGAACCCAGGTGGTGAGAGGCGCTGTGATCCATAAGTGTGCGCTTGGCCGCCGAGGCCCCTGCTAGGAAAGAAAAGTTTGTTAGTTTGCTTACTAAGGTCAGTGGTTTAAAGGCCAGTCCTCATTCTGGTTTCCTCCACGATTCTAAAATGGACTGCCTCAATATTATAAGTGAAAGAATATTTACTGGGATATGTAACACCACTAATTCAATAGTGACCAAAAAAATCAGACTAACAGAAAAAGGTACAATTACTGGCTATTTTTCTTGGAGGAAACACTGAATTCTTAGTGTACTTTTAAGTTATGAACTAAAAGGCTTAGAAGTTTTTATCTTTCATTTGAACAATTATTTAACAATAGTAACAGAACACTGAAAGTTGTTATTAGCATTGATCAGTGCTAGTAGAGCTACAGAATTAAACTAGACTGGTGATCCGAAGGATAACTAATACCCCCGCCACCCTCAGGAAACCACCTGCAGATATATACAGGTACATACATCAATTGTAAAAATAAGAATTAAAGGGTACCTGTAACCAAAATTTTTTTATCACAATTGTTTTATATATTATTTAAATATAACAATAGTGAAAACCGCATCAAAATTGGTGACAAAATAAAAAAGTTATAGCGGTTTGAAATCCACATTTTATAACTTTCTCTTTATCGAAAAGTGAAACGCCTCGTTATGAGTTATAAACGTGTGACGTCATTGCAGTATTAGAAGTAGTGTCTAACACAATAGACTGTAGTAACAATGATGATATATTGACGTATGTAGAAGAAACTAACGACTCTGACATTTACCTTTTTATGTCAAAAAGTTCGTCCTTATTTCGGGAAGCAGTAGACAATCTTATCAGTGATGAATTTGGAGTAAAACTGTTATTTATTCATACCAGAAATGGACGAATATGATGAACATATTGAGTCGAGTCCCGACCTACTCAAGAATTGTGACTGCCGCATGATTTGGTTGCATAGCTGTTGAAAAATACTTGACGAGTGTTAACTTGTTAGTAACACGAAAATTGATTATATCTATGACTTTTTTAAGAAAATAAATTATTTTATGAAGTTGGACTGTACAGACTCGAGAATTACGAAAAGTTGCATAGCTTTAACAAAAAATACGCGATTAGTTTTAGCTAGTCAAATACACGAAAATTTATCATTGACATTTTAAAATGAATTAGATATCAAGTCGGACTGGACAGAATGCCGGATGAAATTTATGGAACTTACTGTGGTGTCATGTGCTGATTTTGAATTTCTATTAAAATAATGCATTCAAAATTTTATATTTTGAATGCATTATTTTAATAAAAATTCAAAATCAGCACATGACAGTGGCACCGGGTAAAAATCAATACATAAAAAACCAATCGCCTATAGATTTTCTTTTGAGCAATGTTCATTGACATTAGAAATTAAATGACCGTGATGTAGAAAACTTTTAAGTAGTCTGGCGTAGTGATGAAAAGATTGTCGCCGATAATCGAAAGTCGATCGCTAAATCAGTCACGATTTCGATTATCGATTGACATTTTCAATAATCGATTGTCGCTAGTAAAAGATTGTTCCGTTTTTTGTATATGGTACGCGTAACCGCTGGAAGAATGTAAGAGAGAACAAGAAGACAACAATGGCTGACCATTATCACTATGAGGCGGCGGGCGATCTATTGCAACAAGTAGATCGTGAGATCTTTTCCTACCCGGGAAAAACGAAAAGTAAAGTGTGGAACTAAAATAAATAGTAACATCATGCTCAAATACTGAAACTACTGTAACGGTTTATTAACTAATAAGTTCCGATAATCGCGATGATTGATTGGTTTAGTCCGTCCGATTGGTTCCCGATAATCGATTATGAAAATGTTCATCACTAGTCTGGCGGCATCACATTTCCTCGATAATTGGAAAATGTTCACACAATTAAAGTTTGTAACATAGTTCTTTTCAACTGTCCGATGGCTAATTAATGCTGGGATAATTAAAAAGAAAAAAAACAAGATATTCCATCTCAAATTATTTTACACGAAATATATAATTGCTTAAAATGAAATGACACAGATTTTGGAATGAGACCACATTTTAAAAAACGAGATAATAATAATAATAATTTTATGAATTTGGATATACAGAATTAAGAATTTAAGAATATCACAGCGAAATGGATGCCCAAAGAAAATGAAAACTAAATCTAATAAAATCAAATGCTGTAGATCAATAAACATGTTTTAAATAGACTATTCTGATCGTCAATTTTTAATTTTTGATTTTGCCTAAAAGTTATATTTAATAATAATAATAATAAAAATAATAATAATTTTTATTATTATTATTGACATGAAAACTAAGAAAGAATTCTTTTTCTTACTTTTTAAAATTTACAAATGAAATATCCATTTTTCCGGAGTGAAAATTTTATACTGTACATGACAAATAACATTTACCAAATAAAAATATTTTACTTTTCTTGAACTGCAAACTGGTAAATATATTATTGTATATTACAGGATGTAAGATAACTTTATCAACCTGCAAACCAATTTTGCAAATTTGAAGTGACATCCTGTTAATTACAGGTGTGGGTCTGAATCTAAGGAATGTGTCTAATAAACAAAAGGATTAATAATAATCTTAATTATCGGTACATGTCTAACGGATGTTAATTCCACTTCATTAAATAGTTTTCTCGTAAAATAATCATAGAAAGTTAAACTACGAGTTCGTATTTGACTTATTTTAGTAGTTGGTAACTAATATTCTGTGGAGGTATGTTACTGGTATGACGTCACAACACGGGAGCCTCGATATCGACCTTTTTGATTTGGATTTCTAGAAATGTATTAGAAAATCACCGATATCTACCTTATTATGGAATGGAATTTTATGGAATTTTCGCTTAAGCCGTATTTAAGTACGACGAATAAAATATGTCAAAACTGAAAATCGTTACAGGTACCCTTTAAATTTTTTCTGTTTTTCTGAAGTTTTACCCATTTCCAAACAATAACACAAATTTCATGGGTAAAAGGAACCTTTCTTACTTGACCATAAGCATTGTGTATAAATATGAAGTCAATTTGCAGACTAGGTAAAACTTCAAAACAGAAAACGGGGAATAACTCAAAAACAATAGAAGAGAAATCTTCAAAAATTGAAAGGAACCTTCCTTTCATGACCATAAGCTTTCCTTATCAATATGAAATTAACTGGCAGACTGGTTCTGGAGTTATCGTCCGGAAATGGGTAAAACTTCAGAATAACTGAAAAAGGGTCATAACTCTTGAATGATAAATGAGAAATCTTGCAAAATTGAAAAGCACACTGGTTCTGGAGTCATCATCCATAAATGGTAAAACTTGAAAATAACAGAAAAGGGGGCATAACTCTTGAACGATAAATGGGAATTTTTCCAAAATTGGAAAGAACCATCCTTTTCTAACCATGAGCACTGCATTTAAATATGAAATCATTTGGTTGAAGATTTTTTTCAGTTATCATCTGGAAACCAAATATTTCGGATGGATGGACAGACATTAGGATCACTATATACCCCCCCCCCCCCTTTGAGGTGGGGGTATTAAAAATGTAATTACTTGAAGAGAACTAAAAATGTAATTGCTTAGCACAAGTTTTATTCTAGCAGAAATGTTAAACTGAAATAAGAAGTTTGTTGAAGAGAAACATTTACTTTTGAAGAACAATGCTAAAAAAAAAAATGTCAAATATTCATCTTGTCTTTAATCATTGCTTTCTTTTTTCATCAGATTCTTCTTCCGATTGTTTCTTGACCTACGAATGTCAACAAACACCTCTCTACTATTTGATTCTATCACTGCTACATGTCTCATTTTACCATCTCCAAAAGGTACTTGTTTCCCAGTTAACAGCCATTTAGCTGCTTTTGTCGTTTCATGATCTTTAAATGTAAGATATACTCTTCCACCAGATTTGTTTTCAGGTATAGAAGGTTGCGGAAAAGCTAATTTCTTTATTTTTTTATAACCATTAATTGGCGTCAAGCTATCGCTCAAAAACCTTGATATTTTATTTATACCCCATTCTGTTGGCAAACGTGAAACTTTTATAACCGTTTTTCCGAGAAAGCCTTGTGCCGTTTCTTCGTCCATTTCTTGTCCATACAATTTTCTACCTGTAAGATTTGAGTCTAGTTTTTCAAAACACAGTTTTACATTCGCTGAATCCGCTACCTTAAGCAAGACTGATCCAGTGTGAGTACCATTTTCAAGTCTAATAATATGTGGTTTATCAACCATATCAACATCTTTAAAAATGTCCACAATATCTTTCGCAGTTGAATCAAATGGTAACTGATCAATAAATACGTAACGCATCTGTTTTTGGTCTTCTGTGTCATGTAAATTATCCGGTTCTTTGGTTCCTACAGAAGTGGAAAATGGCGACCTTGGACACAGTGTATTATGTAGATCTGTAAACTTAGTATACTTGCCAACATT
The DNA here is from genome assembly GCA_029721355.1 of Tegillarca granosa. Lineage (NCBI taxonomy): Eukaryota > Metazoa > Mollusca > Bivalvia > Arcoida > Arcidae > Tegillarca > Tegillarca granosa. Next base: position 45,031,882 of record CM056599.1, on the reverse strand, counting down.
TTTGTAACCGTAAATACAATGTGAAATATTGACTTGAGATCTATGGCTACTGTGTTCACTATAAATGAGTACTGGTAGTAATGATTGGGTTCTTTTTTGTAAAATATTAGATCTAGATAAAACACGCGATAACGCCATATTTGCGACCTTGTTCGTTTTGTACCTTAATATCTGACTTCTCTTCCCTTGTATAATATTCCTCCAGTACCGGAGCACCATAACCAACAAAAAGTGAGTTTATAGACCCTAGTAATGTCAAAATAACAGCCAAAATTGACAGGTCATACTAACTTCAGTGTTATGCACCAGTATTTGTTTTCCAGACATTTTCAACAATCATATTGTCTCATATCAACAATTTACGCAAATTTATCAAAATATTTAACGAGAGCCAGTGCTCTGGCCGTTACAAATATGTTAAAAATTAACCCAGTGGCAGTGGAATAATGATTTTGTACATAGGTGCTGTAGAAAAGGTGAAGATTGACAGAGTAGGGACAGATCTGTACTGCATAATATTAATATAGTTCCGGTAGGTATAAAAAGTAAACGGGAGAAATGAAAGAAAAGTTAATTTACACATTTTGCCTACAATTTTAGCTGTAAAATACTTAAAATTTTACCTAGAGCCATAGTTCTTATTTTATTTTTTTTAAACTACATCTGTAGCGGGCGGTCTGGGTAGCTCAATTGGTAGAGCACTCATCTATAGTGCGGGAGGTCCCGGGTTCGATCCCCGGTCCGACCCTGCATTTTTCTCCCTCCTCTGCCAAGTTACAGTTTGGTGGCCAGTGTGGCCCTCGGAAGTGGTGGACTGAATACTAGTATATTCGGCCGTATAAAGTCCATCCGAGGGAATTTGGGGTGAGATTTCCCATAGGATCATGGGAAACTCAAGAATAACAGGGGAGGAATGTAGCGGTCTGGGTAGCTCAGTTGGTGAAGCACTCGTCTATAGTGCGGGAGATCCCGGGTTCGATCCCCGGTCCGACCCTGCATTTTTCTCCCTCCTGTTACACATCTACTGAACCTACCGTAGACAAAATATGTTCATTAACTTCTCTATAATTTCTCCCGTTTACTCCTGTCTAACACGTAATCACAGTGTTGATTCTACTCCGGTCATGAATGTTTGGACTAACTTCCGTTTTTCAGTCACGTCGCTTCAGACAAGACACACGATGCGATAAACATGATAAAGTAAACCAGATTGAAGTGAAACAGAAAAGAGATCGACAGACACATTATTAAACGGTAAGCTTATTGAGTATTTCCATTCTCGAAAATGATAAAACTTGCCCAAAGGGTAAAATCTGAGATTATTGTGAAAATATTACGTTCATGATGGTGTAGCTAGTCAAGTAATTTAGTTTTACACGTATATTTTCTGTCAAGGGCTCGATCCTTTGCTAAACTCATTGTCCAGACTCTTTTTATTCAAGTTTTGCTTACACTAGCTCTTTTTTTTTTTTTTTTTTTTTTTTTTTTTTTGCTATTTTATGGGAAAGAATGAGCTCATTGTCAAAATACCATGTTCTGGTTTGGATAATAATGTGTGTACGGTTTGGATAAAGTATTAACTCTCATTGTTACCGGTTTGGATTCAAAATAAATAAATAATTCTTCTATTTGCAGGGTAAAATGGACAGGTTTACCTGCTACTACTGTGCCTTGGAGCAAACGATTTTGCAAATATTATTAACCACACATCAGTGTGCGACAAAAACGATTATTTGAAAATTCGAAGCCTAAAACATTGAAGAAGTATGGGTTTGCTGACATTTGGCAAAAATTCAATGAACTACTTTGTAGAGATGAATGGATAATATTGCTTTTTTGTTGTTCACCGATGTGGTTAAGTGGTACAGTAATGATAATTCAGTTTCGATGCGGTACGATGAAAAAGTAACAAAGTTTTGGAGAGTCCGATACAAACTGTTCCATGGAAAATTTCTTCGTTTTATGGGGGGGGGGGGGGGGGTCGACACAAAGGTCACATTATTTTTGGCGAATCACCAAGAGGCTATTATACACCAAGGTCTGCACAAATGAATTTTGCTGTTCCTTTTCGTAAAGTTACTCAGTCAAACGCAGCACCATTGCCTGCGGTAGAGATAGAACCAAGTATCATTAGATATTTACTGGAAAAAGTTGCACAGGATGTAACAGAAGACAAAACGTATAAGTTAAATGTTTTGATGGGAAAAAAATTAACAGCAGTACATCTAGTAATCTTGGGATGTGGATCTATTCGGTTTTGAACAGGAACCAACACTATCCCAGCGAAAAAAACCGACTTCAGAACGAAGCAATTATATGCCAGAAAGCTATTAGAACGTTTGAAGGTCTAGCACCTGATCAGGATATAAACTTTCTGCTGCCATCAGTTTCTGTTAACATTGTTAGTAAGATGGTATCAATTATCAAACTACTTGGTTACAGACTCAAAGACCTCCGGACACTAAAAGCATCAAAATCGGCCACTTTGGCTAAGTTTAAAGAAATAGCTGGAACTAACTGGGGAAAAAATCAAAACTCTATATGGTGATAAGCGCTATATCGACACAAATTTATGATATAGAATTATGTATTGATACAATTTTGCAGTCAATTGATAAGGCTGGATATGCAGTCGCTATACTGAATGATGTCCGAGATTATTATTCTTTGGATCGGATAGTTACATTGAAAGATCAGGGAAATTATCAACATTTAAATGAAATAAAAGATAATGAATTTCAAGAGAACGAGTTAGACATTTGAAACAACGAAGTGATCAGTGGTTTAATGCGCGTGAAAAATCAGTAGTGACCGGGAGTACTCTGAATGCAGCTGTGGGACTTGACACTTTAAAGAAACAAGAGCACTTCGACTTTGTTAAATTTGGAAAGCAAAAAACTTCACCTTCACCAAAACTCCAAGAAAAGATGGACCATGGCTCTTCTAATGAAATAAATGCCGTGGCAACTATTGTTTCTAAATTTATTCCGGTGCTGTTTCCCAGTTTATCTTTCTCGGAAGAAGGATGTGTTAAAATAAACAGGATTGGAAACCATATGATAATTAGTCCTGATGGCAGCTTATTCGATATATCATCCAAAGCAACTAAAGTGGCAGTTGAGATAAAATGTCCCTTTCCACCTACACCAGGTTCATATAAGGTTCCGGTGTTTTATATAATACCTTTATATTACGTTCCCCATATTTTATCAGAAATGTTTGCGCTAGAAACAGACACGCTTTTGTTTGCTTGTTATTCCCGTGAGTCCACAAAGATTATGCAGGCCAAGTTTACTCAAGAACTGTGGGGGATTATGGAGGATGAGGTACAGTCATTGTATGGTCCAAACGCCTCAAGACCAACCCGGAAATCTAAATAAAACCAGAGATTATTATTATTACTCCCACAGGAAGTCTAATCTTAATTAACTAGTTAATTCTATTGTTGTTCAGAAGCAATCTTTGTCGTTTTGGTTCACAAACTACTGAACAAAAGTCGCACTAGATATAGTCTGGTATATATCAGCTTAAAGTTCACAAGGAAACGAATAATAATAAAATCGGGGATGAAAAGGCTTTATTAGATGCACCTTTTCATTTGCAGTAGTTTCAAATAGAGAAGCAAACCGTACTGTTACATTTATCCCAACCGTACACTGGCAACTTCTGTACCGTATCCAAACCCGTGTCGTAAACAGTAAACATCGTCACAAAAAATTGATTAAAATTTGCATTTAAATGGGTTCCAACGTATAAACAATGTGAAACGCGAACAGAAAATATATTGTATTCAAAATTTACAGGAAGATAAACGTCGTAGGTCATCTATAAAGATTAAAATATCTTTATGAAGCACGTCAATATTGGTAACAGTGATACAGAATGTCCCCGTAAATTATATTTAATTAGCTAAACAATCGACAACGCCAGACGGTGCAACTCGTGTTTATGTTCAGAAATGTCAACAGTATGTAATTACTTTGCTGTTTGCAAAAAGACTAACTTAAACAACATAACATGATGAAAATATTTCTAAAGAAGTTGAACTTATCGCTTTCACGCCTCGCTTCAAAAGAAAACCGGAAGTTAGTCCAAACATATCATGACCGGTGTAGAATCTACACGATGGTATTGGTATCTCTAGGGTTGTTTGGTTCTCTTTTTAAGATATAACCGTGTCCTACAGATAACTGTTTTGGACCCCAGTGGTGCATTCCCACTACCCAAACAGATGGAATGATAAGATGACACTTCATTCTGAAATACACATTAAAAATTTTCAGTGTTTTTTACATGTTATGTTATAATGAATTCCCTGTTAGTGCTGATTATTGTGGTCACGGAGGATTTAAAAAACACAATTGTAGATTTGTGACGAACCAAATGGCTTTGATCAGTGATTGTGTTTAACGTCACAGCCAAAATTCTTGTCTAAAATATTGAGTTCAGTTTTGGGATGGTGGAGGAAACCAGGGTACCCGTAAAAGCAACCGACCTTTGGCAATCCCAACGACAAATTTTTTACACTAGGATATGTCCATTTTAGATTTCAAACTAGGAAATGAGTGCTCTTTAAACCTCTTGGCCACTTAGGCCCCACAAACCAAATACAAGAATACTAATCCATGTCCGAATCACAATCCAGAAGCGAAATAAAAACTTTGGAACTGACAAATTATGTTAAACACGTGAATTTCCACCAGGGAAGTGAGGCCGGGTGCTCCAGAAGGGTAAGCACCTCCTGTTTAGCTAGCTACATCCACCACGTGTGTAATCAAAATTGAATGATAGGAAGATGGAACTATTGGCTGTCAAATATATCTAGGGAATTACTGGATACAGAGAATTCTTAATTGCACTCCAATTGGAGCTGTATCAGGAATTTTTCATACTTAATACAACAGATATTTCTTTCATCAACTTTACAGTGAACATGTTAACATTATTAGACTGTATGAGAACTCTATCTTATTTTATCAGATACGATCCAGATCAGACTATGCATATATATAAATTTTTTAAATATATTTACATAGTCTACTTAACTTATAAAAAATTAATCTTTATCGTAAATAAACCATTTTTGGGTAAAGATAGATGTGTTATTATAGACTTTTAACACTTGATTCTGCAATTTTTGACTGTCCGTATCAAAACTACCCACTCTACTTTATGTAGCTTTGATACGGACAGAGCAAATTTTATGTTTTTCCGTTGTATTAATAAGAAATCGTAATACAGCTCATATTGTAAATGGTCTTTAGCACCAAAAGACCAAGATAAAACATCTACCGAGTATTTATTGTTATCACATACCTCAATATTCAATTATAATTTCGGTTTGGTCTTCCTACTTTCAACTTCAAATTTCCCGGTTTCTGACCTTGACGCAAAAGAGAAAAGTGGAAGTCGCGATTTGCGCATGTCGGTGAATAAAAATAAATGATGTGCATAGGATAAAAATAGAATAGGTGTTTTCCTAATTTTCCGGTTAAATATAGTAGACGGGGTTTCCCATCATTCGACAATCTGCTATATTTATGATTGATTTTAACATGACGTAATGATAAAACGTCCGTATCAACACGCTGTCCGTATCAAAGCGAATGTCCCCTACTCCTTTTAAATAAGAGTCCGAGACGCTGGCAAGACGTTTTTTGATATTGTGCCAACATGATTTTTCAGCGATGTATTTCCGGAATGAGTGTTTGTGTTTTCCTATATTAAATCCCCGTAAGGATTTTAAAAAGCTCTGGCCCCGGTTTCACAATCATTCCTTAACTAAGATTTTTCTTAACTTAAATTTAGTAAATTTTCACTATCTCTCTTTTAATTACAAATAAACTTTTTTATATAAAACTAATGCAGATGTTTTAAGCTTGAAGTGATCTCCAAAATGACACCTTAAATTACTTAATATCTCAGTAATTAATCAAATTATAAAGAATACAAATTTACCAGATTTAAGTTAAGGAAAATCTTAGTTAAGAAATGATTGTGAAACTGGAGCCTGCATTTTATACTCCAGCTAAGATGGCATATAGTTTGGTGTCAGTTAATTACGACAAAATGCATACGTCATAACGGTATGTGGCATTCTACAAAATTTTTTGATATCTCTTCTAAAACCTTGAAAAACTAGTGCTACGACAGACGTGAATCAGACAGTACTTGTCATATTTTTTTAAATTTGTTCATTTTTTAAAACTGCGTCTATTGAACCCATCGTAGGCAAAATATGTCAATTAACTTTTATTTCTCCTGTTTACTTTTACCCCTGTAGTTCTGTCCCTACTCTGTCGACCTTCACCTTTTCGTGATCTTCTCATTACTTGCTACATCCATACTTATTACTTTCCAGTATCTATCTTTATTTAATTATTTTAATTATTTTTTTGTTTTCAAACTACTATCGCTTTCCAATTTTTAATCACACACACACACACACACACACACACACCGTAATAATTAGTGGAAATTCGCTTCTTTTTATAATGACATTTCATAGTTATTTGTTTAAACAAACTAATTTGAAAACATTTGTTTTGCTTGTTATCTGCTTCAGACGGTGATCTGAAATTCCGACTTCTTGATTTGTAATTTTAACAAACCGAAAAAAGAAGATGCCGTTTAATTTAAATAACATTTACAGTAAAAGTTGAATATTTTTAAGTCAAACTAACACCCTAAAAAGTAAATTCCCCAATAAAAATTGTTTTAATTATGATATTTTTATTATTATTATTATTATTATTATTATTATTTTTTATTTTTTTTTTTTGAAATCTTGTTTTGAAGTCATCGGAACAAAATGGTAGTATCGCTGAATACTGTATGGTACTACAATAATATTATAAAAGGTTTCATTATACCACATGTGAAAACACTTAAATTCTTGGACACAGTTTCATTCATCGGCTAAGAAAATGGATGAAAGACAATGATAAGAAAATGTTTATAAATGACAATATATTGAACGATGTACATGGAATCAGTGGTAAAACTGTTGAAAAAAATTCGGAGATATGACATAATCTCAGTTACGTGAGACAAAATAGACCAGAGATTGTTTTTTACAAGCAGGCGGTAACGATATAAGTGTTGATTGTAGTGCGAAAGCAATTTCGGTTGATATTATGTTATTAGCTGAAGTTCTCCATAATTTGGCAGTAAAAAGAGTGATTATTTGTCTGTTTTTATGAGACTAAACCCTAGGAATATGAGTTCCGCTCAGTATGACAGAAAGAAAAAAAAATTAACAAGATTCTCCATAAAACGTTTGGAAATTTCGTTTACAGCGCCCGTGACTCGAAGAAAACTTTGTTTTATAAGCATTGATTTCTTTAGTCAAACTAAGACCCTAAAAAGAATATCCCCAATAAAAATGTAATACTTAATAATAAATTTATTATTTTTTTTTTATTATGTACTTTTTAATTTTTTTTTTAGAAAACCTTTTAATTAAAGTCAATGGTAGAAATGGTAGTAACACCGAATACCGTATGGTACGAAACGGTCAAATGACATGGTACGAATCGGACCGATTTGGGTACGAAATGGAAAAAATGGGTACAAAACGACCAGCTCCAAAATGGATTCACATTGAAAGCATCATGTTTAATGGTGTAAGGGAAATAATTCACCAAATTGTCTTGCTTGATTTATGGATAGCCCCCCTTACATCAGACTAAAGAACTTACAGATTAGAATTGAAGATTATTCACTCATTAGAAAAAAAAATGGAAATGGGAATAATGGTTATAGGCATATTATAAGAATAAGATGACTTTATATGTATAGTTATATGTATTGGATATTATATAGTGAAAGCTTGTCCTCCTATGGTCTAAGAATTTTAATGTGGATTAAACATTTTAAATATTTGGTGTGTCCTTAGGCACCTAAACCAGTCACCACCTTAACTAGTTAGTTAAGTTCAGGCAAATAGAAAAGGTCAATTAGCTTCTCAACCTTGTAGTACTTTATGCCCTGATGCTATGTTGGGAGTTTCAAGTTCCTAGGCATTTGGTTCATGGTTAGGCATATAAAGGTTTAACTACTTCACATCATGTTGACCTTGAATGTTGATCTTGGACCTAACAACATTCCTTTCAAATTTAACTGTCATGGGTTTACTGGTTTTAGAGAATACATGTATTTTGTTTAAGTGGAAAGTTTATTGATGGCTGATGCCATACAAAAGAGCATTTGAATAGCATTCCTTTAGCATTCTTTCAGGTGAGCTAAAAGTAAATGATAAAACAGCCAAAGGGCATGATATGCTCACCTGATAAATAGTGTCTAGGTAAAGCACTTTATTTATTTATTTTTGTGAACTGCATAAAATGCATACAGTATTGAAACAGTGCTGCAAAATTTTTTTTTTTTCAGTGAGAAAAAGTAGTTCTTAAATAAATGTACATGTACCTAAAAGATCAAATATACCGGTAAGCACAGGAACTTGTAACTGTTTCTATAATTCTTTTTAAAAAAAAATTTAACCATACACCTCACCAAAAAAAAAAAAAAAACAACCCTTGTTTTTTTGGGTTTTTTTTTGGTGAGGTGTATGGTTAATTTAAAAAAAAAAAGAATTATAGAAAGAATTACAAGTTCCTGTGATATAAGCCTAATATTCATACATGCTCAAACGAGTTATTATAATTACAAGATCAAATTATGACCTTGACTCGGTTACAAAGGAACTAAGCTAGAAAACATAAACAAGAGAGTCATTGGACTGAACACCCACATGTCAACAATATCCAAATCTTCTGCAGCAATACAATGAAAATTCCATTTATTATAAAAAACTATTACATTTTTTCCCCAAATTTGGACCCAACTACATGTACCAAGATATTTCCAATTAAAATATGACATGTGAAAGGAATGTTATACATGTATATAAAATATCTATGGTCTTGTCATAGTATATTTATAAACAGCTAAACAACAGCAAAATCACAATGGAAAATCTAATTAATTTTGGCTGCAAGTCAATTTTACTATTAATTTTAAGAGAACATTGAAAATGAACATCCATATCTTTCAGCTTAGACTGACAGTTGAGACTAAATTGGGAAAACTGCGTTTTTGAGTTATTTTCTAGGAGTTTATAATGTTTGTATTAAATCAAAGTTGTTTGTGCTTTTTATTCCCTTTATTTTCTTGGCAATCTTATTCAGGTTTTAATATTTTGAGTTGAGTTGAGTAATTGTGTTTAACATCCCAATCAAGAAAATTTCACTTATATCAAGATGTCACCAGCTATAGACGAAAGTACAGAAATTTTGCCTGTGTGTTGCACTGATGGCATTTTAAAGCAGGGCTGTTAATCATCCCATGCCTACCGTGGCACACCTACTGTGTCACAGGACCTTTTTTACTTTAAGTTCCAATACATAAGAACCGTGACTTTCATTTCGTAATGCTAAGTGCTTGACAAAAGAAAAGTCACTACCCACTTGCAAGTCTTGGGTCGGGGTTTGAACCCACGACCTCCCACTTACAGAGTGAGCACTCTACCAACTGAGCTAACGCAGTGGTTTTTTATTTAAATATTTTTTCTTAAAACAAATTGACTAAGAGTTATTAATGAAGGACCCATCCATATTCATACATACATGATATAATTCCTCCTTTTTCAAAAGAATATATTCATAAGTATATGACAATACTTTAATCTGGCAGTCATAATGAGTGTAATGTTGAGATATAAGTAAATAAAATCCTAAAACTACAGTAGTATACACACATAATTTTTATGATTTAAAAAACTTAGGTCACATCTTGTGAGAATAAGTGCATAATAAGTTAATACCATAGAAAAAAACCAAACAAACTAAATCTGACCCATGTGTTTATATTTCTTCAAAACCAGTTGTGGTTACCACTTGTCCCAAATTTAAAACCAATTTATCCAATTGTTTTTGTCACTGCAGTTTTTCTCAACAATTTATCTTGTAACTTTAACCATCTCAAACAAAAACAGCAAGTTACTTTACATTACATATGTCTGAATATTCTGCACAATACTGTTTGGATAAATATTTTAAACAGGGGATGAGTAAGATTAATGGTGTTTTACACCACACCCAGTCTAGATTCTTTCACTTATATCATTGGGGCCAATTTTAGGATGATGGACAAAACCAGAATACCCTGAGAAAATCACCGACCTTCAGCAAGCGAACTGCCCAGAGAAAATCACCGACCTTCAGCAAGCGAACTGCCCAGAGAAAATCACCGACCTTCAGCAAGCGAACTGCCCAGAGAAAATCACAGACTTCAGCAAGCGAACTGCTCAGAGAAAATCATCGACCTTCAGCAAGCGAACTGCCCAGAGAAAATCACCAACTTTCAGCAAGCGAACTGCCCAGAGAAAATCACCGACCTTCAGCAAGCGAACTGACAAACTTTCTCACACAAAGATCTGTCCAAGATGGATTTTAAACTAGATGGAGAGGCACTATAAGTATGCACTTTAATCCACTTAGCCACCTAGGCCCTAAACAAAAAAGGACACAAACATTCAACATTTATCTTAAAATATGTTTTAATATTTATTTATTTTATGGGTATTAGAGTTTGTGTTAGAGGTACTGTCAGCTAAACAAGCTGTCTGTTTTATCTGATCAAAACCTGAAAGGTGTTTATTCATTCTATTTTACTTTATATAATGCAGTTAGCACCATAATTAAAATTTTACAACTTCAAAAATCTACAAATAAGCAAAAATCACATAAAACTGAAGTTTTAAAAAATATTTCATGCAGTTAAATTCTCATTGCATGATTTAAACCCTCATTGCATGATTTTTAAACTCGACCAGATAACACGATTGAAGACTTAAACCTTTGATATAAGTTAAAAAAAACTATTAAATCTACTTACCAATTTGTGAAAACTTAATAACAAGACAGAAACAATAAGATTGTTAAAGCTTGAAAGAAAAATTAAATGTATCAAATTGTATTAGTTTTGATATTTATCATTTTTAAAAAATAAATATAAATGTTTTCGATGCAGAAACTTTTATTTAATTAAAATCTTATACTCAAAGTTGAAGCATATCCTTTCCTCTGTGTGTGTGTTTGTGTGTGAGAGAGAGACAGAGAGTTAATTACAATCAATAAATTATAAAGTTTCAGACTTTAGGTGACACTCCACATGCTTAGAGCTGTCAACATTTAATAGGATAAATAATGATTACATGTTGCAACCATTTAGCTAATTAATTGAAAACAGACTTGTATAATTCATGTCTGATGCTTCTTTACTTGTATTTTAAAAATACATAAATTATATATATTGGAGAATAATATATAATACCCCGGTATATATTTAACAAGAGGCCCATGGGCCTTAATGCTCACCTGAGGATATGTCCAATATTGTTTGCAAGAAACAGAAACTTTAAAAGTTTTCTCATGTTAAGAACTGCCAAAAAACTTAATCAGAAATATATCCAATCACATCTCATTTATAAGTAGCTTATATTATATGCATGAAGTAACTGTAGTGCAATGAATAATTTCCAAATCATTAATCAATTTCAGTATACTTATGCAGCTATATCCTTGACCTTTGAACATATATGACCTCAAACCATACATAATTGTCATGTCAATACCTACAATATTCTTATATACATGCCAATGTATGAATTAAATAGCTTTCAAGATAATTTATAATTTTAGTATTCCTATGTTGATATGACCTTGACCTTTCAACATATGACCTTGTATCATATATCAAAATGATTGTCATGTCAATACCTACAATATTCTAATATACATGCCTATACAAAAAATAATAGTTTTCAAGATAATTAGCAATTTAATTAATATTCTGCAGCTGTGACCTTGACCTTTCAACATATTACCTTGTACCATATAGCAAAATGAGTGTCATGTCAATACCTACAATATTCTAATATACATGCCTATACAAAAAGATAATAGTTTTCAAGATAATTCCAAATTTCAGTACACTTATGCAGCTATGTCCTTGACGTTTGAATGTATGACCTTAAGCCAAATATCAAAATGATTGTCATATCAATACCTACAATAGTCTAATATACATGCCTATACAAACTATACAAAAAGCTTAAGAGTTTTCAAGCTAATGCACAATTTTAGTAATTAGTAGCAAAAAATAACATTTCAGGGGCAACAACTCCTACATGGATTATAATATAGTTACAAACCTGGGTACCTTGTTAAATTTTGTCATGTTGAACATTTTAACAATGCTTTGAATTCAAATATCTCTTGATATTTGGAAGAAAATCGCTTAAAACTGCATAAATCACAAATTAGGTTATGACCTTGATTTGTGACATTGACCCCATTTTGAAAGTCATTTGAAGGAAAAGACAAAACTGAAAACCCCATGTCCTTAACTGTTCAAATAGTCAAGTTATAACAATTTGAAGCCATTTAACAAAATTTTTAAAATTAAACGCAAAAACGTGTAACTTTCACGAAATGAACAAACTATAGGCTTAAGTCCCTAGAGAAGCCAAATATCACATCAGAATTTTTCTTCCATCATTGGTTTCGGAGATTAGAAGATTCTTCAAGATTTTTGGACCCCTAGGTCACCTTGACCTAGTTTTGGTAGCCATGGCAACGCCATGAACAAATCTGAATTGCACCGGCCCATATATGCTTCTGACTAAGTATCATTGAAATCTGTCCTGCAGTTTTTGAGGAGAAGTCAAAAATAGGTGTAAACGACGCACACACACATGCATGCACGCACATACACACGCCACACCATGCTGTAAGCTCACATGACCTTTCGGTTAGGTGAGCTAAAAATATAAATAATATTACATACCAGAAAAGATGGTTGAGATTTTACTCTTATAAAGCCGGAATTGGAATGAATGTAGAGTAAATAAGTGCCAAAAAGTTCTACTTTTATACTACTAACATTGATTTACAATGGCAGAATTTTCTAAAAAATTAATAAACAGAATAAAAAAAACTTTGCATGTATGGACAACAACAAAAGATGAGATAGCTTTAATAGTGGACAAGCTGGTAAACCAAACAAGAGTAATACAACCAGAAAAAGTTGGACAAGTTGAAAACAAAATGGGATGAGTTGTTGAATTAAGGTTGAAATGAGATATGGAATTCAGATTGTTGATTATACACCATTTCAACACCGGCTTCAATATATTTAATATATACATATATATGCATATATAAGTTTTGAATTTTCAATCATGTTTCTTGTGGCATCTAGTGGCATTATGAAAATATTTCTACTGCTGAATTCTTGTCAACCAAATAATGCATGTAATGCAATATATTCATGAAACTTTAGGATTGAGTTTAAATGCCAGTCCACCACTTCTAGGAGCCACATTGGCCACTAAACTAAAACAAGAGCAAAAAGTTAAAAAAAAAAAAAAAAAAAAAAAAAAGGAGGGTTGCAAAAGGAACAAAACCACTCATCTTTTCATTTCCGCTTTCTTTTCTTTCATTCATCACCTATGTATTATAATTTTTTTCCCTTTTGCAATTTCTTATTTTCATCATATCTATCACAACATCCCACAAGCAAATTTGAATAAGACATGTTTAACCTTGGCTGTTTGGTATTTTATTCCACTAAGAATCTTTGCAGCTTCGTCTTTTGTTTCTTGTTCAAGAGACACAATATATGCCTTCCCACTTACAGAAGGTGGAATGATAACAGAAAATGTTTAAAACTACCTGAATGTCCTTTTCATTTCCAGACACCAAAGCTGTGTTATCAGCATACAATATAGTTAATAGTTTAACAAAGATAAATAATATTCTGTTGATCAACTCAGAAACAAAATTTAGATTAGTAATACCATGTCTTAGAAAAATTATATAAAAAGGATGAAAGGCATAATTGATGTCGGGATGATACAGTTATATATTGAAATGTAATTCTTAAACTTATGATTGAAATGCATGTATTCCATGTAAAACATATATATATTGAAAAAAATGCATGAAGTCCATCTTTTTATCATGGCGGAATTCAAAACCAAGGAATTCTTTATCATTGGTTGCTATCAGATATAAATAATTTGAATGTTTTCCATTTATTCTTTGATGCAGTTGGAATTTGGGATAGGTGGGGGTATTTGCACTTGTCCTGTGTACAACTGAGCTTCTAGTTTCATTACAATTCAGTTTCTACCAAAGACCTTTTCTCCATACTGTATCCAATGCTTTCCTAAAATCAACAAACGCAATTTGAATCAAACAAGACAAGGAAAATTAACTGTCTGATATTTGTTAATCAAGTTTATGTTTTCACTGTTATTTCTAAGTTTGTTGTTCAAAATAGATGTAAATAATTTACTAAACTAAATAATATAATTTCTCTGTAATTATCAGGGTTTTTTTTTTTACTTTTATAAATTGGCCTTATTTGACCTACCAATCATAAACATGTAGTTGAAAATATATTGGTGTCAAAGAAAAAATTAAATAACAAAAGTATTTAGAAAACATACATAAATAAATGTTTGGTATGCTTTCATTAACAACACCATTTATATCAGAAGTTTTGTTTTCACTAGATATTTTGATTTGTTTTGTACCAAAGTTCTGTTTAGAAGCTGAATGGATGAAATGTATTACATTCACAGATTTGTCTATAAATACTGGGTTGTTTCCCTTTCTATACTACTAAATTCCTTATTTTTCAACAGTTTTTGCATTACTTGATCAGTATTTGTGTGCATGAGTTTTTGTTTACAACATTCTTCTTTGTTTTTGCTTCCTCACAATCTTTAGGTGATACCTAGACTTATTTTTTAAACTTCATGTTACAGGACAGTGTCTGTTTGCATATATATACCAGCACACACACACACACACACACACACACACACACATCACAAAAATCTAATACTTCAAACTCATCTATAATGGAAAATAAAACTGGAGAATGTGCAGAACATGATAAATTAAACTTTCATTGTCAGATGTCAACATATCTATACCATGGTCTTTACCCATCCTTCCATTAATTATAAAAAGGTTTACATTTCAGCATAATTCAATAAATCTATAACCAAAAGTTTGGAGATTTCTTGTCACATGAGGATCTAGAAAGGGGAATGTTTGTGTCAATCAGCAACCCAGAAAAACAAGTTTTCAAACCATCATCAGATTCAAAAAGGTAAAATAAACGACCATCATCAGTATATTGATATAACCTTAAAGTTGTTGTGTTCGAGTGTCAATATGAACACTGCCAAAAGAAAACTATTGGGACATATTCGTATATTTTTATTTCCCTCTCCATTTCATCACAATGTTCGAAATCTGAGGAATTGCAGTCTTTAGGCGGGATATTAACCACACCAAAATCAATGTCCTCGCCATTGTGCATATTGCTTTTAAACAGAATACAACCTTACTACTTATTTGAATTTCCTGAAACAAGTGAGAAATTTCAGATCTAACTAATATCATAATTCCCTAGGATCTCCTTTAACCCCATTCTTTACTGAACACCTAATAACAATCAATAACAAGTTAGTCTACATAAGAGAATTAAGTTCCTCAAATACTTAAAATATCAAAACTATTAACAAAATCTTTAAGATCTGGAAAAAGTAATTTTGACCTTAAATTGCATACATTTATATTTTGACCTTAACTGCATATAACATTTATAATATTGGGCATATAGATGAGTTTTTAAGATGTTATTTATTTGTTGTTGTAGAAACTACAACTGCTCCATCTCTGTCATGTCCCTATTCTGTAGTGTAGTTGTTGTCTGTGTTGCTGCTACTCTTTTCCTCTTCTTCAATGTCAACATCTACTATCATTTTTTTCCTTCTGTTGCTCCTTGTTCTTCCTGTAAATACTGTTCAACCCACCTCTGTTTGTCTCTATCTGAAATGCTGCTTGTGGATGAATGAAATCTGTCTCTCTATTGTCCCTTTTAAATGAAAACATTTGAGGATCTTCAAAATTGGTGATTTCACCAGCTGTCATTTTTTTAAACTCAGGATCAACATCCAATTTGCCATTGATGTAAAGTCTACTAATACAGCTTTATTTTTTCCATTCTTTTGCCTTTCTCATGACATAACTCTTATCAAAATTTCACCATCTTGGGTGGAAATTGCTTGTATAAACTGAACCTCATACCTGCTAGATTTACCACAATCAATTTATGTTCCTGTTGTTTAAATGACTAAAACCAACTATCAGTCAGTCATTCTCCAATTCGCCTGCCAAACCTGTGACAGATTTCTGTTTTCTGCAACTCTCAAATGTTCTGAAATAAAAGCCCTCTCTTCTTTTCAAGTAAGTTCATCCTGTTGTTCATTTACTCCTTAGAAAATTAGATTGTCTCTCATTGATCACAACTGCATATCTTTAATACATACATCTATACAAAAAAGTTAATAGTTCTCAAGATAATTGACAATTTCAGTCTTATATGCAGCTATGGCCTTGACCTTTGAACCTATGACATTGAACCATATATCAAAATGATCATTATATTAATACCTACAATATTCTAATATATATGCCTTTACAAAAAATAATAGTTTACAATTACCAATTTCACTCTTCTAAACTAGTTGTAACCTTGACCTTTGTTTAAACGAACTCTTCTAAACTAGTTGTAACCTTGACCTTTGTTAAAATGACCTTAAACCACATCGAAATGAATGTCATGTCAATGTCTACAATTTTCTAATATACATGCCTATACAAAAAGTTGATACTTTTCAAGATAAAAGACCATTTAATTATCAAAATAGAGCTATGACCTTGAACTTTGATCCAGTGACCTTGACCCATAATGATCTTTATATCAATAACTACAATTTTGTAATATATATGCTTATACAAAAAGTTGATAATTTTCCACAATTAACCATTGAAGTTTTCAAATTGAGCTACCACCTTAACATTTGATCCAATGACCTTGAACTATATATCAAAATAACAGTTATATTGATGCCTACAATTTTCTAATATAAAAGTCTATAAAAAAATTATCAGTTATGAGATTTATTTACAAATATATATAGCAATTTCCCCCTACGTGCCTCGCCATTTGCACATTTTTAGCCCAATGACTACAATTTGTGCAATTAAGTTATATTTCTTGTAGGTGAAGGTTTTTTAAGTTTTTTGTTTTCCCTTGTGGGTCCCAAGGGTAAATAACTTCTTCATTTGTGCAAATCTGAAGGTCTTTCACCAAGGCATGATGGTTCCCAATTTTTAAAAAGTTAAATAAAGTTAAATACACTGTTTTTATATAACATCTATAGAAGTTTTATCACAGTATTTTAAAAGTATTTTTTTTTTAAACTTTCCTTTATTATAAATGTTAGCTTCAGTGATCGTTTCGGCTTATTCATTTATAAAAGCTTACATGCGAGTGAGATGTAACCTTTTGGTTATTTTATTAGTCTCCTTTGAATCCTTGGGGTTAAGCAGTATGGAGGGTAAAAATAATAATATGAATTCTATGCATGTAGGCGAGATGCTAATTCATCTAACTTCTTGTATGTTAATGCAGTTAGATGAATTTGCATCTTACCTGCATGCATAGAATTATGATCCTTTTTACCCTTCATAGCAGATATGATAGTTTTTCATTATATAAAGATAGATTGGCAAACTCAGAATTTCTTAATGATTAAATTTTGAAATAATTAATTAACCTACTTAAAAAATAAAGAAAACAGAAGTTCAAAATGATAACTTTATTTACCTTAGTAACCCCTAAATTGCTTTATTGCATTGAGATATGTGGATCAACTAGTCACTTCCGAGATTCTGAACCATCTAACACCAACAGAACAAATTTATAAAGGAATTATGAGGTGTCCACATAAAAACATGTAAACTGCATGCTTATACCAGTTAAACAGACTCCCTTTTAAAACAAATTTCATCTTCAGTATGATCAAGTATTTTTATGTTACTGAAAACAAAAGCCTGCTTATCTACAAAATCTACCATACAACATTATCACACAAATCAATGGACACACTAGATCATTTAGGTTTTTCATACCTCTTGAACAAACCAGAACTTATTTGGGAATTATTGTCATTATTTAAACAAAGAATTTTAGATGTAGAAAGACAAGAACTTCTGTCAACAGTACAAAGCACACATTCACACACACACACAAATAAATAAAAAAAAAAAAAAAATATTTAATAAACTTCCTGCGTCAACTATACTCATCCATCATAATATATAGATATAATTAGCCACTAGTCTGATCGAGCATCACTTGCTTAATTCAGACTAAGTGCTCATAAGTCATAACATGCAATGGAAGATACAATATAAGACTGATTATGCCCCCGTTGTGATTAAAATGCTATAGAAGATGAGATATACAATATTCTGATTATGCCCCTGTTGTGATTAAAATGCTATAGAAGATGAGATATACAATATTCTTTTTTCATGCCATATACGTACTTCTATAACACACTCATAACTAGAAATCTATCTTCACTTCAAAAAAAATTTCTATCAAACTTTTGATACTCTAGATACCCTTTCTTAACTTAAGATTATTTTTAATTCAAATAAAAGAGAAACTCTAAAAATAATGTTTCATTCAAAATTGTGCAAATTAATATATATAATGCAAGGAGCCATAAAGCAAATTGATAACAAACCCTGCAATATGCTCAGCCGTATTCTATTATTATTTATTTCTAAAAACTAAAATTAGCCTATTGAATGTGCATCTAGCAGCATTACAAAAAGTTTTTGCTGTATATTAATTTATTTCAAATATGCATATAAGTTTTTATAAGTACCTTTATAAATATCATAAATTAATCATTTGTGATTTCATGTTTTTATATGCATAATACATGTATATATTTGAGCAGTTAAATAAATATTATTACAAATTTGGTAAATTTTATTTTTTTTTATTTGACAAAATAATAAGAAAGTTTTTCATTTCCTAAAATATTACATGTGTTACAAGTTTTTTGTCTTATAAGAAAATATGATCAATGATCGAATATTGCACCTGGTAAAAATATGTCTTATGATATCTCAAATTTTAGATTAATATAGGTTAGATCTAAATAAATAAATAAATAAAATTCCTCAAGCTAGGATTTTCTGTATATATCCAAGATAAAGGCTATACGCCTCATTTTTCAATGTTGCTTCAGGATTCAAAATTTCCCACCATTTTATTGACCTCTAATCACGCCGCGGTCTTTGGCGATAACCTAGCAGACGACATTACGTTTTCAAACCTAATATTTCAGGGACAAATATATAAAATACAACACATGTTACAAGCAACATCTTTCGGAGAAAATAAATAAGATAATTAATCTTTTTATGATCGAAATTGACTGTTTTAAAAGCAGAACCAATTCACAAGTCTTAAAATCTAAACATTAAAGTCGCATGTTCACTGATAATTTCCATGACAGTTCTGTCATGCCCCTTTCCGTACTCGGCGAAAATGTTTGTTAGAAAAATAGTCCCAATATTAATATGTTTAATTTTTCGATATATTTTTTATTTCTTATATATTTTATAATATTTTATTGTAGTATTAAATGTGGTTAACAACAAAACAGTTATTTTATCAAACAGTGTTATGCAAAATGCAAACCGAGTGCGCGTATTAATATTGTTTACAAGTTGACGTCAAGAAGAGTGGTTACCTGATCCGATTTAGGTAGGCTATAATGGTGTACGATAAGTGACAATCGATGTTGACATTGCATTCTACAACATGTATGATGACTTTTTCATGTAATTTATGAAAAATCATTTATCTTCATGAAATTCCACACAATTTTCTGATCTTGTTACACAAAAACTGGACAAAAATTAATGATGAATTTTGAAATTCCACCGGGTTTGACAGATCTACTGCAGGATTTTACTGTTGCAGTTTTGAAAGAAAGACCGACAGATTTAGAACAATTTGCAGCTGATTATTTTGTTAAATTAAATGAAAAGAAAATACAAACTGTGAAAGAGAATGAAAAACAAAAGGGAGGAGGTGGTGTTAGGTTTTGTAGTCCCCCACCGGTTGAACCCATGCAAACGGATGATGATGAGGAGGACGACGACGAACCGATGCCAGGTGAGTGCTAAATGTGACGGTCCACTTGATCCCCATGTTGCTATGTTCAAAGGAATTAACTTACCAAATGTTGACACTATAATTTACAATTAACACCGTTGATTTATCATTAATAAATTATGGGAAGTTTGTATTTTTTTGTTAGGTCGAATATTGTTTCATAACATTTAGTAATTTTGTCAAAAGCCTAAAATGATCATGGGGGTGATCTCAAAGTTTTCAACTTTACCCTAATAACCCAATGTTGAAGAACAACCACAAATGCTACCTTTGTTGTGAATTGTGATTCTTCCACTGTGTTTCTGGTATTTTGCTTGGAAAATTTTCATATAAAGTCATAAATTTGGAATTCAATTCAAAGTTGTTGTAACAGGAAGGTGTCCCATAAGAGAATCCAGTCAAGTCACATTTTGGGAAAAACAAGTGGATTACAGATTCTGGCCAGAAACTTCACTGATACAGTATTTATACAATGGCCACCTTGATATTGTAGGTTGGGTCTGCTACATTCCTCTCTGTTATCTTAAATTAAAAGATTTTCCACATTGGAAGTCTTGCACAAACTTTGTGGACATTTTGTTGGGTGCTAATTTAAATGCCATCAACATATTATCACTGTCAGTACCTACTGTGGATTGAGTCCTTCCTTTGATAAGCAGTGTTTTACCACAAGGCCAAAATATCTGTATCAGAAAGTCTGACAATAGATTATTTAATTACTCATGATACAGTACACAATGTCCAACCATTCCTCTTTCTTCTTCCATTTTCTTTGAGGGTAAGACTTCCTTTTGTACCCCCCACCCATTAAATTCAATGTAAATTTTTTGAAAAATTATTTTTTACAGAAATGTTCAAAATGGCATGGATTTATTATTTTTATATCATTTTAGTTGAAACAAGTATTTTAGTGGAGGGTACAAAAGGAAGTCTTTCCTCTTTGAGAATTCCTACAATCTTGCAAACTCTTTTTTTCATGGATAATTTTGTAAATCAACATTTTTCTGACCATCTGGCTGAATTTTACTCGATATTTTCTGCTCGTCTTTGTTTTATTTGTGAAAGTACATATATGTAAGATGACTCAGAAAGACTGTCTTTTGTACCCTCCACTAAATTTTTAATTTTGACTGAAATGACTTAAAACAATGAAATCAAACTTTTTAACAACATTTCTGTGAATTAAAAAAAATACATATGTAGCATGGCTGAGCTAGTTGTGGTTTTGTTTTGTTGTATTTAGTAGATGTAATAGAGTGATTTACTACCAGACTTCCTGGTCTGGATCTTTTAGACTTGTACTACATGTACAACACTTATCACCCAGAAGGACTAGGTTCGATCCTCAGTCGGGGCAATCTGTGAGAATGTGTTTTTCAAGTGTTTCCTCCCTCCTGTTGCACATAGAATTAAATGGCTTGGGGTACAAAGGAAAGTCAATGATGACTGACATATGTTAAATGTAATGAATTAATAGAGTTAATCATTTCGTGTGGCGGAGGAAACTGGAGTGCTAAAGAAAACCACCAACCTTCAACAAGTAAAGTAACAAACTTGCTTATACTAGGGTCTGTCAAAATGGGTATTTGAATCTTGATGGACAGATGTATTTGAAAGTTAATAATGTTTAAATTTCAGATGAATCTTCATTGTCCCAATACTTCCGTCAGTATAAGCTACTAGTTCACATCTTACTTTCTTTTCAAAAGCATTGCCATCAACAACTTTAAAGTACTTCCATACATCAGAACGACAATTTGCTTTTTTAAGACATTTTAAGCCTTATTATCCCACCACCTCAGATTTCACCAAAATAATTACACGTGTGACAAGAAAAGATACTTTTAATGAAGTAAATGTGATAACATTTTTTTTTGCGTTTAAACCTTTACAGATTTTGTAAACCTTTACAACCAATACACTTAACTGTACTGTGTACACATAGACCGTTTCAGTCTTATTTCTGGGTTTGCATGGATATAATGTCATTCACATACAATAAAGACAGCAGATAACACTTCTTAATTAAACCATGGTTATCTGAAAAATACATGGTTTTACATTTGTTTACATTAACTTCGGTGCTGACTTCTCAATAATTCTAACTTACCCAGCAAAGTCAAAGTTAGCTTTTGCCATAGTAAAGCAATCATTTATGCTTAAATTTGAGTATTTTCTCTGAAACCACAATGCCAATTTGAACAAAATTTGATTTGAAAGGTCCTTGGATAATAAAGGTTAAAAATTATATATAACTCTGTCATGGCTATTAGGGAACTAACATGGTTATTGTTCCTATAAATAGCAATAACCTAGAAAAATGGCCAAAATCTTTTCATTGTTGTGTAAAAAAAATTTTTGTTTGCCTTAAAGTTAAATTCACAAATATTTTGGAGCAAAATTTTGAGCCAAACTGCCCAAAGTATGTTTTTAGAGTCAGAAGTTATAAAAATTAGCAATTAACTAAATTTGCAAATGGCAGAGCAACCACTGGTATTTTTAGCCTAAATTTTTGGAAACTTTCTTTAATTTAATAATTGGATCATTCCAAACCAAATTAATAATGCAAGGTCCTTCGGTAGTATGAATAAAAATATATTTAGCATGACTGTCCAACTCAAAGATGGCTTCCAGTATTGTGAGTAATTAATGTAAATAGCAAAAACCTGTAAATGGCATGTTTATTAATATACCATTTGATTAGAGCTAAAAGGAATACTGAATTTATCATTCAAATATTCATGGACCGTTTGACTATTTGAATATTCATCCACAAAAAAGAAATAATGCTTTCTTCCTGGAACAAATCTATAATACAGTACAATGTTTACAATATAAAACACATACAAAATTATTACCTGTTTATTATTCCTTGTTCATTTAAGGCAGTTGAATGCTATTAACAGTAAAATAATGAGCTTCTTCTTTTATATAATGAGTAAGACGATGTAAGCAGTAAACCATGTGGCATCCATGTTTCAACCTAAAACAGATAAATATTTATCGTCCAATTTATAATATTTACAGCTATTCCTATCGAGACCTTTTTCTCAAGGATAAATCTAAAGACAAGTTCATGAGTTGCTTGAATTTTGATGTGAAGATTTCTAAACTAGTGTAACTTTCACCTGCCTGCAATTTTAAATATCACAGACTACTTAGTCCATTATACTGGTACCGCACCAACCAGTAAGGCTTATGAGAGGAAAACCCCTTTCTCACTTGCCATTGACCAGAGTCAAACACACAGCAGTGAGACACCTTCCATCAGTAGACTTAGGCCTTCACCACTTAGATAATGTGACCCCACATTCTGTTTTGAATGAAAAGTTAATTATCATGTTAATTAAAAGTCATGACAAGAAGTAATTTCAAGCAAACAAGTTGAAGTTTGTCAGACAGTTATATTGTTTTGACTTTTTGGTAATTGTTTAGAAGAATATACTTTGTTATTTTGTATGAAATGAAGAAAGAAACACCTTAACATTTTTGTGCAGTTTTATGAGCATTACATTGAAGTTCTACGTTTACTCAATTATTCAGCCACACAGACAATAAAATGTAAACTAACTTCTAAGAGTGCTTGTATTGCTGGTCTTGCTAAATTGAAACCATTACTTACTGTTATTAGTATTATCGATAACAGTAGCCATCTTTGTTGCTTGGTCAGGGATGATCTATACCAAATTTGGTTCCATTTGAATGTAGCAACACAACAATGTTATGATATACATATTGAGCAGTGGTACAGAAAATTTTAACTTACATGGGGATATCCTTAAAGCCTTTCATGAAGGACCTTTTATGATAAATTGTGCTTTTCATAGCTTTTCAATTAGTGCCTCTTTCTAAAGAACTATTAAAAGTGATTCTTTAAAGGAACAGTGATCCTTTATTTCACAGCCTTGACTTTTGATCCTCAATCATTGGCTATTGAGAAAAAAAATGTCCTTACTGAATTGGCTTTGAAGTTTTCCTTTCATTTATTCAGTGTCATTGGAAGTGAAATACACTGAAAGTTTCAGACAAGCTTTTAATTTATTTCTGTAATACTACTAATAGAATAAAAATCTGGAATGGCTTGTCAGACTCATGTTGTTGAATTGTAAACAAAGCCAATGTTCAAGAAATAAAATTAAAAAGAAATGGAATCAATGCATAAACATTAACACACACACACACACACACACACACACACACACACACACACACACACACACACACACACACACACATGTAAACATATGAGTATTTTCCAATCACATCCTTTATTGGGACCCCATGTCTTCTTTTGTCTGATGATATGTGTATGTCTGGGCTGAATATGAAAGGCTGTTATAACAACTAAGCACTTAACAGAAATTCAAAGCATGTAAAATTTGTTGCCATATATGTAATTTTGTAATAATACAGTACTTAAATAAAAAGGCTATGATATTAAGATTTTCCTGTTACACCCTATATTTAGACCCAAGGCATTAATTTGGACCTAAAATTTGGATAAGCTTATATAGGTTGGGTGTTTAAAAATATACATGTATTTGTATGTGGTACCGGTAGATAGATATAGGACTGGTACTTATTGTATGCAGTGACTATTCATAAACTTGTTGGTATGCAAATGAAGATATAGCAAGTTTTTTTAAAACCATTTCTTGCAAAATTGCACATAATGTGGGAAGAATAAGTATTTAGTTTTCATTGATTTATTGATTCTAAATGACATTTATTTGAGAAGTTTGTACATTAGTCTTAAATGATGTTTACTGAGAGAAATAAATTGTGCTCCTTCACATCTTGATCAGTATTTAAAAAAAAAAAAATAAAAATAAAAATTTTGAGTGAATTTTCAATGATCTGTTCATTTAAGTAAATGTACCGGTGGTTTTACAAGTTTGATACTTACGACATAATGTTTTTTTAATTGAGTTAAAAGGTTATATGTTATAAGGTTTAGCTTTTAAGCAAATCATCCTTGCTTTTTATGATAAAAACAGGAACTTTTATGTCCACAGTATTTGTGTTTAATCCTCAATTAGAGCCTGACATGGACTGCTTCAACATTTAGTACTTAAGGGAAAAACCCATTAATTAAAAGTGAATGGTGTTGTTTTCAGTCTGTAGACTTAGAAAATTATACAAAACTGACAGAAACATACATTGAACACATTTAAAGAAAGACCGAAGACAGCGAGAAGGATGGTGATGAGGATGAGGCTTAAGATACAACAGTTCTTTTTACTGATTGTTAGTAGCAAAGTAATATTGAGCAGTGAATATAATCTAATTGTCTTTTAGCTCTGTAACATCATGAATATAATGCATTCACACTGGAATAATATCAATATGTATTTAAGGTATACATCCATGCTTTAAAACAAATAGTTTTCTTTCGAAAGTGATAAAAAGGAAATTATGCTTATTGTCACATCAAATTTAGGATAAACCTTAGAACATTTATCAGTAGCAATACTTGTGAGATGGAATTTTCAAAAGAGCGACGACGGAAAGCAGTAAGTTCAACCTCTGGAGGTTCAGGTATTAGATTCTGTCTTAATTCAGTCATATTTGTTATTTTTTGTACTACCATTATTAGATCTTTCACTTATTGATTTTTGTTTGATGTTTAGATTAAGAGTCACAATGGCTACATTTTGGCTGTAAATGTTAATTCTCTTTTAAAATCGAATTTTCTAGTTAATACGTACATTGTAGATGTATTAATGGACACTTGTTGATTTTTTATGAATGATCTAATCAGATTTATGACTAGATAACAGAGTTAAATTTTACTTAGTGTTTTTGCATAAAAAGTGCAATGAAATTCGTATTTTTTTAATGTGTATATATATTAATTTTATGAAATTTTAATGTCAGCTTTATAGATATTGGTTGAATTAGCACTGCATGAGTACAAGTTCTATATAGAGGGAACAAAAAGGACACTCACTAGTAGGCTATGAAATGGAAATTTTATGAAATGAGGCGTAATTCTCTATGAAAAATAGAGTGACTAAAAGTAGAATAAAGAAGGAGTGCTTTAAAACAGTTCATTTTAATTACTACAGACTGACTAAAATAAATAACTCTAATATCATAATTATTGAACACCCAATAACCCTTTATTATCAAAAATTGATTCTTTATCGATCATCACTTGATTTTTATGATATGGGAAAATTTAAATAATATCATTCTGGGATGTTGTAATTTCTGTCTTTGGTTCAAGAATTCTGAAAGGTTAAAATAAAAATTGATCCCTAAATTTATTAAAAGTGTATTGATCAGTAAGACTAGTATACTGTTAAACAATGTTTTTGAAAAATAATAAAGCTTTCAAAAGTGTTTTCAAAAGGTACATGTATGCTATTAGATGGATTCAAAGGTTGGATTCTTGTAGCCATTAGTTCATTATTTCATTATATACATGTGTAAGTAACATGACTAAGAAGGTTGTTCTTTTTCAAGAAGCAGGAATGTTATTGACATTTAAATAGCTTATTAAAAAAAAAGCTGTTTTGTTCCAGACAATTTCATTGTGGTTTAATTACTTGGCAATATCGTATATATCATTTGTATTATGGAGTAATAATTACTAAAAAGCCTGTGTTAGTTTTCCAAGAGTCTAAACTTGTTGATTCTCAAAAACAACAAAATCAATGATATGTTGTGTGTATAGGCTTTTTACTTAAGATACAAGTTGCTTAGATGTATAGTGATAATAAGTACTGTTTAACATACAACACTCAACCATTGCAGTGTGTGTATGCTGTATATGTACATTTTGTTTATACATTTGAGAAAGAAAGAAACTTGAATTGAGTGTGTGATTTATACATGTACTTGTCAATATTTGACATTGAACATGTAAAAGTATTATCAAGCAACAGAAATATACAAACAACAACCTGACTCTCCAAATAAGACTAATAGTCCCAAATGGAATGACTTTATAAGTAATTAAAAATTATACAAGTTATACATTATATTATTTTTCTGTCTTTTCAGAACCACCAGCAAACAGGTTTGCAAGGAGAAAGTCAGGTTGGTATTTTTTAATGCTCATTGGCTTTTTTAAATAAAAATAATAATAATATTCTTTAAATACAGCATTATTTTTTTCTTTTTGTTAAGAAAGATATATTGTCAAAAAAAAAAAAAAGATGTGTGATGTTCATTGGGCGTAAAAGTTAGACATGATGTTTTACTGACAGGTTTTACCAGAAATTTTAAGTAATCTTTCGAGATGTTGCAAGTTTAAATTGCATTTTAGTATGTTTAAATTAACCTTGCTGGTAATGAATTAAATTGTTTATTTTGTTTTTTACAGTCTCAGCAGAAGGATATGATCCAGAAGCAGATGATGATGATGGAGATAATAAAGTACGTCCTTATTTTACATTTATTTAGTCCTTGGTAACATGGTATTTTTATTTCATTTATCATTCTAGAATTGGTCATCTTGGAATATTATTGAAATAACCTTGACTTTTGTATAAACAACCATTCCACCACCACCACCACCATACCACCACCACAATGGATGTTTATTTTATTTTATTTGATTGGATGTTGAAACTGTTGGCAGTAAAGAATTACTCCTGGTTACACATTATATTAAGGCAAACTAGTCATTAAAGTTCTAATTGTAATATAATATTCTATGATATAAATAGTTAGGCTCATGATGGCAGTTAATGGTTTGATTCCCATGTGATGTAGAAGTATAAAAATAAGAAAAATGAAGAGAGAGATTTTATTAGCTTAAGTCAGATACAGGATTTCAGATATTCCCCAGTGAAGTTGTAAGTTCTTTATCCTGTCTATAATGTAGTCATGTGCTGACTTTTTGGAATAATTTATTTCTTGATGGAGATATGTCCAGCACCCAACAGATTTATGTATTGCCTAGGATGTTATTGGTGCTCAGCAGTGTGAATTTAACCTAACAGTTTGTTAGAAACCTACAAAGAAACCACTTATAACATTTCTAGATGCAAAGCCCTGAAAATTATGACAGAATAAAAATAAAACAGATCTACAATAGATATATATCATTGAGTAGACAAGCACTGGGTGTAAAAGTGATATCAAGATTTACAGATCTCCATCAAATATATATACAGTCAAACTTCGGTTATTCGAACTTCTATTATTTGAATACCTTAGGTTATTCGAAGTTCTCCGTAGGTCCCGACCGCCCTACGTTATATAACTTCTTATTAAAAAACTTCGCTTATTCGAACTTCATAATTCGAATACCCACAATTATTCAAACCTAATTTGTATGGCTGTCATGGTTAGTGATTTTCGTAACCGGGTACGCGACATGTATTACCCGAACCGTAACCGGTTAACCGATATTAGGAATAGGTGATGCGAAATACAATAATACTATTCATAAATGGATTGAACAAATGTTTATAGTTTATAAATAAACTTACTATAACATTAAATCTATATGTTTACCATTCTGTTTCAGTTTTACTTCCGTATTCCATATATGTTTGTTCACGCTCTTTCATTTCTAAATTTTAATGTTTAAAAATAAAACCCAGTAGATCGTATTAATTTCACACTCCCCTGTATGACAGATGTTTCTGACCAGGCCTTCACAAATGCCAATTTTTAGCAAAAAACGCCGATTCAGACTTAAAAAAGCCGATTGAAAAATATCCGAATCGGCTTTTTCCCCCATAAAAGTAAGACAAAATCTGATTAAAAATTCTTTAATGCCGGCTTGTTAACAATTAAAGGTATCCAGGACAGTGTCACGATTCACTGAACTTCACTATTCACAGGTAATTATCTAATACCCTACAAGTTAATTGATTTCTAGTGGCTTCATCTGTTCACATTGTTTCTACTAGAGTATACAAACACATACACGTGCCTGATCGACCCAGTTTATATAGTTAATAACCTCCCCTGAATTCTATATACAAGAGCTGACTAGATTGATAACGGCAGTTTTTCGGGTTACCAACAACAAGATCACGGCATTACAAATGGTTTTTGTATCTGTTATATGTTGATCAGTGATGGGATTGTTAAACATTTATCATGTCGACAATGTCACACATCGACTTATAATTTATAATTAAAACGATAGATATCCTGATGTACCAAACAGAATTCTGTTTAACTGTTTATTGACGTTTTGTTGCATTACCAACGACTGGACAGTTATGGAAGGATAAAATGTAGGTCAACAAGACCAGTCACTTACATGTTTTTATTTGTTTATTTTCATTGAAAAAACTCACTGAACTTACAGACGTGTCACTGTTGATCCTAAATTTACCAAGATACATCGAATGTGCATTGATAGCAGTATATCGTCGGTTACCTGGTTAATGATTTTGTAACCAGTTACAGCATCTAACCTACCTGTATATTGGGTACCTGGGTAATCGTGACAGCCCTACTAATTTGAGTCCTAAGTTAGACTTTTCAGTAGAAATATACCCCCAAAAATTTGAAGTTGACATTTTTATTCATTTCTAAAACGAAACAACTCTCACCTGTACAATTTAATACAAATGAGTATGGTTTCACCTTTACCCATTTATGTTACCCAAGCGTAACTGATGGTCATTTTGTAGACATGCGTATGCCATGTATTGTCCATCGTAAGCCATGTTGATCATCAGTCGCAAAAATTAATCGTAATTATTCAATCAAACAGTAATTTTAATCCCAGGTAATAGAAAATGAGCTGCACTTGTGTAGCGATACTCAAGTAAACGATAAAAAGAATTCTGTTGACCACGGTTACCATCATAATTAAAAAAAAAAAACGGCATCTGAATATTAATTTGATATTTTATAAAGCCTAATCGGGGAATTTAAAAAAAATTCATTATTTTGTAATAAAGTTGACAGAGACAGTTTCCTGCCTTATTCACATTTCAATTCTAGAAATTTTATAGACCTGTTGCTTTTCGTTATGTTTAAAATTCTGTAAAATCATAAAAACGTGTATTGCGTGCATAAAAAGCATGGTGTACTTTCTCTGGATGGCTGTACTTACGGTGTCGTATGTATTACCACACGTGTTTGATTTTGTACCAGATGGTATTAATTTTTTATTTTTATAGAAATAAAATTAATATTTCTGTTTTTATTAAATTAATCATGATAGGTCATGACATTATTCATTATAGACTGACACCGATAAAACACTTTCAATGTGCAATAGAATACTGTTGTATCTAAGATAACGTACGGTGGATCGAGGTTTGAAGTTTCAAATTAACTTATTCGATTATTCGAACCCCCGGATTAACTTCGAATAATGGAAGTTTGACTCTATATAATAAGACCAAGAGATCCATTCCCAGTAGCTAATTAAAACGTTAAGTAAACAGGCATTGTAAGTAAAGGTGAAATATCCAATGAATATGTAACTTATTACATTGAGCAATTAAGCACTGGATATAATTGTGAAGTCAAAATAGTCACATCCCCAGTAACTAAATAATACTTAGACTTAACAAACACTGGAAAAAATGGTGAAATAATTAAAAAAAAAGATATCCAAATTAAATTATAACTTGTTGTAGTGGATAGGCACTGGATACAATGATGAAATCAAAATAAACAAATCTATATTAAATATAACATATTTGCTAAATAAAATTGAACAGATCTTCAATAAAACTTACTGTAAGCAAGTATCCTAGTAGCAAGTTTGAACAACATACAATGTTTGTTTTTACTTAGTACATTTTTTTTACCATTTTCTTACCACATTTTCAAACCATAAACTCTTGATTTTTATTAAAGACCATTGAACAATAAACACTTATAGTAATTTTTAGATTTGGAAATGTAATTTTTGTAAAAAGAATAAAAAAAAAATCTTTTAGGATTGAATTAAACATTTATATCAAACACTTCCATATGAAGCTGTGTGTTTTTGGAACCATCATCAACTAAAAACCTTTCCTCTATCCCTTTTAAGCCATAATTTATTACCTGAATATTATGTATCAATTTCCCTGTTCATGATGAATACCATTATCCCTTCAATAATTGTTAGCCTAACAGGATGTTCTGTGATATATAATGGGTATAAACATGTATTTACCTTTGCTGTAGGGTAATTTTCAAAGTTAAATAGGAAATTCAGAAAATACCCCTATGTTGCTCATTTTACTTAAGTACCATAATCATTAATATTTAATTGTTGGATATCTTAATGAAGCTTATAATGCTTATTTTAATTTCAATACATTTGCATTTGCTGTTTCACCAATTACAGCACATGTAACCATACAGATCCATTTATAATATTCGGATATATAAAGCAGGTGTACACATATAAAATCTCCTTTTAAGATATACAGACATTACAGTTTCTCCATCAAGTTTCTTGTTGGTCTGGGGTAAAATTAAATCATTTAGAAATTTACAGGCATATAAATCTTCATTATTCTTGAATTATTTTTTGACATAAAATTGAAGATCACATATGATTTTATATAAAAACAATTACTCCTGTTAACATTAGACACCATAGCAATAAATGTTTTTATTAGTACATATATAATATGTAAAAACTAAGTTTTATAAATGCTGTTTATAAACCATCTGTAATCTGTTGACATAAATATATCTACAGGATATTCTATTTCTTAAACATTCTCAAAGAACTAAAAAGAATCAAATAGAGTGATCAAAGTACTCATAAATTTGAGTGAAAAATGTTGAATTCATTTCCCTTAATAGGAAGAGTGCATCTAAGGTATATATTTCCTGTTAATATGTGTCAGAGATGCATGTCAAAGTAGACATAACTGAATGAATAAAAAGATTTTGTTAACAAATAATCAACCTTATCAAATGTTGAAGATTTAAACTAGGAATCAATTTGTTTTCCTTATATCTTAATTAAGACAAACCCATCAATCTAGATAGCAAGTTATTGGGAAACTCACATTGACCATAAAGGATGCTTGTGGCAGAGCTAGTTACTAAGTGAGCAGAAACCAGATCCTTATTCAATCTGAAGTAATAAAACCTTTAAAGAGTAATGATTTTATTATCTGTAATGAAACAGAAATTGCTGCTAATGATGAAGCAGAACAATTTCAAACATCAATTTAGGAACAGCTAATTCATTTATCTGATACAAGATGATCTACTGTATTTTATAACATGAATAACATCCATTTTTCGCTTTTCTGTGGCCATTGCTTGTGTTTGTTAATATAAAAAGATTATAGGAATAAAAAATACCATTTTATGATCAATTTCTACTCTTATTTTCATAAGTGTCCACTTTTTTCTGTTGAGCTGTTTATGCCCATGTTCTTAACTAATTGTGTATCCATACACCTCTTATTGGGCTAATTAAAAATGTAATCTAAATACATAGATATGCATCTTATGTTGAGCTCAAAATGCTTAATAAAGCTAAGTAAATTAAAATTTATTTTGTGCTTGAATGATTCTATGATAAATATATCATAGTTAGACCTTAAATATTGATAAAATTTGCAAAAACTGTTTATAAGTCCCCAAATTGTAAAACTGGAGAGTTTTTTTAAAATAATTGTAATATATGATATCAGATGAGTACAAGATTATTAGCTAGTTCTTAAGGTATATCTCATTATCTGAAGATATTTTCGATGTACAATCCTTGGGACAAGTACATGTAGTATATAATACTAGTAAGCAATAATCTTGACTGTAGGGCTACATGGAGAAACTGCAGAGTTGTCAGCATAGCATGCAATAGCTTGATCTTACTCTTAGTTAAACATTTTGTATTAGACAAAGCATTCATAAGACAAGTGGTATTTATTGCACAAATCTTAGCTCAAAATAGGAAAACTACAGAGGATTCAACTAGTTGCTTAAAAATCAATTTTAGGAAATATAATTTTAATAGCTAGATATATTAGATGTAGCACTTTTAAGACAAGCAGTATTTAGATTACAAAAATCTTGGCAGTAGTTTCTCAAATGTGGTAAGGAAACTACTGAGGGAATTCTGTTTAATTTTAAAAAACCATCTCTGGTGAGCATACAATAGGGGCTAACATAAATCTTCAACTCTAGTTTAAGCTGGATTTGTTCCCAGTTTAGTTTCACATTCTTAGAAGAATTAAGCAACATGTCAACAATATAAAAATGTATACCATTATACCAATAATATATATATATGATCCTATTTTACTCGATTCTTTTTTACTCAAACATTATTATTAGATAACAACCTCAGCTGTTACTTTAAATGGTATATGATAATACTATATTTATTGACTATCAAAATTACAGTTTAGAGTCATGTCAATTTGAAATTAACATAATGACTTGTTTGAAATGACAACTAATGTTACTATAGACACAAATAAAAACATCTAATGCTGTATTTGACCCAATTAGTTGAATACATTCAGCATGTTTATATACATATATGTGTTAGATTTAGATTGGAGTAATTGTATTTTATGTGACTGTCAAGATTTTTTTTCACTTACACCAAAGCAGCCAGTTCTGTAATGGTGGAGGAAACTGAGTGCTACCTGGGGAAAACTTAAGGCAAATGAACAGATAAACTTTCTGTCGGAGTACGACAGTGAGTTGAACCAATACAGTTAATTAATGATTTCCTAAAATTATGTTCTGTGTCATTGGTCAGATGTGCTTACTAGTTAACAACTTCAATAATTACACTTATCAGAATCCATTTTTGGACATGACTGATGAGGAAACTACATGTTGTGCAATGAAATGCATCACTGTACTTCATTTAACATTGTTTCTTTAGAATTGGTTAAATTAACAATTTTCTGACTAGTTCTGGTTTGGAATGATACTATATGTAAATATCATTACTCTAGTTGGCATAGATATTAAGGAATGTCTTAAATATTGATCAGTTGATTCACCAATAAAATACTCCTCGATCAGTTCAGGGTTTCTTGTTTTTTTTCAGCTGATTATGTCTAATTTGCTTATAAATTTTTCTGAGTAACATTTATTTCAATTGTTCAGTAAGTGCACACCACACATCAATATAGAAGGTACGTTGCTCATTTTTGTCTATCTAGACAAACATCTTTTATAACATTCAACATAACCTTGAAGCAATACAAGTTAGTTCAATATCTGCTTATGAATTACATTGTATCAGTGTATTGAAATTCCATTCCTTTTGCGCCATTAGTAATAAATGATACATAACAGTAGAATAAGGTGCTTTTTGTATAGATTGAAGATGTTGTAGATGTTCATGATCAAGTCTTTATTAGTGTAAAATATAGTTTATATGGCTGCAACTTGTAGAAAATAATTACTACAAACATTAGTAATAAATAATACATAACAGTAGAATAAGGTGCTTTTTGTATAGATTGAAGATGTTGTAGATGTTCATGATCAAGTCTTTATTAGTGTAAAATATAGTTTATATGGCTGCAACTTGGTAAAAATAATTACCCAGGCAGAACCTTTAAAATATTTATTGACTGCTTTGCCAATATTGGTGGCTGTTTTCCGTCTGAACACAGAACAAATTTGATGTGAAATAAATGTTTACTGTCTGTCCAAGCCTATGGCATAATAAAGTATATGGTTGTTTTTAAATGGTTCTTGTGTAAACATTGCTCAATTAATCATAATATCATTGAAAACTCTTCTACTGATGTTGATCAGCTCTAGACACTTCAACAGTAAGACACATCTTATATACATATCATCACAATTATTTTTCTGATACCCTTTTTTGTAAAAGAAAATTTCAAAGTTTTTGTTTATTTATTAATTCTTTTTAGATAAAGTAAAATTTTCTTACTGGTACAAAAGCAGTATGATAAATTAATTTAAACTTGATAGCAGTTCCCTCTCTGTTGTGTTACGTATACTAAATGTATATATAATCTTTTTTTTCATGAGAAAGTTGCTTAAAAATTTTTAATCTTTCACTATGGAATAAGATGACTTTTTTCTTTATGCAGAATAGACATCCTGGTAAAAGGGGGGGGGGGGAGGATATCTTAGTTTAAGATCTATATTTTAAAATTATGATAAAGATGCAAATTTGATGCACTTATTAATGTGAACACTTTTGAACAAGATAGCTACCAGAAGATCATAATGTTTTATTTGTATGTGTCTTGGAATAGCTATGCATGTAATACATGTATTATGTTTGATGTTGTTCCTCACTAGCTCTTCAAAAAATAACTTTAAAGTAATTGAAATTGGTATAATTAATATATAGATCTTTAAAAGATAATTGATTAGGTATTCCATTTTCATTGGATTGTCATGTCCCCTCACAGACTTAGACATTGATTATAATTTATATTCTATCCACAAGTACTATTATTGCAAACAAGAGATTGTTAACCCCAACTTGACTCAATTATTGAGTTTTTGTTGAAGATTTTTTGATGTGTATTCCTATTAGCTGCTCTTTTACTTTTTGTTTGATCTCTAATTTCTTGCTTCTTATACAATGCAAATGCCGTAACTGTACCCACTCCTATCATTTATAATACTGCTACTATAAAACTGGTTAGAGTGACCATCTTTATAAAAAGACAATCTACCTGTCTATTGAAATCAGTGGTTAAGGTGTGTTTGTTCATTTCAAATAAAAAGGTCCTTTTTAAGAAAACCATTTGCCTAGAAAGTCGATATTTCTTGAATACAGTGTTGGTGTTTATACACAAAACTTACTGTGTTTGGTAAACCTGACAGATTTGAAATAAACTTCAGATTCTGATTTTGTTCCCACAGTCTGTAGACAGGTTCTCTTGTGTTAACATTGATTTGTTATTTATTATATTTTCATGTTTTGATTATTTTCAGATTGTTTATCCAAAATCAGATGAACAGAGAAAAAGACTTAATGAAGCTGTTAGACACATATTACTCTTTAGATCATTAGAACCTGTAAGTAGTTCATTTCTTATTGATTTCAAAATTACATGGTCATGAATAATAGTGTTACTATAGTAACTGCCTTATAGAATGCAAACAACATAATGTTTTGGTTAAAAATAAGCAACTTTAAGCACTATTTTTTTCTATATTTTGAAAAGGCGTTACATATACCAATATATATATATATCAATATATATATTTTCAATAAAAATGTTGTCCATTACGATAAACAGATAACAAAATATTTATGGTTTTACTTTAACCATTCACAGAAATATAAACTCCTTTTCAGAAGTGGGATATTAAATTCATAGACCAATCTGTTAGTACTTGCAACTCTTTAATTTTACTTTACAGTCTTAAAGTGTTAAATATATTTTTCACATGTCATTTCTTGTATTGAATAAATCACAAAAACTCTAGTTAATTGTAACTTTTATTCCACATTTAACTTCATAATAATACCCTAATTATTGAAACAAATCTAATTCAAAGCTTATTTATGAAGGTATTTATTAGATTTTATTTATGGCATTTACTATTGTACCAGTAAATGAGATACTTCATTTAAATTAAACCAGTTTGTCACAAAACATCAACGATTTATATACATTGCATTTAAATATCCAAAATTGATACCCATCTTTCTACTATAACTTATATGGGTTAAATATGTCATGCTTAAAAGATCATAATAGTGGTCTTAGTATCATTGAACCAGAAATTTATTTCACTTGATTTTTACAACTGATTGATACATACACATGTAGTACATGTATGTATTACAGAAATTTAATGTTAATTTTATGGAGTAATATATATATATATATATATATATATATATATATATATATATATATATATATATATATTTATTTATTTATTTATTATATTATATATATTTATATATTTACATTGAAATACATCTAGTCATTAAGCTTTATGCACCAAAAATTTACAACAATATTTAGCTCACTGGCTACTAACTACATTTTGTATATAGTATGTTAAGATGGTGACTATTTCAATAATAAACATACATACCCTATTTTTATAATCTACCTATTACAGTTATATACTAGTACTTGTTTATATATATATACACACAGTCAAACCTCGATACCAGGAATACCCCATATAACTCAAAGTAATTTGTTGGATACAATTTTTTGTCAGAATGACAGTGGCCAGTCATTGTAAACAAAATATAAGCTAAAACCAATATGTTACATATTT
This sequence comes from Tegillarca granosa, assembly GCA_029721355.1. Lineage (NCBI taxonomy): Eukaryota > Metazoa > Mollusca > Bivalvia > Arcoida > Arcidae > Tegillarca > Tegillarca granosa. Next base: position 44,994,610 of record CM056599.1, on the reverse strand, counting down.
TGTCAAAAGTAATAAAGTGGAACGAAATAATTATTCTAGACAGTTACCTAAATTTTGAGTGCTACATGGGATTATTAATTAAGGTAATGATTGTTGACATCTTAAGCAGGACCTATTGATTGCAGCACCTCCAATTTCTGTGTTCAAATCCTATATAGACAATCCTTAGTTTTAGAGTTTGTTTTACTTACTGAAGATAATTTGTTTTTTCTAGGTACTTTGACTTCCTCCATCATGCTAGAGCTAAACACCTCAATATTTGTGAAAGAATCTTTGACTGGGGTGTGTAATGACATTACTTCACTACACATTACATACATATAACATCTTCAACAGTCATATTCTTAAATTAAAGTGTGGTATATCTAAACTCTTTGGAATATACTAGTCATGTTTGTAAATTATCTGTTAGTATGACAGTATAATTTGGTCAACATATTGTTTGCAGCATTTAGATTTGGGAAATTGATTGTTTTGTTACGATGCCAAATTAAACTTTTTGACAATGTGGAAAGACAATTTACTAAATTGTGTTAAATAGCATCTATTTCCTATTATCTATGTGCTATAGTAGGGCAGAAAATATCCTTATTCTCCTAATCTTGACACTACTATTTCATTTTTCTGTAGCTTTACAATTAGCTGTTGTTAAAAATGTGTCTCTAGAGATCTGTGTTATTGTTGCCTAATTAGTTCTATATATTAGATGTTTGTAATACTGAAGGGTTGTAAATCAAATGCATATCCTACATGACCAACATAATTTGCCAACTGAGACTGAAACAGAAATGTCTGCAGCAGTATACTGGCTGATCCTATTGATCATTTCAGTATAAAGGATAAAATGTTATATTTGATGATATATATCTATTTTTCCAGAAGACTGAGGAGAGTTCAGAACTAAATTGGAAATAAAACAATATTAAATTGTGAATTGATTGTTCTTTGTCAGTAGCATTTATTTTTCTATGAATTTTTCATTATTTAATTTTGTGTTTGTTGATTATATATGAATGTTTGGTGCCCATTTTAAGGTCATCTGATCAAATGTGTGTGGGCGTATGGCAAAATGCAGTGTGTGTGTGTGTGTGTGTGTGTGTGTGTGTGTGTGTGTGTGTGAGTTGCACCATGATCTTATTCATGAAATAAAACCAAATGGTTGTATCTTAAAGGCATATAAAATTTTGTAGTTAGGCTTTCAAGTTTTGGTGTGTTCATGACCTGACGTTTAATATTGATCCAGAGGTCAAGTTCATATTTTGGTCTTTGTACTTCTGTTGCTGTTTGAGTGTTTTTGCAAATATTTTGATGAAAACATTAATTTTTGATGTTTTTGAAGCATTGTTTCCCAACATGGAATCCAAGGCTAAAAGTTAGCACCATTGCAATATTGATGAAACAGCTTTAAATTGCTTTGTCCAGACTATAAGTAATGATTTTAACGTAGAGGGCTTCAGTTTTAATGTTTCAATGAAATGCAATGGAGTCCGGGTTATGGCCTACCAGTAGTTTTTATCTTTGAGCTTTTGTTACTATAGTGACCTTTAATAATATTATAATTACTGGTTTTAAAAAAGTTTTTTTTGTAATTTTTTCCAATTTCTTGACTTTATTGTTGACATTTTAAGTATTGGAGAACTACTTTTTAGGCATATTATGTATTGCTGTCTCACTGAATAAGATTTTTAGATAAGTAACACAATTTCACATTTTGTTATATACAATCTACAGAATACAACAATATGAACTTAAGTTTGCAACAAAAGCATTTTATCTCAGTTTTATATACCAGACTCTTAGAGCTTTTTGTTTAAGAGAAAATATGATCTTGCCAATGAAATAAATCAGTATAAAGTGCACATATACCAGTAAATATAAACATTTAAAACTGACTCCTTGTAGCAATTAATGATGTATGCAATATAGTTGGAAATAAGGGGAAATTTTCTCTAATTTTTTAAACAATCTGTCAAAACTTACTTGATAATCAATGAAATTTGGAGAATATTGTAATATGTCTTTCCTTTATGTTTGTAGGCAACATTTTAAATCTTTTATCCAATGTGCTGTTCTAATCTTTTATGTCATTTTATATGAGATACAACAGTCTTAAAGAATGCATCTCTAAATTACATTGAAAGTGCTAAAACTGATTTTGAGAGTAAAATGGAAGTAGTCAACTGTTAATTGGTTATAATTATCTCTATAAGAACATTTCTACATCTAAGACATTAAAATATTTTGAAACAATAAAAAATAATTAAAGCAAGCCAAAAAGCTGAAACATGGAAGAAAGATAAAAAGAACACTGTAAATTTCTACAACAAAAAGACGAAACATTGTATAAAAGTTTAAGGAGAATGGATTACTCGAATCTAGAATCTGAAATATTGAAAAACAGTTACAGAAAAACAGATTACTCAAACTCAAACTTAGAACTTTAAAAGTTACAAAAAAACTTAGTTACCATCATAAAATTTAGTAAAAAAAACACAGATTACTCAAACTTAAAATTGCCATCATTAAATTTAGTAAGAGGAATGCAGATTAATCAGACTTAGAAGCTAAAAACTAAGCGGAAAACAGATAACTCTAACTAAAGCTAAAACATTCATTAAAAGTTAGAGAATTTATATTTATCTTGGGAAGTTTATCATACAGTTTAACTTGTAAAAGAAGACAGTTGAGCGATGTTCTGTACTGCATAACACTATTTTAAAAGAAGGTGGAGATTTCTTGTCCAAAAGTCAACCTTTTCATTGCCCAGAAGGCTGCTCTTTTCTGGCCTTCACCAATATATTGTTTATTTTTAGTAAATACCATTAAATGTATACACTAGTATTAATCTGTGAATATTTTATTGTTGGCAAGTGATCTTTATATATTTATCATAGAAATATTGTTTACATAATCCCTTATACAGGTACCCACTTAAATTTGATCTTTAGAATTCAACATAAACTGATTAATATTTGTTGTCGGTCACTGACACACGTCATTTAATTATAGTCATAGATTAAAAAGTTTTAAAATAGGTTTACATGTCACTCTATTGATAAATCAAAGAACTTGGTTATCTTGAGACATTAGTGTTAAAGAATGTTAGAATTCTTCACATATTTAGAGAGACATTTTAGATCATTTCAAAATTGAAAAATAAATATTTGCTTAGTTTTATTTGAGCTTTTGAATTTGAACATCTATCTATCTATCTATCTATCTATCTATCTATCTATCTATCTATCTATCTATCTATCTATCTGTCTGTCTGTCTGTCTGTCTATAGATCTATCTATCTTAATTAATTAATTAATTAATTAGTTAAAAATTAGTCCGAAATACTCGCATATATTTCACTTTAGAAACCTCATGTTAAGTTGAAATCTTATAAGCCAAAATATCAGATAAGTCAAAGTAAATTCTGGTTTGTCTGTTTTCTTGCTGCCTTTCATGGTGATATTTTCAAGGACTTCATAAACATTTTAGATATTTTAGACACTGATGAAAGTAAAAGTCTAATATGATATTGGAATTCATTATGGGTCTCAAGAATGTGGTTACTTCATCTCATAAAATTTCATCATAAAAAAGTTTACATATTTTTACCTTAAATTTTAAAAACTTCATAAATTAGCTTTAAATGCTATATTTTGAAATATTTGAACGGATAACCAAATTGGGTTTTTAACTATATTTTGTTTAAGTGCCATTCAAAATTGGGTCAAGTGCAAAAGTCATGGTAATTATCTAGTTTTTGACCTTTTTGCTTTTTGCTTCTATATTACCCTTTCCTTTAAAAAATGAAGATTATTCATTACCAAAATAAATAATTTCACAGTTGTAATGTTGGAAAACTTATATGTATTGTTATATATGGTTGTTAAAAGTAAAATTTAGATGGTGTTTGAAATATTTCTCCATGTAACCATTGTGAGAATGTTAAAAATTGAAATGCTCATGAGTTGTAGGGGTATTAAATGTTAGTGGTCTCATTTTTTGTTTTTAAATTGACATGCTGTTGCAACTTAAGTTATCTGTACTAAATTTTTGGTGATTTTAAAGACATTTTTCCATTTTATGAAAAAGAAAAAAAAAAACTTAAGCGATTTACTTGAATAAATAATAGCAGTTTAAATAAAACATCAGATTGTTTATGTTTTACTAGCTTCTTACATCAAGCTTGGGTTCATTGTAACTTTTTTCATAGACATTTTAAGGACATCTCAGTTGATATATATTGATATACAGTATATATTATACAAATTTATTTTACCTCAGCATAAAAGTTACTTTTAGAATTAATTTAAATATGTAAATGTTATATTGTAGTTTAACATTAAATGTACCATTTGAAAGATTACTTATGGTATAAAGTAGAAATATCAATACATTTATAATAGAAAGCGGAATATTATGATTAACACTACTACTTAGGATTAAGCTTAAAAGATCCATTAAAGGTATATATGGCCAAAATAAATAACTTCAATTTAATTTCCAAAACAGTCTTATGTACAAACATTCTAAACCTGTTCTATACAATCAGTAGATTAAATAGGTTTGCAAGTATTTCATAAAATCAGATTAAAAGTTGTTGAGTCTTAGACTTGAACTTAAACTGAAGAAAAATTAAAAACTGTACAAATATCTGTTACAGTTATTTCATATATATGACTTAAATTTGTTTGATTACATAAACTATTTATAATACTAATGCTGTAATCTACTTCTCTTAAAATACACATAGCTAATTATATAACAATTTTATATTTTAAACTAATATTTAGTGCAAATATGTATTAATGTCAGTCAATCTTGTATAAGTTACATGTATCTGTATTTTCCAGCTCAATAAGAGATATTAAATTATGGTTTTGAATTAAGGTTGATTCTCCAAATTATGAGGAAATGAGCCAGGATTATGGACTGGCAGAGGGGTATGCTTGTCTGTGGTATACTGACTTGGTGAGCTAGCACCTTACTAAAAAGTTTCCCTGTGTGCATGCTAGTATACAGCAGGCAATAATATACACTTGCACATCTCACACGGACAAGAACTTGTTCATAAAATTATTCCTTAGAGATTAATAATCATGTTGTCATCGCAAATTGCTGAAAAATTTGCTGATGTGACATTAAACAACATTATAACAACAACAACAACAACCTTTAGGAAAAGTTGTCATAGTTCTTTTCATTGAAGATATGATATATGAATCTTTAAATGTCAAAAATTTCTTTAACTGTTTTCAGACCATCTTAATTTTTAAAATGTACATGAATGCTTTAAATTTATTTTTCACTGGCAGATTTGGAGATATGAAACATATTTTAATTTATAAAGTATTTTCGGAATCCTTGGTTTCTGAACTTCTGAACAAATATGAATAAGAAAAAACAATTATACATGTATATTATTGTTACCATAACAACCATTTAAGTAGAAGTGAGCGGTATTACCAGTAACCATGGTTTTTTATCTTGCAGTACCATACCGTGGTACCATCGGGAAAAACTGGTATTTAATGACATAATCTTTACTACCCTGCTTAAATGATGTATTTTTACTATAATTGTAAACACTCTAAATGGCAAAACTAGAAAAACCAAATCAACAATTTTGGATAACTTTAATATGTGGTATAAATTTCCGGGAGGCACCTAGCCCTACATTTAACTGATAATTAAAAACTGACATTTTTATTGGGAATTACATGTATTATGTATTACTTTACTTCTATCAATTTTTGGCAGGAATTTTTTTATTATTCCATCTATTTTAAAGAAATCCTTTTAATCTGTCTATCATGTATAATATCTTGAGAGTAATGGCTTATAAAACATAACAAAATTGAAGGTGTATACTTAGCAAATTAATAGCTTCATGGCATAGAAAAAATTAAGAAACGCCATATCATGATTCCATATTTATTATTATTATTATTATTATTATTATTATTCATTGTAGTAGTAATAGTAGAATTTATTTTTTTGTAACACTTGGCATACTGGGTCTTATCAATTGTGCTGGATGGCCATCTCCACATTATACTCTGACAATAAATCATTTTTGTAACAAAATAATGTTATCTGTTGTCTTTGAAAATTTAGAAGCATGGCTTTGGAGTCCTACATAATGACACATTTCCACAAGGATGCCATCTATAATCAGTCTTGTGTCTTCTAGGATCAGCTAGACACTTAGCGGAAACATGTCCGTAATTTCGTACTTCTTGTATGATATGGTGTGGCTTGTAATGGCTTTTATTGTTGAAGTTTTCTCTGTAACCCCTGGACTTGTTCTGCCTGTAAATATATTAAAATCACAAAGACACCCTTTGTCCTGAGCAGGCGAAAGGCCCTAAACCTGCAAAATGTTAATATATATCTTAAGTGTCATACTGCATTATTTTAGTCTACAGTAGTAACTCACACTAAGTTTGATTTTTGTTCATGCAAACCATAAATAGAAAAATTTTGTCATTTTGTTTTCATGTTTTTCTAAACAATCCAGTTTCCTAAGTCATTCCAGAGCTGACTTTATAAACATTTAATGAAAATAGGATTGTTAAAGGAAGAGTAAAAAAAAAAGAAAAAAAAAAGGGTTGTTGGATTGTTGAATGAAGAGTAAAATGCATCTCTCTCTCTCTCTCTCTCTCTCTCTCTCTCTCTCTCTCTCTCTCTCTCTCTCTCTCTCTCTCATAATATAAGTAGCATTTGTTTTTTGTCATAAAAAAAATTCAAACTTCTGAGCATAACAAAATAACCATTCAAAATTCTCCATGTGACAATGGTATTGAAAACCATACAATCAATAACTCAAGGATATACTTTTATAAAACAATGGGTAAAGACGCTTCCATTTTAATTATAACCACATATGGTGTTTTATGGAAAGAAAGATTGTTGTATCTTTTGTAAGAACACCGATGCTCATTTGGTCAATTGCAATGAGTTTGTATACAGTCTACATGAGATTTGTTTAACTTGTATATTCAAAAATAAAAAGATCATACCTTGAATCCTAGTTCTATAGGTTTTGATGGTTCATATTGTTTTATAGATGATCTGCCTTTGAACTTTATAATCAATGTGTCAACTGTTACTTTCTGTGGTAGATTATAACTTGTCTTGAATCAGTGTTTATAGCTGCCAATAATTGATTCTATCTAAAATACAAAGTAAAAGTATTTACTTGATTGTTTTTCTGTCAGTCGATATGTTTGCTGTTTTGTTCAATACTGTAAAAATTCTAATTGTATAATGTGCCCTCTCCTTTACAAATGTAATAAACAACTAAAATCTGGCAAAATACACTTGAAAATAAAGACTGAAGACAGTTCAGTTGCCAGTACCTATCTCACTTGGTGTTACAATGCTATTGTTTGCAATTTGTCAGATGCTAAAAGTATACCAGGTGAAGTAAAACCATATATAATATTCTTCTGTAGATGAAAAAAAGCGAGATTGTGGTTACAGTGTGGCTCTTTGAATTTTTATGAAAAAAGTTATAATCAGATTTTGCTGCAAATTCATTCACCAAACAAACAGAGACTAACGTGATCATTTGTCTATAATAAAACTCTTTTCTGCCTTGTAAAGTCTGTCATTATCAAGGGAGTCGTGTACTGGCGCAAACCCGTTAACGTTGAAGAGTATGCATGTCTATAACAGCTTGAAATGAGGTTTAGTCATGATAGAAGCATATATGTTCAATTCTCTTGGCCGTATATCTTCAAGTCCAAAATACAGATACAGAAATAGATAGATAGATAGATAGATAATAAAAAGTAACTACATATATCTACTATAACTTATATAGGCATACACAAGTGTGTGTGTGTGTGTGTGTGTGTGTGTGTGTGTGTGTGTGTGTGTGTGTGTGAGAGAGAGAGAGAGAGAGAGAGAGAGAGAGAGAGAGAGAGAGAGAGAGAGACCTAATACAAAAGTTGAAATAAGATGCTGTATTATTGTTTTAATTTTTTTTTATTTTTTCACATATTCATTTCCAAATTTCAGATTAACTTGTGTTGTCATCTATAAAAAGTCATTGTATTGATGTTTCTAGCTATTTACTTTCAAATTATTTATTTATTTATTTGTTTGTTAATTAATTAATTAATTAATTAGACTGCATATTATTAATGTACCATGATATTTTGGTGAAAGAAGTCCCTATCACAATACCAAGAAAGACCTTTTATTTTATCAATGCCTTTTTATTCTCAAGAAATTATGTTCTTTTGTTTTGCATATCGGTTTGTTTCCTCTACCACTCTATCTATCAGTTCTTTTATTTTGCATACCGCTATACCACTCTATCTATCAGTGCCTCAGGAAGTTGTTGATAGAAAAAAATCCAGTAGTGTACCATCATGGTCAAGAATACATATGGGCCTTCTTTAAGCCTATATCCACCTACTATCTTGAAAAAAGTATATTTAATCTTCTGACTTACGTTCTTATAATTATTCAAAGGGTATTATGATCAGAGAATTTATTTTGTTTCAATTACAAGATCTAGAATGATTTGTGATAAATATTCACAAAATAAAACCAAATTATAAAGAACCTTGCACTGTCATTGCATTGCAGTATCAATTTTATTTCAGTACTGAAAATGTTTTGAAAAATATGTATTTGATTCATTGTCATATGAATTTCATATACTTTAAAAAATGATGAAATCTAGATGCAAATTATTTACATGTATATCCGGTTATTCTTAATAGTTATTTTGAATATTAATACATTTATTAAACAAATTGTTTTAGTATAAATCACATCTGTGCATGTTTTTTTTTCCTGTTGGCTGTAAACATCATATGTGTCATATAGTAAACAGCAAAATAACAGATTGCTGCATGCCAACTCTCCCCAAACATCATCGAAATTATTGAAAATTATTTCTATAAGATTAAAAATTATACTACAAACTTCAAGTTCACATACAATAAACACTTATTCCACGCATCCAATGAAAAAATTTGAAGTGTTTCGATAACAGTGATACAAATATCGAAGTTCTAAAAACAATATAATTTAGAGCGTATATATTTATGGACATCAAAGGGTTAAGGAGAAGAATGCAACTTGTATAATAGTTTGCTAAATTTTTTTACCTAGCATAAATTTTGTCTGAACTTGCACCCTCTTAATGGGTATAAATTGACAATATCATAGAAAAGAAAGTGCTTTATGTCATGAGTCAATGCGGATTTCAAATAATGATGATTTATTATTTTTGTACAGGGACATATTTTTTACATTTTGATTTCAGTAGTGACGGGTCCTTTTAAGAATCATCCTTAGTTTGGCATTTATGAATTATGTTGTCTCTTATCCCCTAGGTTCAGATCTGGCTTGGGCAGATCCTGATGTAAGAAAGTTTGTCAGTTGGCTTGCCAAAGGTCAGGTTTTTTCATTTATAGTTTTCTGATTGTTTTATTGTGAAACAACAGTTTTGTTAAAATTATTTTCTTTATTTTTTTAGGAACAAATGCAAGAAGTTCTAGATGCTATGTTTGAGAAAAAGGTAAGATCTGACAAATTCTGATCAATACGTGTCTTGTTTCCTCAATGTTGGATTTGATTATAGTAGATTAACATAATTATAAAAATTGCTCAAAGCTGTTCATAAATTTTTACTATCATTATCAGTTATAGTTTGTTTCTTTCCTAGAAATTATAATAAGACAGTTTTTCCTTCCATAAGCCCGTGATTAGGTAATCATTATTCTAGCATGCTATACAGCCTTTAGGGTAAATTATAGAAATGAACTTTTTAAATCCTCATTAGAACAGTATTTTTATATCTTAACTAGACAAATAATAGCACCACCTCCTGTTCTTAATATGAAAATAAACTTTGATATTTATGCTTGATGATTCAGACAACAGATTTAAGAGTCATTTGAGAAATAGTTGAAGTAACTGCACACAGTGATTTCCCTGTTGGGTAAAGGAAAACTACACTTAAGCTAACATCAACAAATTATTTTCTAAGAAAAAAATGTTATAAATTGGTGTTGATTCTAAAGCAAATTAAAAAAAAAAGACAAGTAAAGCAGTATATTTTGTTGGAAGATAGATTTCAACTAAAACTGAATCTGAGATCCTAAAGTACAACTTTTCATAGGCCGCTCAATCAGGTCTCGGACAGAAATACTTAAGCAACTTGTCTCTATGACTAGGGGAGCAAAATTACCCAGCATTTTGAATGTTTACACACATCATTTCTCACCAAGTTTTTGTCTATAATACAAGAATGTGAGACAGTTTTAACCACATGTCCCCAAAACTCAAGTAGATGATTGAATAACATAAGTCAAACCTTGTAGGATGAAAATTAGTGAACAAGTCTGGTAGAATTAAAGATTTAACATTATTGTCTAGTTAGTGACTGACATAAACCTTCATTATTACAGTTAGTACTTACCAAAAAAAAAAAAAAAAAAAAAAAAAAAAAAGGTGACATCAAGTAGAAACAAGTTTAACCTCATTAAGTCAGGGTAATCAATATTAATCAAAATCTTTAAATTATTTGTTAGCAAGTGCATAAACTAAAAGACTGATGCAAATTCTCTCAAGTTGGTAGCATCATTTTTGCATCATATTTATTGATTGACATTGAATAAAATGTATTGCAATCTTTATGTACCCACTTGATTTCTTGTTAGATTGAAATGATCAACGAATATGTAGTCCAAAACTGGAAATGAAATCCCAGAACAAATATGTGTTTATATAAAATATTGAGTCTTGTGGGTATTAGATATGTTGTCACACTCATATTGGGCTTCATAGATGAATGTTATTCTTTACATGTGATAGAGTGCTTAAAACTGCAAACATCAGAAGCCTTAAGTGTGTCAGTATAAAATGTAACATTATTAAGTATTTTAAGTGTGGTTTTTGTAGGTCTCATGTAACCTATTTTCAATGAAAAATGAACCAGCTACTGGATTAGTCTTTTTAAGTTCCAATATAAATGTCCAGAAACTGTGCAGGATCAAATAAAGTCTAAATCTAATTGGATGTTATAACAAGTTTAAAAATGTAGTAAGAAATTCTTGTAATTTTGTGAAGATATAAACAAATTCATGATAAAAATTCTAAATTCATCTAAATACAATATGGATGGTGTAACTTATCTGAACTGAACCATAAATTAATCAGATCCTTGCCTATACTGAATTTATTGGAACACATGTTTATATCTTAAGTATTCTGATATGGTATATAATGTAATATGACCAGATAGTATATGGCTTAAATAATCAGTCTAGAAGGAGTTTATGTAACACATCATATATAAAACACAATTTCAGTTATGTCTTTGATCTAAAGCATTTAAAAGTTGTTAATTTGACATCAACATAATGTTTATCTTTATAAGGAATATTTGACATTACCATCGACTTAAATCTTGGAAATATTGTGTTTCTCTTCATATGACTGGGTCTAAAATTCACCTGCCAGCCCTAAAGTTTTTGGGGCCATGTTCTGGTTTCCATACATGTTACTATGCATAAAAGGAAAGTGGGGACATGAGACATTAGATAAAATTATCAAAGATTTTTAAGTGAAATTTTTTCACCACAGCCAGGAGACATTTTTGACAAGAAAAAAAATAATAAATGCACCATTGTTTGATGCTGCCTAAAAAGAAATAATTTAAATAATGATTAAAAAATTAGTTTTAACTGCAGGAGAAATCTCTCAAAGACTTTTGATAGAATGCAGATTTTTTGGCCAATCAGTCAACTGATCCGTTCTAGTTTCCTCGTCACAACTAATTTACTTGTTGTAAATATGTAAATAGACATTTCTCATGGTAATATCTGACAAAGTTAACATACTTTGAACAAGTATTCATTCTTCACTCATAAAAACATCCTTGTAACAACAATGCCTTACATTTGTTTACAAACCTGCAGACTAAGAATTTTAAAATACAGAAATAGCACAGGGGGAAAAACAGCTTAAGAAGGTAGCTTTAATTGTTTAATAGTTTGCATTTTCATATTACTGGATATTATTAATAAACAAAGTGAATTAGAATAACATTTATTACACAAACGACCTTTTAAACGAAATTTTACCTAGAAATATGGTCCTAAATCTTTTTCTTGAGAAATTTCAAAATTGAGATGGTAATAATTCCAAGATTTTGTGGGTCCTGGCTGAACAGGTAGTAAAAAGTTCAAAATCTGGAACATCTAGGAGAATCCAAAACATCTAAAAGGTAAAAAAAAAAAAAAAAATAGAAGAATAAATAAAATAATACTAGAGCTGTAAGGAGTACACAGATTTAGGTCTTTACCTCAAAATCGAAATTATAACGAAGGAGATTTGTCTTATCCACTTATAGTAGTTAATCAGCATCTTGGTAGAAAATTTTTGATTTTGACTGATGTTATAGATATTGATGAAATGAAAGTCAGTCAAACTTCGAAGTTCTTTAGACAGAATTTGTTCAAACTTTATGGCATTAATAGAAAACCATGCTGATTTGAATTCATAATGTATGTTTTCATAAAAAGTGTGGTACGTTTGAATTTTATAATGATATTGTATGTTAGGAAATTTTAAGTGTTAAAATTGTAATTGCAGGTAGAGCCAGGTGTTCATGTTATAGATCAGGGTGATGATGGTGATAATTTCTATGTTATAGATGAGTAAGTAAACACCCCTCACCCCACCAAACCCAACCCCCACAGAGTTTCAATTTGTGTAGGCTATATATATATATATATATATATATATATATTTATATATATATATATTCACAAAGTATATATATGTCTTAGTTTGCATGTGTTCATCTGTTGAAATTCCTGTATGTACTATATAAAGCTCATGACTTAATGATGTTGAAGAAGAAAACTTCATGAAACATGACAAATATAAAATATAAAACTATTTTCTAATGTGTGCAATGATATTAAACCAAGACCACATCTCCAAGATTAATTTCATGGAGAATGTTGGATTTTGGGTTACATTGGCAGTTAGTAATATTACCCTACCTCTGACTAAATTCTATGATAGTAATTGGCTAAATTGAATAACATGACCAACCCAGTATCATTCGGTACATAGCCGCACCTGCAAAGATACTGGGTCAGCAAGGCTGATACCAGGTGGGTTAGAGTTACGTCCCCTGTCGCTAACGTAAACGTCAACAAAACAACCTAGTTTTAACTCATTGTATACGTCACAAGTAAATCATTTAACTAATTACTACTGTGTAGGGGCGGTTCAAAACACTTAAAGGACAGTTCTTTTTTTTTATTATTATTATTATTATTATTATTACTTATTTATTTATTTAGAAGTTTAAATGTTATATTAAATAACATGCATTAAACCTTATTAAGTGATATTCCTTGTTGTAATATTTTATTGCAGTCGGATATTTTTTTAACTTTTAATTTCTTTCATCAGCAATATTTCTATTTTTAAAAATATATCTAGCATTGGGTCATCGGTAGGGTAAAAAAGTTACATGGTTTGTAAGTGTCCGGTACGGAATGATACAGGGTCAGTAGAAAAGATACGCCTCACCCGTATCTTTTCTACTGACCCTGTATCATTCCGTACTGGACACTTACAAACCATGTAACTTATAATCTCTTTAACAGAACTAGTTATGAACACTTATAAAAAGCATGAAGAGAGTGAATAGTCAGACTAGATTGATTTTAAGCAACAGAAGAACTATTGCTATAATATAAAATTGTAGATGCACAGATGCTGCTTACTGCTTTCCATATAAGCCAATGTCTTATTCATTATGTCATGTTTATTCAGAAATGAAGCTTTCTTGCCAAACTAAACTTCCAAACACCTAATCTTACCTAATCACAACTTCATGTTTTATATTTCATTAATTTTGTCTTTTATTTTTCTTGCTAACAAACATATTAATTATTATTTATATAAAGAATGTTTTAGAGATGCCAAAGAAAGATTAGTCTTTATCAAAAGTAATTTATTTAAGGTGTTAAATGGAGTATTATATAGTAGATGATGATTTTAGAACTTTTCTGTGACAGAAAAGTATAATGTCAGGCAGATAAAAATTATGATTTTGGTATGGTTTTCTATAATTGGTATTTATAATGACACTATGGGGGTGGAAATGATGACAATAGATATGATTTTAAGTAATATAATTGGAATGTATAATAACACTACATGACTACTTAAAGTAATTTAGTCAATAATAGCCTATGGTATTCTGTTTGGCAGGCGGGAATGTATTGCTTTTGTTTCTAGCTTTAAGCAGAGGTGTTACATATAATTGTAAAAATGTTGACATTTATCAGAATTGTTTTTACCATGGTTTTTTTTTTTAACTTGCTAGTTATTGTGCTATCAGGTACAGTACATATAATGTATTATAAATGTATCCACATCATATGTTTTCATTTATTAAATTAGCTTTTTATCTTAAGGTCTTGTTTGATAATAGTTTTTTAGTCTTTAATCAGAGTGAAATTTGACTAAAGAATAGATCAATTATCATTTCAAATAACTGTATGAGAGTATTGATGGTATCTTAATTTTGATTTATCATTTTATCTGCTCTTTATCTCTAGGACTTTTTCATGTAATGATTCTTTTTTTTATTATGTTTTAGGGGGAAATATGACATTTTTGTTGAAAACAAGTTAGTTGGTAATTATGATAACAGAGGAAGTTTTGGAGAATTAGCACTTATGTATAATATGCCTAGAGCAGCCACAATTGTAGCAACAACTAATGGAAGCCTTTGGGCTATGGTAAATTTTATAAGTTTATTGATTTTATATACACAGAACATCCATAATGCCAGAAAATTCTTAAGATTTAACAGAGATATACCATTATGTCAATTTATCTGTTTCAATGGTTTATTATCATATAGGGTCTTATCATTCAACTTATTTTCTGTGCAATTTATATATCATATTAAGTGAAAACTTGTCTACCAAGGCCATTAAAGTAGCAGGAAAAAATATTATGATAGGACATTTTAATTGTTCTAGACTTAAGTCTATTTGTTCGTATGTTGTATGTTTATAATTCAGAGGTTTTTTTTGTTGATAAAATTCTTAAACTTTACATTCAGATATTTTAGCCTTCCTTTATCACTTTTACGTGAATTATTATATTTTGTTTTGGCTGGTTTTAAAAAAAATAAATCTTATGCATATTGTTTTGTGACAAGTTGTCAGTTTAGGTGCTAGAGAGGTATAGGAGTGAGCTCAGTTTATAACAGGATTTGCATTGAGTTTAATCTTTGATTCCAATTCTTTCCAGATCATCAAGGTAGACATGAAGGGCTTCTGTGATGGGTGTGGTCTAAAGGGCATGTCTACGGATCACAGTACCCCACCCCACCCCACACCCCACCCTCTCCAGTCTAGGTTTGAATCCCAAATGCTCAGATCCTAGTGTTAGAAATTTGTCACTTTTCTTGCCTTTCTCTAGACACTCCGGTTTCCTCCTCCATCCCAGAACTGACCATCTTGATGTAAGTGAAAGATTCTCAACTGGGGTATAAACAACATTAATCAATCAAGGTAGTCAGAACCATTGAGATATTTTATTTCAAGCAATTCTTGTTAGATTTCACAGACTTCTCTTAGTTTTGACAAACTACGCAAAAATAAGATTAGCTTAATTATTTTGATTTGAATATTTCAGGATAGGACAACATTTAGAAGAATAGTCTTGAAAAATGCTTTTAACAAAAGAAAAATGTATGAGACATTATTGGAAAATGTTCCACTATTAAAATCATTAGATGTAAGTAAATGAGAATAATAATTATTGTATCCCTCTCTTTATATACCATAAGATTTCAAAAAGATTGAAAGGGACTTCAGCTTTAACACTGTGTTAATTGTTAAAAAAATTGAGTTTAAAATTCTGACAAGAAGAAGTATACCAGTATGGACAGAATCATTACTAAAACATGGTATTCTAAAAAGTAGTAGCATTGAGAAAAACATTGATTGACTACTGCATCTAGTATAAATGACTGGAATTTTTCTGTTTGTTGGTGAAAACTATCATTTTGGCAAACCATGGTTGAGTAATTTTACATGCTTAGTGGCATTTTTATGAATTGCAATTTCAAAAATTACGTACTTTTATTTTTACATTGTTCAAAGCAATTTAAAACATTTTACAAGTTTTCAATATAATCATACTTTGGATGTTACATCACCATTAGTTTGTAATAAAAACATGCTGGATGATACAACATCACCATCAGTATGTAATAAACACATGCTGGATAATACAGCATCACTTTCAGTATGTAATGAACACAAGCTGGATGATACAACATCACAATTAATATGTAATGAACACATGCTGGATGTTACAACATCACCATCAGTATGTAATCAACACATGCTGGATGTTTCAACATCACCATCAGTATGTAATGAACACATGCTGGATGTTACAGCATCACCATCAGTATGTAATAAACACAAGCTGGATGATACAACATCACAATTAATATGTAATCAACACATGCTGGATGTTACAACATCACCATCAGTATGTAATCAACACATGCTGGATGTTTCAACATCACCATCAGTATGTAATGAACACATGCTGGATGTTACAACATCACCATCAGTATGTAATCAACACATGCTGGATGTTTCAACATCACCATCAGTATGTAATGAACACATGCTGGATGTTACAGCATCACCATCAGTATGTAATAAACACATGCTGGATAATACATCATCACCATCAATATGTAGTAAACACATGCTGGATGTAACAACATCACCATTAGTATGTTATCAACACTTTTTTTAGAAGTTTAACCTTCATTATATAACAGTGAATACATGTTTAGCAATATCATGAATCAGACAGACAAGATGATGCGGCAGCAGTAACTATATAATTGATCAATATTTTATTGTAATACTAGACAAAAGAATCATTTTGTATGCAGTTTCCATATGTCTTTGACATTTTGGTGTTAGCAAAGAGAACACCATTCAGATTTCTCATTTAAATTTGACCCTGAATATCCGATATATAACCCAGACAGCAGCTACTTGTTTAATTACATTACTCTTGATTTCAATATCCCTTAAGATGTTGTAGAAACTTTTAATATGTTGTATGTAGTCTATATTTGATATACTGGCAAATTAACACACACACACACACACACACACACACACACACACACACACACACCATTTCATTAATCCCCATATTACATATATGTCATTGGTGCTCTAATTTTGATTTGATGCTTGTTATATTTCTAGTGGAATGATCAGTGATATATGTTTGTTTTATATTGTGTTAAATTTAATCAGAATGTGTTGATTAGCTGATGTTATACTCCACCATCATCATCTAGTTTTAAGGCTTAATTAGTGTCTTCTGGCTAGTTTTGGAGTTTGCAAGGTTTGAGAAATAATCAACATTGCCTGCTCATAGCTCATAATGTGTTTGCAATTAAAATGTGAAACTTTGTAGTTATGTGGTTCTGCCAGAAAATAAACGCAGCAGTAGTGTTACAGAAATTAAAAGCATTTAATTTTGTTTTACAAGACCAATTATTAAATCAAAATATTGAAAAATGTTGTTGGTTTTTTGTTGTTTTTTTTTTTATCTGCATTAAGTTTTTCTCTTCAATTTTATGATTTTTTTTATTAATATATTTTTTAAATAGAAAACTTCTAATCACAATCCATGAGATTCATTTTCTAAAATTTCATTCCTATTAACTGTAAAGAAACAGAATCCTCTAACATGTTGATCACATATTTAATGATGACAATTAATAGCTTGGAGCATGCACACTAATGTACGGAGACTCAAATGAATCATAGGGGAAACCGGACAAATTGCATTAACTGTTTGTCATTAATATCCAAATGTATTCACAATGGTGTTATTTATTCTTTACAAAGTCACAAATGGCAAATTTAAATAAAAACTGTTTAATTTATCATATTTCACTGTTTTGTAAGTTGTATTTATATGACCAGGTTTTTTAATGACATAACCATGTTCTAAAATTAGATCCCACTGGTCTACATCTAACAAGGAAAACTTAAAACAGCTTTAAATGAAAAGATGAAATTTAAATAACCTGACATAACTTGATTTAATTGGAAAGAAGTTGTAATATTCTTAATAGGGGTGGAAGTAAACATAAAATTTTAAAAAAAATAAATAAAAATAAAATAATAAACAGCACCATGGTTTGATGTTTGAAAGGTAATCAATATATTTACCACCATTATTAATTTAGAGTTTATATAGGGTTCATATACTAGTATTTCTGTGATAATTGACCAGCATAATTTTAAAATTACTTAACAAGTACAGAACACAAAATCAACAAATTAAATGTATTTACACCTAAATTATCTGCAATAAAAATCAATCGTTGTTAATTAGGATAACCTCTTATTTGAATTATCATTAAGAATGAATCCTGTCAAGAGTTTGTTGTGACAGGGACTGATGTAAAACAGATTATGTTGATCTAGAATAAAAGAAGCTGTGTCAATGATCTGTTTACTTTTTAACTCCCATCCTGATCAATACTTAATTAAGTACATAGAAAATCTGACTTATAAACCATTTAATAATAAGACATTTATTGGGACTAAAATACTAATAATTTAATAATATAAATGGGACTAATAATATAAATACTTCATTTATATGTATAATATTTTGTTTACATTAACAGATATATGATTGATCTATAGATGTTTGTAAATGTATGTACACTGGTGTAAGAAGGCTTGCTTTTAATCTTATTAAATCTTGTATAACTTATTGAAGAGGAATTGTAATATATTTGTATAGTTTGATGTGATTTATCTGTGTAGAAGGACAGACTTATGTAGAGAGGGATTAGAACAACCCTTAATATGTTTTAGGTCATGTAGATGGATAATCATGTTATATGAATAAAACCCCTTAATTATTGTTCAATAATCAGGCTTACAATGGATTAAAGACCCTTGATTTGCCCATTCAACATATCCAGATTTAATTTTTTAAAAGATTTCTTCTTCATGTTTGATAATGTACTATATCTGATTAGTCTATTTTTTGAGTAAATATTAGGAACTTTATTGCAGTGTAACAAAATATTTCTGATGCTACTTGACAACATTGTTATTTCTTTGAATGATGATTAAAAATGGAGAACTTTCAGTGGATTTTGGCAATTTTGTTCTTATCATTTGTGAAAATCTAAAATAAATATGGCAGCATAAAATTCACTTTAACCACCCCCTCCTCACATTGGTCCTCACTTTTGTTATTGTTTATATATATTGAAAACTCAATTTTTGTCAGATTGTTGGTGTTAAAAAATCCTTGTCTTTCTGTCGACGACAAGAAAAAAATACATGTCTGGTTTAACTAAGTGAGTGGCTAATTATGTGTAGAAAACTAATATTGAACTTGCTTTGTATATATTTTATCTGCTCTGATCTTTTTATTACTTTTGTTTTAGCCTTATGAAAGAATGAATGTTGCTGATGCCTTAGTAACAAGAACATTTCAAGATGGTGATACAATCATTAAACAGGTAGTTCTAACTATTTTACCTGTCAGTAATATTTAAAAGTTATTAGTAATAAAACATGTAAAATTACAAGTCAAATACGGTTCATATTCAATCAGCTTTCAGAAATGTTATAACAGATAATTACAGGATTTGAGATATTAAAATCACAGAGGTGTATTTAAATGCAATTAGGTACAATAGGTGTATTAACGTGACTTATATCTGAACATTATGACATAGATTTAAGTTTGTTTCATTATTTCAGCATGTTTGATTATTTTCTCAGTGATTACAAATCTATAATAATCCTAGTTATTGTATAATAATCCGAACCTAAGAAGTTTTGTTGCATTGTGATGAAAGAAAACAACTTTTGTGTCATAATTATCAGTGGAACACAAAATAAAATGAAGGACAATGAATTTCATTAAAGAAATTGGACTGAATTATTCACCTTTAATATACAAGCATCTCCCAATTTTTATACTTTTTCAACATCATTTTAGAGTCCTAACTCAATATTTAAGTGAGATCTGTAATATAAATAATAAGAACTTGATTCTGTAACTTACACCTGTCATTGACATACACTATACAAGAACAAGACTTAAGATTGTTATATATTTCTGATATAGGGTGATGATGCTGACTGTATGTACTTTATAGAAGAGGGTCAAGTTAGAGTAACTGTTGTAAATAAGGTAAGAAAATAGACTACAGTTGTATCAATATTTTATTTTTTCCTTGACAGTGCCTACCCTATACTTCAAATAAGCTTAACACCTTAGTCCACATTCTGTTTTAACAATCATGGTTAATAAGAAACATTCCGAGTGATATGTACAGTATAGCTCCACAGCAGCCATAAAGAGCTTGTTACTGTATCAATTAATAGCTTTGCAGTGACAACAGCAGCCAAAAGGTCTTGGTACTATATCAATTAATAGTGCTTCGGCAGTCACAACAGTCTTGATACTGTAAAAGCTCTGCAACAGCCACAAAAACCATGGTACTGTATCAATAAATAGCTCTGCATCAGCCAAAAAGGTTGTGGTACTGTATTGTGGTATTCTCTTTATAAATTCTTATGATATAAATATTCATATTTTCGGTTTTAAAAAAGCTAGCAGGCCTTAGATAGAATTTTTATTGCCACTCGGCCCAGTGCCTAGTTGTAGAAGAAAACCACTCGGCACTTGGAAATTTAACTTGGCACAGTCACCACCCGAAAAACGAGACTTTCTTTTCTGAAAGTACCACCAAAGCCTGTACCAATAAATATTGTTTTCCGACTTTCTTCTTGGGCATTTCAAAAACTTCGGATTTTCTGCTTTTAGTAACCTGTAACTTTCGTATTGAAATGGCAGGTTTAGAAATGCTTTCACATGAAACTGGTTTGTCGTCAGAATCAGCAGTAGTCTGATCAGTGTCTTCGAAAACTTTTTTATCAGCTGCTTCATTTTTTTTTACTTCAGAAAGTCAAACATAACAGTTTGTTTACTTTTCTTTTACATACTAGTACTTTACCGGACTGACAAAATATAAACACTCGGAACATTGGTTGGATTTTACGTTACACTATGTGAATTTCGAATGCAAAATGATAGTTTTGCACTTATGATGCAAAGGTTTGAATGATTTTTTTGATTCACATTTGTAACAGAACAGCATGGTGATTAGAAAGGGACTTGTTACAATTGACCTCCTTATACATGATTTTCTTGAAGTATATATATCTGATAAATTTAACTCGGCACTGTGACGAGTGGCAGTAACAGCATCCCTCGTCCAAGTACACATTTCACTCATCAGGAGGAGTGGAGGAGTGAACAATAGAAGCCCTGGCTAGCATTTCATGACAGTTTGACTTTAATAAATAAGTGTTTTTATTTATTTATTGATTTATTTATTTTATCAGCTTGATTTTCATATGTAACCCTGTTTTATTTTAGCCAACATCGGTATGTTGTAATTATTACCTTTTTTGATGGAAATTATTGTTGTTTTTTTTATACTATAATTTTTTTGTAATTCAGTTTAGAAGTGCATCCTCCTCACAATAGGCAGTCTTCTTGTAGCATGCTTTTATGTGCACCTATCAAGACAGAAATGGCTGATATCTGTCTGTTAAATGACAATTTAATTTTTGTTGTGTAGTTATTATTTTTGTTAGATGGCGACAGAGTTATTGTTGCTTATAAGGGAGTGCTTGTTTATTGTGTTCTTACTGAGACAACATATTATTTTGTCAATATAACAGAAATCAATAGTGATTAAATGTATTACTGACAAACCTTTTGAAAATGTGAGATGTACAGCTTTGATGTTGCATAAATTCTACATCTACAGTAGAATATGTTTTTAAGTTTCTAGTCTGCATGCTTATAACAAACAGATGCTGCTTCATAAAATGTCACAGATTGTCTCTTAAATAACCAAGAGTTTATTATAAAGTGATCATGTGATCATTCAAATAGTTGTCCTATCAGACATCAAGGGTTCATCATAAAGTTATATCATGTGATCATTCAAATTGTTGTCCTATCAGACAATAAAGATTCAACATAAAGTTATATCATGTGATCATTCAAATTGTTGTCCTATCAGACATCAAGGGTTCATCATAAAGTTATATCATGTGATCATTCAAATTGTTGTCCTATCAGACATCAAGGGTTCATCATAAAGTTATATCATGTGATCATTCAAATTGTTGTCTTATCAGACAGTAAGGGTTCATCATAAAGTTATATCATGTGATCATTTAAATTGTTGTCCTATCAGACAGTAAGGATTCATCATAAAGTTATATCATGTGATCATTCAAATTGTTGTCCTATCAGACAGTAAGGATTCATTATAAAGTTATATCATGTGATCATTCAAATTGTTGTCCTATCAGACAGTAAGGATTCATCATAAAGTTATATCATGTGATCATTCAAATTGTTGTCCTATCAGACATCAAGGGTTCATCATAAAGTTATATCATGTGATCATTCAAATTGTTGTCCTATCAGACATCAAGGGTTCATCATAAAGTTATATCATGTGATCATTCAAATTGTTGTCCTATCAGACAGTAAGGATTCATTATAAAGTTATATCATGTGATCATTCAAATTGTTGTCCTATCAGACATCAAGGGTTCATCATAAAGTTATATCATGTTATCATTCAAATTGATGTCCTATCAGACAATAAGGATTCATCATAAAGTTATATCATGTGATCATTCAAATTGTTGTCCTATCAGACATCAAGGGTTCATCATAAAGTTATATTGTGTGATCATTCAAATTGTTGTCCTATCAGACATCAAGGGTTCATCATAAAGTTATATCATGTGATCATTTAAATTGTTGTCTTATAAGTTAGTAAGGGTTCATCACAAAGTTATATCATGTGATCATTTAAATTGTGTATTATAAGACAATAAGATTTCATCACAAAGTTATATCATGTGATCATTTAAATTGTGTATTATAAGATAGTAAGGGTTCATCATAAAGTTATATCATGTGATCATTTAAATTGTGTATTATAAGACAGTAAGGGTTCATCACAAAGTTATATCATGTGATCATTTAAATTGTGTATTATAAGACAGTAAGGGTTCATCACAAAGTTATATCATGTGATCATTTAAATTGTGTATTATAAGACAATAAGGGTTCATCACAAAGTTATATCATGTGATCATTTAAATTGTGTATTATAAGACAGTAAGGGTTCATCACAAAGTTATATCATGTGATCATTTAAATTGTGTATTATAAGACAGTAAGGGTTCATCACAAAGTTATATCATGTGATCATTTAAATTGTTTATTATAAGACAGTAAGGATTCATTATAAAGTTATATCATGTGATCATTTAAATTGTGTATTATAAGACAGTAAGGATTCATTATAAAGTTATATCATGTGATCATTTAAATTGTGTATTATAAGACAGTAAGGGTTCATCATAAAGTTATATCATGTGATCATTTAAATTGTGTATTATAAGACAGTAAGGATTCATTATAAAGTTATATCATGTGATCATTTAAATTGTGTATTATAAGAGTTACTCTATAGAGTAAATAAAATGATCTCATCACAAATAGCTGATAAAATGCTGATGTGATGTTTAACAACTTTGGATAATATTGAAATGTTTTAATTTAATTTAAAAGGCATATATTCATTGCTTGAATGTTGAACTAAATCAAGAAAAATGACTAATTATATCAAGATTAATTGGTTTTATAAACCTGTGAAGGAATCTTTTGTTTTTAAATTTTCTTTAAAATGTTAATTTTCTATCATGGATGAAACTCTTTACAATCAATATATCTTTTGTAAGTGGTAAATTTCATCATGGATGAGCCTCTTACAGCTAGAGTTATAAGAAATTCCATTAAATTTTTAAGATTTTACCATTATGTTATGATAATGATTTTGTGAAGTCTTGTGTGAAAGTTGTATCAAACTTTTTTGAATTTGTTTAATCATTGAATCAGTATTGTAATAGAGAGCTACTGCTCTTCTGATGTTGCTTGTTTAACTGTTAAATATTTAAAACCATTTTATTGATTAATTTGGGTCAAGTATTTTAAGATTTGAATAATTAGTAACATTTCATCAATTTTTTAAGCATCCATGTAGAGATTTATATTATATGTGTAAGATACATTAGCTTTGTAATTTTTTTTTTTTTTTTTTTTTTTTTTTTTTTATTTAACGGTAAAATTCTTACTTGTTTTATTCATGAACAATATTTCTTGTGTAATGTAGAGTGTTTTCAATCAACTTAAGGTTAGCTCGAAGTTTATTGAACTTTTTGTAAGTGTCCTTCAAGATTAAAAGCTAAATGTGTTGTAACCAATGTCTTTACGATTGCGAGTACCCTATTGCATATACAAATTGACCTCCTCTTGTTATTTAAAACCTGACTTACTTTGAGGGAATCTAGGTTACTGTGTCAGAAAATGTACATTTTTTAGCCTTTTTTTTGTCACACCACACCTGCTTTAACGTGGTTCATCATTTAAAGCTTTAAAAGCAACCTCTATAAAATGATACACCCATATTAAGGTATCTGGAAGAGTTTGACATCCCCCGATTATATATATATATATATATATATATATATATATATATATATATATATATATATATATATATATATTTCTGGTTTACCATATTTGTTTAATGACATTGTTTTTTAAATTAGACAATTGAAATACGGTTTACTTGAACATTTACTGATGACAGTAACTCAATAAACTACCGTTATATAAATGTATAGCTAACAACACACTAAGTGGAGTGACTTTAAAGAAATATTAATAAAATATTTGGTACTAATTGTAGTTTGTTTTGATGGGAATCAGTGTGAGCATATCATCTTTAAATACTGTTAACAAAGTGTAAATTTGAAAGATTAAAGGATTCCAACTTTGTTTTCATAGCAGTTCTCTTGTTGGCTAGTTCTCATGCAACTGTATTTGGTCTCTTTTGGCTAGTTCTCATGTAACTTCTGTGACTGGTTGTATCTGGTCTCGTTATCAGGTTATGATAACCTTTTATTACCCATCATTATAGGATTTGCTTTATCCATCATCATCTTGTGAATTTAAATGCACAAACTGCCTTCAATGAAGACCTCCTCTCCTTCCTTGTATTTCTTGTTTGTGTAGCCTACAAATCAAACACCTTGGTATGTCTTACATTATATAAGAATGTTAGTGGCTGGATTTTGCTAATTTTTCCTCATTATGCAGTTTTATAATATTATATACTTTTTATTTGTATAAATAACCATGTCAGCAACTGTTATACATATTTAATATATAATAGGTAGTAAATTTGTGTGATTGAACCTGGACCAGCTTAGAACCAGCATTATATTTATTAGATGCTTTTACTAGTGCAGTTGAATGAACTGTTGCATGCCACTGATTTGAGCTTGAGTAATACATACTTAAACAATTAGCATGATAAATATCAATTTCTTATCACTGATTTCTGTGATTTAATTTACTCTAGATATATATTGAGTTCAATATCTGAAAAAAATGGTTTTAATTCTTTATACCTGTTTGTAACTAGAATTAATATTATTACTATTAGTATTAGTATTAGTATTGGTCATGCAGACTCACAATACCATTTTATCAGGAGTTAAAATGTGTAATGTATTTTATACTGGTTTGTAATATTAGAGTTAGTAATTATGCACCCAACTGTGAAACAGGGGATGCATATTGGTTCTGTCGGTTATGTCTGTCAATGTGTCTGTCCCCAACCTTTTCCGTGCATTTAAAGAACCACTGTTTGTCTGATTGAATTGAGACTTGGTCCACTTATTCCTTGTGATAAGACATCACATGGGATTGCAAATTAGATCACCAGGTCAAAGGTCAAGGTAACAGTTACTATAAACAGAAATTGGGTTTCCATCTCGGTTCACATGTTTTCTTCACTTGTTGTACTAACAACTAAAGGGTTATTTTGAAAACCCTTGGTGTCACTTCAAGTTTTCCTGTGGGGTCTCCACAAAACCCAATTACAACTTTGCATTGATGTTGTTTTCAACATAGCTCTTGTTACTTTTATTTTTCATTTTTATTAATTGTACAGATATCACATGTATTCCTTTTACCTTTCACCATTTGGTTAGGATTTTACAATGTATAATGTATTTTATATACCTGTTTGTAATTTTAGAATTAGTTTTTATTTTCATTTTTATTGATCATACAGATATCACATATACTCCTTTTACCTTTTATCATTTGGTCAGGATTTTACAATGTATAATGTATTTTATATACCTGTTTGTAATTTTAGAATTAGTTTTTATTTTTATTTTTATTGATTATACAGATATCACATATTTCTAACTTTTACCCTTCACCATTTGATCAGGATTTGACAATGTATGATGTATTTTACATAGCTAATATACAATATGTAGATCAGGTTTTGTTGTCAGATTTGTCAAATAAGTAACCTAGCTTTAGTTGGTTCTAGATCTCTCTGTAGGGTATTAAATAATAAAACATCGCTTATGCAGCAATAATTTTAACTGACAGAATTGTAACTGTTTAAGAAGATTTAATTTTTTTAAATTTTTTTTTGAACATTGTCAAAGTTAATAGCTTTATTGATTTACAAAGTTTTTGTACATTTTTTCCCTCTCAATTCCCAGTAGAAGTTTGATGAAATGTCTTAATGCTCCATTAGTCGAGTGACTGCAAATGAAATTGTGGCTTATCAGACAGTCTTATTTTCTTTCATTGAAGAATTATGTAAATTCTAAGTGTATCCACCTCATTGATCACAGATTCATTTGTATACGGTGTATAAATTGTGTACCATGCTTATAAAATATTATATTTCTGTTTCTAATCAAAAATGTGTGTGATTGTTAATGAGTATATTATGTGATAAAGTGATCACTCAATCCATAGTGATATACTAATGATTTTTGAAGAGCATTTTACTGATTCCTGGATGCTCTTGCAACAATTTTAGTGTGTGTGTGTGTGTGTGTGTGTGTGTGTGTGTGTGTGTGTGAGGCCTCACAAATGCTGATTTTTGGCAAAAATGCCGATTCAGACTTCAAAAGCCGATTGAAAAATATTCCAATCGGCTTTTTTTTTGTTAAGAGTAAGACAATATCTGATTTAAAAATGTTTACTGTTGGCTTGTCAACAATTAAAAGTACATAGGACAGTGTCACGATTCAGTAACCTCTAGCTCACAGGTAATTTACTAATGTTATCCTTTGTTGATCTTTTTCTTTTTTTTTTTTTTGGGGGGGATACTCTTTAACGATCGAGAGGGAGGGATGTACACTTTGCTGACTGCCAGTTGACCTTACTGGCATTTGTGGAACCCTGGTGTGTGTGTGTGTGTGTGTGTGTGTGTGTGTGTGTGTGTGTGTGTGTGTGTGAGAGAGAGAGAGTTTTAACTACAAGTCTGTAGAAGTTTTTCTTACTCAGTGATATTAAATTTCACTTAAAATAAATCACAGAGATTTTAGTTGATGTGACATAATAAGGACATTATAAACTTTCTGAATTATTACTTTACTATTTCATATATAAGTATCAATATACACACTGTTAAATGTTTCGGCAGGTTTTTCATATAATCTGTTTTAATCAGTAGAGAATAAATCAATTTCCTATGGTAAAATCAACTGTAAACCAAACACCTAGCTAACTATCTTGTTTAAATATCAATAGAATCTTCAGATTAGCTAGATATCTTTAGTTTCATCTCTTTTTCATTATACTGACAATAACCGTATAAATATAATTATAGTAAGCTCATATGATTATTCTCTTGGTTAAAGATTAAGATGTGAATCTCTTTTTTATGTGTATTATATATTTATTATATTTTAAATATAAGCATACTGAATCATGGGATAATTATGATAATGCCTTAGTGTTGGACCAATTCAGTAAAGCTCAATTTACATCCATGACAGATGTATCATATGTTTTCTTTGTGATACTTTTAATTAAAGTGGGTAGAAAATGATCTTACTTTGAAATATTGATTACAATTTTCTGTGTACTGGAAAAGCATTATATATACGGTCAGGTTACAGTTATCTGTCTTTACTGATAAAGCATTATACATGTATATACTGTCATGTTATAGTTATCTGTCTTTACTGATGAAGCATTATATGTACTGTCAGGTTATAGTTATCTGTCTTTACTGACGAAGCATTATATGTACTGTCAGGTTACAGTTATCTGTCTTTACTGATGAAGCATTATATGGACTGTCGGGTTACAGTTATCTGTCTTTACTGAGGAAGCATTATATGTACTGTCAGGTTATAGTTATCTGTCTTTACTGACGAAGCATTATATGTACTGTCAGGTTATAGTTATCTGTCTTTACTGACGAAGCATTATATGTACTGTCAGGTTACAGTTATCTGTCTTTACTGACGAAGCATTATATGTACTGTCAGGTTACAGTTAATCTGTCTTTACTGACGAAGCATTATACATGTATATACTGTCAGGTTATAGTTATCTGTCTTTACTGATGAAGCATTATATGTACTGTCATGTTACAGTTATCTGTCTTTACTGATGAAGCATTATATGTACTGTCAGGTTATAGTTATCTGTCTTTACTGACGAAGCATTACATGTACTGTCAGGTTATAGTTATCTGTCTTTACCCAAGACAATGCGTAGGAACAGAATCAGATCACAATGTCACAGGTCAAGTTCACAGTTACTATAAATAGAAATCCAGTTCCCATGCACTTTTTTTCTTTTACAACGATTTAGAGACAAGTTGTGCAACTTATATTAATCTAGCTCGTTGGCCTGAATTGTAGCGTGTGTGAGGTCTTATTGTGGGAGGAAAACCGGAGAACCCGGAGAAAAACCCACATGCTCAAGCAGGTGACCTCATACCTTATCACATAAGACGCTGGGAATCGAACCCCTGTCGCATTGGTGATAGGCGGGAGCGCTAACCACTGCGACACTTGAACTTGGACAACTAATTCCCTGTGACAAGACAATGCAAAGGATTGTGAATCAGGTTACTAGGTCAAAGGTCAAGTTCACAGTTACTTTAAATAGAAATCCAGTCCCCATGCATTTAAAGACACAGCATTAGTCTGATTAATCTCAAACTTGGTTAACTTATTCCTTGTGACAAGATAATGCTTAGAATTGCAAATCGGGTCAATAGGTCAAAGATCAAGATCACAGTTACTATAAATATAAATTTAGTTTCCATGTATTTAAAGACACACTGTCCAATCCATCTCAAACTTTTCCTAGTTATTTCTTGTGATAAGACAACACATTATCACAAAATTGTAACAAGACAGTGCATGGGATCAGAATCAGGTCACCATGTCAGAGGGCAAGTTCACATTTACTTAAAATAGAAATCCAGTTTCCATGCATTTAAAACATAGCACTTGTCTGATTAATCTCAAACTTGGTCAAATTATTTCTTGTGAATGACAATGTATGGGATTTCAAATTGGGCCACTAGGTCAAAGGTCAAGGTCACAGTTATCATGAATGACAATTCAGTTTCTGTGCATTTAAATACGCACCATGTTTCTAAATAGAAATTTGACTTCTGTGTGTTTAAAGACAAACCATTTGTCAGATTAATTTCAAAATTGGTCAGCTTCTTCCCTGTGATGATATATTCCATGGGATAACAAATCAGGTCACTAGATCAAAGTCAAGATCACAGTTACTACACAAATGCATTTAAAGGTCCTCTCAAGTTTATCCAAAATTATTAAACTGATCTAAGAAAAGTATGATTCCAACAATATTTGGTATAAAGTATTACTATGGTTACATCTTGTGGAAGTTTAAATTTTGACTGGAATAGTTTTGGGAGGAGTTATGGTCCATCTTTGAAACTTAGCAGATTTATGATTGGTCCCTTCAGGATTTCCTTACTTATACTTCTTGCTCACATCATAGATAGTGATTTGGGTATACTGCCCTGTTTTGCAGTGCTCATGTTGTATTAGTCATCTTGAATCAACAAGCAGTTTTCTAGAAAAAAAAAGTTAGATAAGGCTGTCAAAGCTAGTTGTTCTAGGGAAAAAGGTCAAGGATGTATATTGCTATTCAAAGGTCAAAAAGGAGGTCATTAAGTCAAATCTTAAACAAAAAATCTTGTTAACACTCTTGATCTAGGTCTTATTAAGTAATTGTTCTTGGGTCTTATGTGAAGTGACTTTAGTATAATGCAAGCTTAGGCTATATATTAAAACGAATCCCCTAAAAAAAGAAATCTTAATAAACTAGTCAGCATGATCAATCTAGACAGCTGGTAATGTCAAAGCCAACTGCATTAGACTGGTACTGTTTTCTCTCTTCTATATCAATACCTGCTGTTCATAATCCATTTGCATAAAATATACATAAAAACTCTCGAGACCTTATATCAAATGTTAAACAAAATTACGATAAAATGAAACCAAGTGTTTCAAAGACAAAGAGAAAATGATAATAATAATGAAACTGGTAAGTTAGAAATTTTATTGCAAAGCATTTTTTTCATTTTGTATACTTTGACATACATTTTTTATATCACCACTAGCAAAAGAGACTAAAACACAGGTATTGTTAAAATTCTATAAGTAGACAGCAGCGTTAAACTGAATCCTCTAGAAATCACATATTTGTGCTTGTCTAAAGCTTATTTGGTTTTTGTTACCTGTTTTGTTTGTCATTATTATTTATTTGGATATTAATTAACTGGGTATTGTTTTTAATTGACAGAATGATCCATCCGGTGAAGAAGTAGAATTAAAACTATATGAAAAAGGTGGATACTTTGGTGGTAAGTTATCTGTATCTGCTATAACTGTTATTTTAATTGTTAACACTATTGTTAAGTTGGGATAAGATACAAGGTTGGGTGAGACACAAAACTTGAATATGTGTAGTAACCATTCCTATACCAAGCAATCGGACCATTTGTTGAGACCTATAAAACCAGTGTCCTTTGAAATGTATAGTATTGCCTGAAATACTCTTGTTGCTAATTCTCCCACCCTCAAATTAAAAAAAAAAAAAAACTGTTCCAGAGAAATGCCATCATTTTCTCCTTCACATGTAGCAGGGGATGTTTTAATGGAAGGAAAACAATAATACTTCAAAATAAAACTCCATCCTCTCACTTACACAGAAATATGTAAATATGACTGGTGCAGCTTATATTCTGAACAGTTTATATATATACATTAATGTATATGTATACATTAATGTGTATATTGCATGTTAAAAATTAGAGCTTAAACCAGCTGTTAGCTTACTTTACACAAAGGATTCTTAAATGTCTGGTCTGATTAGTATGATTATAGAAGAAAAGGATTGAGGCTCTGGAATGATGGGAAGAATAAGGTGAAAAATACTATAGAAAGTGAGATTTAAGTCCTATACTGTCTCGGCAAAAGAGCAAAACGTGGTTTATATTGTCTAAATTGAACAGAATTTATATTAAAGGTTAAATGCATGTAAAATGTTATATTTTGAGCTTGTTGTTTTATTGAGGTTGTGGCAACTAGACAGATATATAAAGTTACGAGATATATCTACTTTATGTGATACTGTATAAAAATTTCACCATTGGATAACATCTTAAAAATATCACCATGTAAAATGTCATTATTTTAGGTGTAACACTTTCAATGCACCATGTGATACAAAAATAGATAAATCTACTTAATGTGATACTTATGACTGTGCTATATAACCATGTAAGATGTCATCAAGTAAGGTGTCACCATTTAAAATATCACCATGTCATGTTTGCCAACTTAAATATCACCATATTAAATGCCACTTTCTAGATTATTACAATTTTAGGTATCACCATATAAAATAT
The DNA here is from genome assembly GCA_029721355.1 of Tegillarca granosa. Classification (NCBI taxonomy): domain Eukaryota; kingdom Metazoa; phylum Mollusca; class Bivalvia; order Arcoida; family Arcidae; genus Tegillarca; species Tegillarca granosa. Next base: position 44,962,626 of record CM056599.1, on the reverse strand, counting down.
TATCATGTAAAGTGTCTTCATGTGAGGTACTTCATTTAAGATATCTGTAAGGTGTTGTGTATGGTATTACCATTAAAAACATGAAAAATTTCAACATGAAAATCATCACCCCATTTCAGGAATCCCCACTAAAATTATCAGTATATGAAGTGTCACCAAACTTAAATGTCACTGTATAAGGTGTCACCATCTACAATTTTTACCATGTTAAGTGTCACCACCTTAGATATTTCCATTTAAAGGTGTCATTTAAAATGTCACAATGTAAAGTGTTACCATTTAAAATATTGACATTAATTGTCACCATGTAAGGTGTTAGTGTCATGTGAGGTGTCACCATTTAAAATGTCACCATATAAGGTGTTACCATTTGAAATATTGATATTGATATATCACCATGTAAGGTGTTAGTATCATGTGAGGTGTCACCATTTAAAATGTCAATGTAAAGTGTTACCATTTAAAATATTGACATTAATATGTCACCATGTAAGATGTCAGTGTTGTGTGAGGTGTCACCATTTAAAATATCACTATGCAAGGTTTAACTATTAAAAATATTGACATTAATATGTCCCCATGTAAGGTGTTGCCATTTAAAATATTGACTGTAAGATATCACCAAGTAAGACCTCGGTATTTTATGGGGGTGACATTATATCCACTGTTACTGTGTATGGTATGTGTTAAAAATAAATACTCTGATGCTTTGAAAACAGTATGGAAATTATTAATACCTTAGAGATTGTCTTTAATTAAGTTTATGATTCTATATTGTGTGTGGATAAAAGATCATACATATCAAATGTGATTCTAATTAAAAATGTTTGTGCATGTTTATAGAATTGGCCCTTGTAACACATAAACCACGAGCAGCCACAGCAAGAGCAGTGGGTAAAACAAAATGTGCAGGTATGTATAGATTAATGACTTTGTTACCATAGGTCTAAGACAAATAAAGGATGTAAATTAAATCTCTAATTGAGTATTCTGGACATTAAAAGAGGCTATATTTGTGATTAATTATTGTAACAATCTTCTTCTGGCTGATGTATTATGGCAATAATCTTATCTGGTAGCAACTGCTTTAGACTTAAGTCAGACCAGCATTCAGAAGATGAATACTAATGCATTCATTATTCATTACTGCTGAGGATATTTTACTAAAATGAACTACTCTTCATGATTTAGCTATAAAGACTTCTGTCAGAATTCTGTTTGTAAATATAGAAGGAAAAATCAATTAAGGTTTTGTCATCTATCATTGTTAACTGAATTGTAAAGACAGGGATATGTCAAATTTACCATACTCCAAGTCTAATTAGAGGGTAGTGGTATTACATCTTGTACCAAGAATCATTATATCTGTCCTGGAAGCTGTAGCTGTTATTGTACACTTTTGTAAGGTTTTCATTTAGAGTTTTATTACACTGATAGATTATAATAATTAAATAAACTGAACTAAAATCACTCTCATCTGTCACTTTGGCTGTCTCCCTTGCCTTTTGAAGTCTACAAATAGAGTATACAAATACTTCAATATGTACTTGTACTGACAAAAAAAATCAAAACTGTATATTTTAACACTACTAAATGTTTACAAGTAACATTGTTTTAGTTAATTTTTTGTCCACTGTAAGAAAAAAAAGATAATCAATGTAGAAATTTAATTCACACACACACACACACACACACACACACACACACACACACACTATTTTACATGCTTCAATTGATTTTCTGTCATCTTATTTTCATTATTTAAGTACTGGATGTACAAGCTTTTGAGAGGTTAATGGGTCCCTGTATGGATGTTATGAAGAGAAATATTGATGAGTATGAAGAACAGTTAGTGCAGGTATTTGGATCTAAAGCAAACATCTCAGAACTGAGATAAATCTGCTACTGCTGAATAGACTAGACTACTACTACCATCATCAGAGACTTACTGCAATAATACATACATTGTACTATGAGTACTGCTACTACTACATCATAACCCTGTTACTTAAGTATTCATTTATCTTGATAATGACCGTGTCATTTAATTACATGATTTGCTGTCTGTTTGTCTCTGTGTTTTTATGTATATATTAGTAATGGGGAAAGTGTGAATCATTACATTAAAGTCACATTTCTGTTATTTGTCTTCTTACCCCTCTCAGTATAGGCTCATAAAATTCGTCATTGTCATTAATGAATAGTATTGAAGTAATTTAATTTTGTTCTATAAGATTAAGACAAATTGATTGCTGTTCTATCTACCTCCTACGTTTTATTGAACATGACAGAAAGCTGATTCAAGTTATCGATTTCTATAGATAAAAATAAATACATTTCTGCACATTTTATTTTATTTTGGAACTTTAACTTTTACTAAATTACAGTTCATTGGCAGTTGCTTCAGGTTAATGTCTTCAATATAAAATAACAATAAAATGGTCACTTTTGTTAATTTCAATTCAGTATGGTTATTTTTGAATTTACCAGCAAGCACATGCTTGTATTGGTCACTTATATATGCCCAAGCTCAGACACTTAAAGAAACAAAACTGTTTAGTTAAAATCAGAATTGTAACATCAACAAAATTGTCTTATATTGGTATATTTTCCACTGTGATTATTTTTCACTTAAATACTTTAACAAACTAAACCTGTTTTAGTTGAAGCCTATATTTTATAGATAGTGGTAGTAAAAAAAGGATTTTTTGAGAAAAAATGAAGAAAAAAATCAATGTATTTTTTAGTGATTTTTTTAAAAAAAAATTTAAATCACATCAATCATAACATAATCCAATCAAATCTGATAAACATTCCACATTTCCACAAACAGAATTAATTTCATTATGGGTCGTATTCAGTTAAAAACACTTTTATCAAATAGCTTCATTACTTCATTAATTCTGCAGTGTTAGTTTTAATATCATGAATTTCACAAAAAATAATAAACATTCCAAACACCATAGATTTTACTGTTAATTTGTATAATGCTGTTTAAGAAAAGGTCAAAGATTGACTACCGTAATGCTTCTATGTATTCGGACAGATTTTAATAATTTCATTTTCAAGTGTCCGGGAATTTAGAGGAAATTTGAAAATTAAATATCTTGAAAATTGGGGGTGTCCGAATATTTAGAGTGTCCGAAAAATTAGAGACATTTTGGAGCCGATTTTGGGTCCCGGTTCTCTCTCAATATTTTAAGACATTATCAACAGCGATATCCACGCATAAATCAATGATAAAGTAAAATTTTAAATAAAATAAAAGTAAAGGTTACCTTTTGTGTTGTTTATTTCATTAATTTTTGTTTTTTAAAGCGTTTGGTGATCAATAAACACGATTCTCTAAATAATATACATCGAGGTCGCCATTTTGTTTACAAGTAAACAACGTGACTTTTTTCATTAACTCCCAATGTTTGAGGTGCACCAACATGTCGCTTTCTACTTGTAATTGTCTGCAATCACATTATTATTATACATCGTGTGTTGCATTATTTGTGGATCAAGTTCAGAGAATTTCGTTTTAATCAAATACTCAATATTTTACCATGCGTATGTGTGTACATTTTAAGAAATGACAATGCAAAGATAGAAAAAGTCCCGACTCCCGACTTCCGCAAATAAAAGGTTAAAAATTAAATTATTTCAAATCATATTTCAAACATATTTTAATGTCATTTTTATCTTGGAAAACAGTTTTTTTCGCGTCTGTCGGCTGGAACAATCACATGGTCGTTTTTGGAATTCCCATAACAAACACTAAATGAGAATAAGTGAAAAACGTCACTTCCTGTTTTCATCAGAAAAAATGTCTTTGATGTTGAACTAGTGTACCGACAAGATTCTGTCTTACACGATTTTCTCGGCAGTGAACATTAATTATAATTAACTTTCACTTTCATAGAAAATTACAGCACTTATCGAAGGTATGATTTTATTTAGTTTACATAAAAACGTTAATTCATTGCACATACCTGTTTCACGTTACGATGCAATGGCGCATATACACAATGAAATAAACGTGTGAAAGCAACAATTTATAGTTAAAATAATTGAAAACAACAAAGTTTCTTCTTGATTTTATTAAATCTTTATTTCAAGCGCTCTGCATAACATGCTGCAACTGAGTTTCAGCAAAAACGTGTCCGGATTTAGAGGTAAAAAATTGCCGTCCGAAATTAGAGGAAATTTAAAAATTATTAAAATTTAAAAATTAGGTCCGAAAACATAGAGGGTCCGAATACATCGAAGGATTACGGTAGGCGATAATATGCATAAGAAACTAGATCTTGGCATATTTTCATATTTTACATTTGAAATTTTCACAATCTAATTAAACAGAACTTTAATTTAGGATTTATTTATAAGTTTAAGTTCTACATTATAAGTAGAAGTTTTGGTTTAAATTATTTGTACATGTAGACGCTTCATTTTGAAACAAATTACAATTTTTGGTCAAGTACATTTTATAAATTAGTTTTACTTCATTCAGATCTGAATTCAGTGGTATAATTTTTGGTTACGTTAGAATGATTTTTTTTATTAAAAAAAACAGTTGTAGAAATTAATTTTGATTTGATTTTGAATGCTTTCTGTTTGTAGATGTCTTCTCAACATTTATAGAAACAATGCTACAACATTTAATGGTAAATTAATATTATGTTGTACTGAATTGTACAAGCAGCTATTGTCGTTATTACAGCTCACTCAGAAATGATGCACATAAAATGTCTGCTGTGTATATACACTTATCTAATTTGTGTGTCTCTGTTGATCTACACTTTGTCCTTCAGGTACCCCTTCACATTTTATCACTTAACAGTTCTATTTGGTTAATATCATTATTATCACTGGTAAAAGTGTTATACCATTGATTTAACTTTATTTGACAACATACTCATTGAAGCATTAATAAGACTTCTACAACAAACTGCTTCTAATAGAAATCCAATAAATACATTTTGAATTTTGAGACATAACTTGTAGTGTAACTTTGCCTAATAAACTAAATTTTTTTCCAAATTCGTGCACATAATCTTAAAGTTGGTATTTGACATTTATATACCGGGTAATTTCTTTTGAATCTTTTTGGATATAATATTCTAAAATATAAAAAGATAAGTTATTTATGATAAATAGCAGCTAAAAATAATTGAAACTGAATCAATAACTGACATGTCAGGTCTACCTGGATCTACATTTCTACAATCTGTGTTGCACAAAAAAATATGACCTTTCTCTAAGCAGTAGATTTAGAGAATAAAATTAACTCTGAACTTTTTTTTTTTACAAAAATACCTCTTCAGGTGGAAATTAACAAAAGGATATTGTACCTAGAACAGCCTTTTCGTCATTTACATTCATTCATTTCTCCATTTAATTTTCCTTTGAAAAAAATTTACCTTTTGATAAATTTGATTGAAGTACATTCACAGTATATGCACAAACCAGATCAGAGACATTCATAGTCAACAAAGAGACTCAAAATTAGAACTATGAGCATGAATAGGTGGAAATAATAAATATATTTGCTTTTGCATGGCAATTAAACAATAGATATGCTGTTGTAATTCCAAAATTAATTTTTGGAGTAGCTTTGTTACACAGGGCCAGGGATGGGGGCTATCAAAAGCTGTCAACATGTCAAAAGCAACTGCTTGGTATTGTTTTGTGTATACTCTAGAAATGTCGCAATTGAGATATTCCCATTTAAAAATTCATTTTTGAAGCATTTCTGTATTTAGATGTTTATTCTAAAATTGTCCAAACTGGCTCAATACTTAGATTAATTTAACCCTCCAAAAACCAAAATCATTATTTCAGTTTTACTTATGAAGTAAAAATGATTATTGTTTTCTTGAATGAGAAGTTGTAAAATTGTTGTACTAAAAAAATATTGAGTGTAAATGAAGTGTATCATTATTATCATTGGTTTTGTGGTTACTTTATAACAATGTAAGAATTCAGTAAGTATATGTGACATAAATATTGAGCACTTCTGTTGTGAAATATGTTTGTTTAACTTCACGCTTATCTTTGTTTTAGCCAGTTTTTCTGATGTTTCTATCTTTTTTTTAATGGTAAAGTGTTTCAAAATAATAAGTAAGGACAAACAAGAATTGGTTTATCAATTATTGAATAATAAGGATTACAATAAGATATATTTTGTTATCAAATTGGACTTATCTTAGCTTTACAAATCAAATAAATAAGCATAGCTCTCATATAAAGATGTAATTTTTAACTTTTATCCCAACTTAGCAAAGGTCATGTGAGGTGATGGAATAGATCAGCCACTCCCCCCCTTTCTCTCTCTCTCTCTCTCTCTCTCTCTCTCTCTCTCTCTCTCTCTGTTAACACATTTGCAACTACTTGGTCAAATTTAATTGATTTGTGACCTTGTCATATATACTAAAACGGAGTCAAGGTGACCAAGGTGTGCAGAAATCTTTTTAAATAAAAAATTCTGTAACCAATGATTTAAAAACCTGATAAGATATTTTGCTGCCATAGGATGTTCAGCTTTTGATTTGTTAATTTCTCGGAATAGAGTTTAAAATAACTGTTTAGCATATTAGGTCCAATAAGCCTCTTGTTTTTTTTTTTTTTTTTTTTCTCTCTCTTTCTTCCTTCCTTTCTCCATGAATTTGAATCCATTCAGACAATATAATTTTACTGGAAATGTTATATACAAATTAAGTGAATTTAAACTGGATACTTAACATAAAGAACACATGTTGAGCATTTGTAAATATTTGTTTTTGTTAAACCTTATTTATAACTGGCTAAGATAGAGATTTTCTATAGTAATGTGATGTGATGATTCACTTGTGAATTAACAATAATATAATAATTTCATTTCAGTTTGGTTTACTTGATGACAAATATCATCGTAAATGATTGTACCAACAGTGTACGGTACTATACTGTACTGTATTGTAGTAGTGTAAGATATCTATATATATATATATATTATATCTTTTAAGTGTTAACTTAAGCTTTTACCAACCCTATCTGCAGGTTTAATTATAATATTTCAAGTCAAAAGAGTTCTTAAATGTCTTATTTTTGTTTCTGAGAAACATCTTCAAAAGAAAAGAAAAAATCCAGCAATTACTCATTGCTTATTAATTGAAAATAAAATATGAAATCATCAAAAACTGTTTAAATATGCTAAAAGTTAGGCAAGTGGCTGTTAAAAAGTCAATTGTGGATCCAATAATTGTTATTTAGAATTGTGTTGAAAAATGTTATATATATATATATATATATATATATATATATACAGTGTTCTTGATTCGTCATAAAAATTGGGCTTATCATTTTAACCCCATTTTATGGCCAAATACTTAAAAAAAAAACTTTTTTTTTTGGCATGGGAGGGGGGAGGGTTAATAATTGTCAGTATTATGTTGATTATTTTAATTACTAAAAACAAACATTTTAAGAACTCTTCTACTGTCTGTCTTAAGCAAAATACCGTAAAAACCCATGGAATTTACACACTTTTTTTTTTGTAAAAATTAAATTAAAGTTTGGGGGGGTGCGTAAATTACAGGAGTAGATTGTTTTCGAGATTTTTAAAAAAATTTTCCTTGCTGACGAAAGTGTTCAAAAAGTAAACATTTGTACCGGAAGTTGGCCTATTTCATGTTAAAATACGATTTTACGGAAAAATAATGCATTTGAAGAATGAAGAAAAATGACGTGAATGTGTAGAATGGTATTTTATGCTTACTTTCTTTGTACAAATTTTAAATGTAATGAAATAAATGGTTAACTACTGTTTGGAAGTCTAAGGTGCATTGAGCTGGCTACAATGTGCTTTGATTGCATTTTCCACGGATCGTGAAGGAACACCATTGACAAACATGGTGATACTGATAATCTTGCCTGGATATGTGTTTTGAGATGGATAATCTTGGCTTGAAGAAACTTATGAGATTCAAATTTAGCAGGAAGGTGTGAGAGGAAGTGAAATATCAATGGTTTAGACGCGGATAGGCAGAAATGCATAGCTTGGGTCAAGAAGACGCTCTAGACCAATCAGGGTAAGGTCGGTTTCTTCCCTCTGCCGGTTGAGTAAAGTGTTATACTAGCTGATGTTAATTGTTAATTAAACTGAATTCACAACACGCATGAGTTAGTAGTTGTCTGTTTTATTGATAATTCTTCCTGTGATTGTGATTTTGGAAACATACAACAATACGCTAATGACCTGTTACAACGTATAACCTACTTTGTTTGCAAACCGAAAAAAAATGTGACAGCCGTATTTTTTTCTAATGAAAATTAATAAAATCTTATCTAAGTTAATTTAAACAGGTAAAATACACCAAACTGAAACAAAACACTTAAATATAGGAAAACAACTTGCTCGGATCATATAGAAAATCGGCGATTCTGAAAATTTTTGGGTTCGAATTTTACACGAATTGAAGCTTTTTTAAATAAATTGTAGCTTAAAAACCACCTGCGTTAATTACACGGGTGCGTAAATTACATGGGTTTTTACAGTAAATGCTTAAGAAATAACATGTGAAAGCTATTAATGTTTTTATCTTTTTTTATAGAGATAATTTAGATATTTTAATTACATATATACATTTGGTTACCATGGGAATGATTTTCATCTGCAAAAATAATAATCACTCTGGTTCATTTTTGTTTTTTATTGATTGATTTTTTTTTTTATATGAGAGTGTTTGCTTTCAAAAATGATTGCATATTTAAAGCAATTTTGCTTTAATTTAACATAACATTGATGTGACTTGAACTGAAAAAATGATCTATTGATTTTGTGAATATTTTGAAATAATTCAATAACTTTAGACTAGGATCTAATGTGTAAGTTTAATGCTGTATACTGGACTATTAACCAGTTTTGATGAATCATCAATAAAACTCCAAGTCAATGTTCATTTACATAGGTCATAATTTCCATGACAATGTTTATTGTTGTTAGATCTCACAAACAAAATACAAGTCATAAGAGTGCTAACTGTGAGCAAACTGAAGAAGAGAATGTTGGAGAATGTATAATATTTGTTGACTTTTCCAGAATAAAAAACGATTTACTCAGATTTTATACCTCAAAATTTAGAAGCAATCACTGCCTTTTAAAATGAACTGTTACAGCTTTATAATCAGAGTATAGGTATATCACTAGAGTACAATCTGAATCCCAATACCTCATTTCACTTTCATTTTCTCAGATTATTTATTTTATACATATATACTCATAATAGTGTATGGAAATTGTACTTGAACTATCATTCCATAAGTATTTCATGACTAGAATTATAGTAATTGATTAAAGTCAGTCAGATACTACATTGTTTGTTTCCACAATATATACTAGTATTTATATATGTCACAAGTCTAGATTAAGTCTATATAATTATTTACTTTGTTAGGAACCATATGTAATTGAATTGTTATATAATAGAGTTTTTCAATTTTTTAAACTAAAATTGCTGCATTCCTTGCCATTAATACGAAAAAGTCCATAACAACTAAATTATTATATATAGGTTAGACACATTATTATAAGTTTTTAAAATTTACTTTATTTATTACTATTATTATTTTATTATTTTTATTTTATTTTATTATTATTATTTCTTTGATGACATCATAACAATAGCTGCTGCCATCCTAAAGCTTACATAATTAGTTTAATATGAACAGCTCCTATCTGATGCTTATCCATAATGTTATCTTAGCTTAGATTAGACGTGAACTTAAGGATTTACTCAGCTGGTCCATCTTTATTTATAAATAAAGGATATTTTCCATGACAAAATAAATAGGAAGCGGAAATGTTTTCGTCATTATGATTTGTGTAGTTCATTAACTATTGTTTATTTATAAGAATGAGAGTGAAACATGACTGTCCTTGGAAAACAAATACATTGTTTGAATGGCTTGTAACTTTCAGAAAACAATAATTTAAAAACAAATATATTGTTTGAATCACTTGTAACTCTCAGAAAACAACAATCCATAAAAAATTTTATTGATCTGTTTAAACTATGCCTCATATTGAGCTGCTTAGCTGATTACAAAAGCTGTTTACAATTATATTCTAGAAATAATTAAAAAACAAATTGCCTACATAGTTATCTATGATATCAGATTTAATTTTGTGATATACATTTCAGTCAAGAAAAGGAAACTAATATCTGCTTAAAAGTAATTTCTAACAAATTTTTATTTTTTTCTCTTGTTTTGTTGTCTTTTCTAGTAATTAGGATTTTTGTATTCATTCTTTAATTGATATTCTTTTTAAATTTACAAGAATGCATTTCATATTAATGTACAAACTAACAGTGTTTTAAAAAACATTCCAGCTTATGATTGATGTTTCAAAAAAAAAAAAAAAAAATTAAATAAAAAACTTAAATAAAAAACTTGTGATATTTTAAATTTCATAAGTGATGATATTTTTGTTAAAGAAATAAGTTGTTAATTTTCAGAACACCTGATATTATAGTCAATTAAAAAATAAGAAAGATATTATGGATAGCATCATCATTATGATGTCATCACTTAACTTTGTAAATATAGAAAGTCACATCTAGTCGTTGTAATAACACACACAGTAAGTCTTAATAGATAAAGTCCTCCTTCTTACTCAGTCTCACTTTATCTTCGCCTTCCATTCTCAGGTTATAATGATTAAATTTTAACATTGTGAAAAGTGCTTTTTCGTTTTTTGCCTTATTTACATTAGTTACTGTTCATTATCATATCACTATCAGATATATCGGACATGGGTCATGAAAATGCTAGATACATTTTACTTTTAAATGGTAGGTAATTACAAGTTGTCTTACTGGAAGTTTTATTAAAATCAACTATCAATAAAGGTAACTATATATTTATGCTTCCTTCATTTTAACAGGTTTTTCATTTTTTTTGCAAGTGAAGAAATCTCTTGAGTGTAGAATAACATATTGAAAAATAGCAGGTGTTAGTGAGGAAAGAAGTGCTTCAAAAATCAATATCAAATCTCTTCAAGTGACTTTAAGTCTGTCAATGATGAGCTTCTACCTAGAAGATCTGTGTGGAATTTGCTAAGTAATGACATACTTCTGCTTGTGTTTTGGGATTTGTTAAGTAGAAAATTGTATTTGAATTGAATGATTAATGCTGCATACCACCATCTATATGTTATACAATTGTCAGGCATAATTAGAATAAATATGATATGAAGACTGTAATGTTAGAATATTTACATTCTTTGATGCTTAAACTTATCTAAACTGACATTTCTCTCTTATCCGACACATATTCAGATATTGATTAGCTGTATTTTTGGTATAGGATACAGAGACTGCTTTGAAAATGATAATAATAGATACGATAATATTTGCACACCTTTTTTTTCTATTATATATTTTATGTTTTTAAGATAAAATGAAGAATAAGTCAAGAAATTTGCATTTAATGTTGTTTATATTTATTTTTAACCTTTTTGACAGCTTTTGTCATGGATAATAACCCATATTTAAAGTGCTATAGTTGTTTTAATTTAATAGTGATACAAACACATTTATTGTGTTAAGCATTCTATTTGACTGAAATTAGATTTGTGTGTTTTGAAATTTTAGGAGTTTTTGCATCTAATTGGTTTTTACTTTCCAGCAAAGGTCTTTAGTAGATAATCAAAAATTAGATTTTTTCACAGTTGTAACTGAAAAATAAAAATTAAGAAACAAACAATGGTATTTAAGGAAAACGACAATGGAAATAGCAGCATCAATGGATATAATTTATTTTGGACTATGGAAATAGCAGTATCAATGGATATAATTTATTTTGCTTTATTTTTGTTTAGTCAGATATAAATACTTTTGATGATTTTTGATGTATTGATGTAGCCTTATTTTCATGGTTTAAAAATAATAACACAACTTATTCATATAGACTGTATGTTGTGGTCATTTTATTTTTGTAGAATCTCACTGGACTGTGTATATATAACAAAAATAAAATCACCACAATGTAAAACCACTATAAAATATTGAATGTGGATATTGTTTTGTTTATTTTAATGTTTCAACACTAGAACCTCGGTTTTTAGCTCACCTGAGCCAAAGGCTCAAGTGAGCATTTCTGATCAAAATTTGTCTGTCGTCGTCGTCGGCGTCGTCATCGTCATCCGCGGCGTAAACTTTTACATTTTCAACTTCTTTTCTAAAACTATGAGGTAGATTTCAATGAAACTTGGTCAGATACATATATGGGCCAGTGCAATTCAGATTTGTTCGTGACGTTGTCATGGCTCCCAAAACTAGGTCAAGGTGACCCATGGTTCCAAAAAACTTAAAAAATCTTCTTCTCTGAAAGCGATGATGGGAGAAAAAATCTGATGTGATATTTGGCTTCTCTAGGGTCTTAAGCTTATAAATTGTTCATTTCGTGAAATTTGGTAAAAATTAGGTTACGCGTTTTTGCGTTTAATTTTGAAAATTTCGTAAAATGGCTTCAAATTATTATAACTTGACTATATGAATAGATATTGACATGGGGTTTTCAGTTTTGACTTTTTCTTGAAATAACCTTCAAAATGGGGTCAAGGTCAAAGTTCAGGGTCATGACCTAGTTTGTAATTTGTGCAGTTTTAGGCTTCTTTCTTCCAAATTATAAGAGATATATAATATTAAAACATTGTTAAAATGTTTAGCAGGACAAAATGTAAAAAGGTACAAAGTTTCGTAACTGTATGATAATGCATGTAGGAGTTGTTGCCCCTGAAATGTTATTTTTTTGCTAAAAAATACTAAAATTGTGCGTTAGCTTGAAAACTATAAACTTTTTGTATAGGCATGTATTATAGAATATTGTAGGTATTGACATGACGAACATTTTGATATATGGCTCAAGGTCATACATTCAAAGGTCAAGGTCATAGGTGCATAAAAAGACTGAAATTGTTAATTATCTTGGTAACTATTAACTTTTTGTATTGGCATGTATATTAGATTATTGTAGGAATTGATATGGTGATCATTCTGATATAAGATTCAAGGTTTTACATTTGAATGTCAAGGTCATAGATGCATAAAAAGACCCAAATTGTTAATTATCTTGAAAACTATTAACTTTTTGCAAAAGTATATATCCTAGAATTTTGTAGGTATTGATATGACAATCATTTTGATATGTGGCTCAAGGTCATACATTCAAAGGTCAAGGTCATAGGTGCATAAAAAGACTGAAATTGTTTATTATCTTGGAAACTATTAACTTTTTGTATGGCATGTATATTAGAATATTGTAGGAATTGATATGGTGATTATTCTGATATAAGATTCAAGGTTTTACATTTGAATGTCAAGGTCATAGATGCATAAAAAGACCCAAATTGTTAATTATCTTGAAAACTATTAACTTTTTGCAAAGGTATATATACTAGAATTTTGTAGGTATTGATATGACAATCATTTTGATATGTGGCTCAAGGTTCTACGTTTAAAGGTCAAGGTCATAGATGCATAAAAAGACTCAAATTGTTAATTATCTTGGAAACTATTAACTTTTTGTATGGCATGTATATTAGAATATTTTATGTTTTTTTGCAAATGATTTTGGATATATCCTCAGGTTGGCCATGTCCTCAGGTGAGCGTTAAGGCCCATGGGCCTCTTGTTGGTGATATGATCTGATGTTAACATTTCAATTCTGCCTGCCCTGCCAGGATAAGTAAAGTGATTAATCCAGATACATAAACAATGCTTGCATCTTATTAAAAATGTATTTATCCATATGTCTGTAGGGATCAGACCAAATGATACATTTTTGGCCAACATCCAAGTTAGGATGTTACATCAGTTGGGTAAAATAAGCAATAATTAATTGTTCTAACTAATTGTTATTTTTGTGTTGGGTGTTTGACAAATCTTATTAAAATATATATATATATTTCATGTAAAAAAGCACACGATGTTAAATTTTTGTTTCAAAAAGTCTTTTTTATTCAACTAGTTTATGAAATCCATCCAAATAACCTGTTGTGTTCTAGAGAAGGAGATGTAGTTTGATAGTTACAATGCTACCTTAATCCTAGAAATGGTTAATTAAGTTTAAGTTTATAATTATTCTGATGTAGCCTTCTTTTGTTTCTTTCTTTTTTTCTTTCATATATTGGTACACTCCACATTGGTCAATCACAGATTCTTAGTTAGTTCATAATCCATATAAAGTTCACCCATGTCATTAAAGGTTAAATTTCATCTCACAACTATTTTCTGCACTCTATTTGAGTTAGTGCTCATTTGAATGAAAGTTTAATTAAGAAATAATTTTTGAAAGAAAACTAAATCTACTTGTGTCATTATTTAGCCAAAATGCTGTATTGAAATTGTGAAGTTTTAGTGAAAAAAAAATTCAGTTAAAGCCTATTTATATGTACATGTAATGTTTTTTCATTACTTAAAAATATGGTTTATTTTCCTTTTACAAAATTTCCTGTGTATGGTTCTTAAAAGTTATTGCTGTAAATAAAAAAATATTATAAAACTGCTCTTATGTTAAAATATGTTTAGACTTTGGCTTTGAACAGTTACATTCCAGGATGTACATTAGTGTTGTTCCACCAGTGTTCATGTCAGTGTCCAGTGTAAAGTTTATGGGGTGAGCTGTATGTCCAATTTAAAGTTAATGGGGTTGTCTGTATGTCCAATGTAAGGTTTATGGGGTGGTCTGTATGTCCAGTGTAAAGTATATGGAATGGCCTGTATGTCCAATGTAAAGTGAACGGGGTGGCCTGTATGTCCAGTGGGCTATTTGTCCAATGTTAAGTTTATGGGGTGGTCTGTATGTCCAGGGTAAAGTTTTTTGGGTGGCTTGTATGTCTAATGTAAAGTTTATAGGGTGGCTTTCTGTCCAGTATAAAGTGTATTGGGTGGCCTGTATGTCGAGTGCAAAGTTTATGGGATGGCCTGTATAAAATGATACATTTTTAGGAACTAGCTTTTGACGTTTGGCACCCTCTGATGGTTTTTGTCTCGCTTTCATTTCATTTAACAGATGTTATTAGAAAAGTGTGGTGACACCTATAATTTCAATTGCTTGCCAGCAATTATTTTTATCATATAATACCAGTAAAGTCTAGTAACTTGGTTTGAAATGCATATACACATCTTAAAATATAATTGAGAAGTTACAGGTTACAATAAAACCTAATAGATATAAGCTAGGTTTGCAACAACTTGTTTTTAGTTAGGTTACATCTTGACTGACTAGATTAATGTCTTAACTAACTGTGACTATGTAATTAATTGTGTGGTTATGGTCATTTAATATTTTCCAGACTTTGATTTAAGTTAAATAGAGCGTAAAGGTAAAAGTTTTTGCTGGTAAGCTTCAAATGGTTGAATCAAGATGATTCTTTTAGATAATTTACCTTTTTTAATGACCAGTGAGTAACTTGGAATTCCAAGAAGAATAACAACTTTGTCAACTTAATATTTGTAGTTAAATGTTGACATTAGTGAGATATAACTGCTAGAGCATAATTCAGGTATTAATATAAGTTAAGTTTCAGTGATTAAAATTTATGTAGTTCTATAAACTAATTCTATACAGTTACATCCTTTCTGGTCCATCTGCCATTTTTAAAAAATTTCAAATCGTAAACTAGAAAGATTGATTCACACAGCCTGCCACTTGTGTTTCAAGAAATTGCATTATTGTTTTAGTAATAAACTAATATGAAACTAAACTTGAACTCTTGTCAAAGTTAGTCAACATTATTGCTATATCAACGTATTTGGATCCTAAAATTTTAACTCCTGATAAAAACCCAGAATGCTATTGTTTTTTTTGTTTTTTTTGCAATCAGTAAATTTTGATTCTATATTTTTTTATAAGAGCAACAGAAGCTCAAGTTAGCTCTTTGAATTATATTCGTTATCTTAACTAATGATTTTATGCCATTTGATAACGAATCACACTTGACACCGTAGCTGGTTTGGCCTCAGTACAATAAAATAAAATTTGGAAAATATAAAATATTTTTGTAAAATGAAAAAAAAAATTTTTCTTTGCCATTAGCTAAATGTTAACGTTGTGCTATATATTTAAAACCAGCTTTTTCCTCCTCCTTTGATTGTGTATCGAGTTACTAAAAGAGTTGTTTCCATATAAAAAAAAGTTCATTGTTAAACATGAAATGTTATAGATGAGTTGCTATTTGTAGAATATTTTGCTGGTAGTGACAATTATAATTTAGTTATCTGTCAGAAAACTTTGGGTGAGCATGATTTGTGGCGTCAGTGCCAAACTCCATAATTTCAAGACTTAACTGTAGTATCAGAACTGAGGGATACAACATAATGAATGTTCTGTGATTTATTTTTGTCAGTACCTGTAAATTAGAGATGAGAACATTATAAATCTGTTTAAAATTTGTGCTTGATATCATGTGATGTCGAACTAATATAAGGTATAATGAAAGCAGACGAATACATCACGTGCAACAAAGACATAATCCATGATTTACAACATAATACTTTATGTGTAAGAAAACAATAAACGGCAACACCTAAACGAATAGGGAACGATGAAAATAATAATGTACATAAAAACTCTAAAGGAATCTCAAAAAAAAAAAAAAAAAGAAAAAAAAAAAAAAAAAAAACTAAAAGAAACTAACATTAAATGTCTCTTCCAATGTACCATTTAGCAAATTTTCAGTTGTCCTTAATTTTGAAATTATCAGTATGTGAAGTGTCACCAAACTAAAATGTCACTGTATAAGGTGCACATCTGGCACACCAAAGTTTAACTGGTATTTGTGTTATATATTTACAGCTAAACCTCTTTATTGTATGGAATTATGTTTCAAAATTATTGCTACTTTCTAAATGTTATTCTATTCTGACACAACTTGGGTTTAATCGCAGAAGACCTGAAAAGCAACTTTTATTATAATTATTATTATATCGTCTGTTGGCATTTGCAAGGAGTCAGTCAGTATTTTTTCAACTGATAATGTTCATCTTATATCTCACTTTTAAAGGCCGTCTTTTCATTTCAGCATTATTTTGACATGGATTTTAAAACATTTGAAAGAATTAATTTTTTAAAGATTTTTAAAATATCTCTCAAGATTTCCATTTTTCATTTCTAACAATGATTAAACATATATGTATAGTAAAACATGTTAAAAGAAATTCATGAAGACTCAAACGTAAACATAACGTGATATCTCAAGCTGTTTCATACTCCTTAAAACAACTGTTCTTGGGTTTTACCGGCTTGGCTCGAATTAAAATCAATTGCTAACAATGCCTCTTCATCGGACTGACTGCAGATGCTACATACAATTAAAGGGAAATAAATGTTACAACACAAAACTGACATTTTAGAAGGACACGGATTGTCTAAAATTAAAGGATTTATCAGTAATAAACGTCTTTATTGTTTAGGGTCATCGGTATTTTTGCAATCTTCACAGACATACACAACATAACAAACTTCCAACAACATTATTCTTGTTTGTAAGAGATTATACTTTGATTGCCTTGGAGCTTGACTAGTATAGTATATTGGAGAATTCTACTTACATCAGAAACAATTTTACCAAAAATGAAGTTCTTTCCAACCAGAGGGGAGTTCTTGAGCCATTTTGTATTAGTTTAAATAAGTACATAACCTTCCTTCTTGTATAGGATTTCAAAACTCTACAAAAATATAGGAGAGATATAGCAGGTTCCTCTAAATGTACTACTAAACTTGATTTTTTCTACAGCTTTACACCACTCTTCTAAATTGAAGAACGTCTAAAACAAACCATTCACTGGCCATTCTTTTACAAAAACAGTGAGCCAACATTTAAATATCTAATGTTTAACAGAGATTGTGGCTATTTTGTTAATATATAACAAATGCCTGCTAAATTTTGATGTGCCATATGTGCACATTTCGGAAAATCATTCCTAATCAATGACACTTGGGACCGAAAAGTTTGATAGATAAAAAGTTGAAAAAATAATGAATCTAAAGTTCCAAAATTATATGAATCCAAATCCAGCTAAGGAATGCTTTGCATGAGGGAACATTTAAGTTTTAAATAATTTTGCTAAATGGTATATTTTCTATTGGTTTAAACACGTCAAACAAAAATATACTGAAGATACCATCAACTAAATGTTAAAAGTTTTGATGTGTTTTGCAATTTCATTTTCCAAAAAACAATTAGTGTACCAATGGGAAAGTATTGTTAATCTTTGCTTGCCGATTTGTTTCTTTATTCATTTAAAGCAGAATTTTTGCAGAACCATGGCAGACCTCGAGAGAAGACTGTCGCTTAAACATACAAATATTTAGATGATATCAAAATTCAATTTAGAATATAGGAGTACCGAGGCGTACAAAAGGTGTGACGGACGGGACGGACAGATCGGCGGAATGCATTACTACACCCCCTTGCCAGTTTTTGTCGCAGGGCATAAAATATAAGAAATCATCTAATAATTTCGAAAACATTCATTTGATTTTATCTTACTTCAAACACTCTGAATTGTTTGCTATGCCCCAGGCAAGAATCTTACTTACATCGAGTTGTCAGTTCAGGATTAGTGAGTTGATTCAGAACGCCCGTACAAAACCATCGGCCATCGGCAAGCAAACTGACAAACTTTCTCAACAGTGGGATTCGAATCTAGACGGCGACAGCTACTGTAATCCGTAAGCGCGCTTAAGACCACTTGGCTGTCGAGGCCTCGCTCCAGAATTTATTTTGATTGAGATAAGCAACTCGTGTAATAAAAAATTACAAGATACTACAAGTATTATATTTATTTGAAGATTTAGATAAAAATACATTATACTTTTGAGAAAAGATGGTTATTAAGTAAAGCAACATTTTAAAACACAAAGCTGTAATATGTTAGGTGATATGTACAACAAAACAATTAAAAAGTAATCAATAAAATATTTATTTTAATAGAGATAAGCAACTCGTGTAAGAAAAAAATTACAAGATACTACAATTATTATATTTATTGTTATTAAGTAAAACAACATTCAAAACACAAAGCTATAAAATGTTAGGTGATATGTACAACTAAACAATTAAAAAGTAATCAATAAAAAAACAAAGTACAAAATGCTTATGAAGTGTCAAACTTGATAAATATAAAACTACGTAATTGTAACAATGTTAAACCGATTTCTGTGCTGCCTAAAATAGTGGGTTTATGTTGAAGAAAGTATTTTGAACAGAAATATTGAATGACAGATGAACACTTACATGCAACACTTGTATTTTTTATGTGAATAAAATTATTTCACAGTAATAAACAATCTGTCAAATGAAATATTTAATAATTTTACTTTAATAGATGATATAGGAAAAATTACTACAGTACAGGTTTCATGATGATTTTAAATTAATGAACAACACTTACCACCACTTTAGGTAACGTCTAACGAAGTAGATTTATAATCGGTGATCCGGATATATATTTGTCTTCTCTGATTTATTGTCTTTTTTTAGCCAATTATATCATTAGCTTGTATTGTATCCGGAGATGTGGTGGCGTTGGCTGTTACCAAGTACAATTTTGAAATAATAATATTATACGGTATGTTTGATAAATAACAAAAAAGATGTTCCAACGTACATGTAGAATAGAATATTAAATTTATTGTGAAGAAAAATTATGGCTATTAAACGAAAACATATTTTATTGTCATAAACATTAAATTTATAGTGATAAAAAATTATTGCTTTTAAACGAAAACATATTTTATTGGCATAAATACTAGTAATTATGAATCTGAACATTGATTCTTTTTATTTACATTACGTAAATAAAATTTAAATACATTCTATATAGAATGATCTACAAATGACCAAAAGTGCTCGTTTCACCTTACCTTTATAAAAGTCTTAAATTAAAATGTTTTAGATACACTTCAGAAATGAAGATATATATTTAGACAAAATAAACCACAAACACTAGTTCCAAGTCAAAATCACAATCAAAATAATAAAAAAGAAAAATACTGACCAATTCGCACAAAACCACTAGATGACTTTATTGTAAATGAAATCATTGAGCCTCTTATATTATAGATACGAGTAATAATCAATGTTATAATAATAATAATAAAGTGAAATAAATCGGAAATTATCCACAAAAAGTATATATATATATATATATATGATTCTACACACTGATACCACTGACAATTGTCTGTACATCTTTAGCTACAAATGGTGTATTTCTCTGGTTAAGGTCACATATCTCTTGTTGTTGATGAAAACTTGATATATCCTGACGACTTGCTTCTGGTGGAATAAATGAACATTCAGAAGTATTTGTATATTTCTTGTCTTCGTCATTTTGTTCCGACAAGTATAACACCATTTCCTCTTGAGATGTATCATCATCAAGCACCACCTGAAATGCTTCAGCCTTCAACTTGGATATTGAATCGCTTTCAGAAATATCGTTATTTTCTAGTGCTGCCAGTTCCTTTAATTTCTCTGAATCTAAAGTCTCAGCAAAAGAGAAATTTTCCTGTTTTTGTTGAAATATGGTAGCTTGATTTTCGTTCCAGTTTTCAGACAAATTGTCTTCATTGCTGCTGTAGTTCCCTGAATCTGTTCGTTCAGTGTGATATTGAAGACGTTGTTTTTCTGAGACCTTAATAATCGCTCTTTGCAAATCTATCCATTCACTTGTTTTGGAACAGTCTTTGAAAGAACCTATACCATGAATATTGAGAAGAAGTTTAGGCATATCGCACATGAGCTCAAATTGTTCCATTGCGCCCATATTTTCATCACTATAGTTGGTATAGTTAAAATTGATTTTTAAAACTCTCTGATAGGAAAATGGATCATTTTTGAAAAACTTGGTGATAACACGATATGAATTTAGAAAATTTCCACCTGTGTTACCATCATTCATATAGGATTCACGATCTTTCCACGCTTTATAATGCTGAAATGCTAGCTCTGAGTTTATGATTAAAATATTATCTGCATCCTCAATATTATTCACGATATAATTGTATTCTTCAGAAAAATCTAATACTTTACAATATGCATGTGTTTCCAGGAACTTTGCAAACATTTGTACTACTTCAAAATGTAATGGGTGATCTTTGGCAAACGCTATGTGTATTTTCTTTATGGTTATCAAGCTGCGTTCGTTCTTTTTATCTGACAAAAAGAAACATTAATATACTAAATAGTTAGATTCAATGGTTTTTAACCTTGTTTTTGCGACTTGTTGTTTCGCCCTTGCTTCCTTTGTTTTTCTTATTATCAGGGTACTTGATTATCATCTATGAATGTTTCAACAACACTGATGAATAACGAAAGATTTGTGTAAAATATTAAACTGTTATTATTAAAATTAGACTTCTTAAATTTTGGAATTTATCTAAAACTGAGGTTTGTTTCCTCGTGCAAAGCATTCCTTAGCTGGATTTTGGCTTATATAATTTTGGAACTTTAGATTCAATAATTTTCAACTGTTTGGCTTATGTTTTTTTATCTATCAAACTTTTCAATCTTAGTGTCACTGATGAGGAATGAATTTCCGAAATTTGCACATCTGGTATTTGTGTTATATATACTTACATATTCGAGACACTGTATCATCAAGGTCACTGTTGTTTCTACCAGGTTGATATTGGTGATCTGTGAAAAATACAGAAGTTTATCATTTCAACAGAACACTCTTCAATCTTTTATATTGTTTGTCATCACATTGGTTATTTAGTTATAACAAAAAAGCTCGACAGTAATGAAGAAGAACCAACTGTTGTTACCAATTCTATATCTATGGTTAAATACATTTAGGACAGCAAATCAAAAATAAAACTATCGTTAAGGATAATCTTTTATTTTTATTATAATTAAAACTGGGAATAAAGCTGTGTTAAGAACGAGGCAGTTTGACAAATCACTCGACATTCAGTAAAAATGTCCAGTATCAATATTTAACAAAAATGCCTTTTTGATATTTATGTGCCATTTTTTGTAAATATCGGAAAATCATTCCTCATTATTGACACAGGGGACAAAAAAGAAAACAAATAAAAAAAGATCATCAAAACATATAAAAATTAATTAATTCAAGACCACTGACGTCACGGAACCG
The DNA here is from genome assembly GCA_029721355.1 of Tegillarca granosa. Lineage (NCBI taxonomy): Eukaryota > Metazoa > Mollusca > Bivalvia > Arcoida > Arcidae > Tegillarca > Tegillarca granosa. The sequence continues at coordinate 44,940,490 of CM056599.1, read as the reverse complement.
AGAAAAATTCAAACAGTTGAATAACTATTGCAAGTTTCTCTCTGTATATATTGGACCGTCTTATCTATGAGAGTAATTGTTTTCCATGCAATATGACTAAGGTTAAAACCGGAACAAACCGATAGAGAACCAAAGCAAATCATTTATGTCTTTCTTTTACTTAGTTAGCGTGTGTAACGTTGTAATGTATGTAAGTTAATGATTGTTCAAATACGACACTTTTAATTGAATAAAACATATCTTACTACTATCACTGCCAGTTTTGTTAGAAATGTTCATCTTGCTGGTGATACCACGATAGCAGTAATATACAAACGTGCATTCAGCTTAAGAAAAAGTAATTTAATGTCACTTGCATTGCAGTTAAATAGACGAATTCTTAAAAAATAAATACATATTGTACCAATCTCGATTTTTTTTTTTTTTTTTTTTTTTTTTTTTTTTTTTTTGAATTTTATAATCACTAAAAATACAATCAATTATAATTAATATAGTACTTCTTATAATTATGTTAATACATGTAAATTTACTTTATTTCACTTACCTGAATTTTGAGCATTTCTCTTGCGGATAAAACGGATAAGAAGAACGATCACGATAAATATAATTAGCACTCCCACAATGGATACACCTATAGTTATTCCCATAATTAAGCCAGTGTTTTCCTGTTCAGAATTCATTTTCTCTGCAGTAGGAGACCCTCCAAAGTCCTCTGTTGTAACTGCTAACAATTCAGTCAGGCGATCAGAATTACCTGTTGTTTCAATATTTTGGGAGTTAGGTATATGTGATACTGTAGATAGGGCATCCGAAGGCATCACAGTTATATCTGATAAGAAAAAAAATATTTACAAAATAAATTTGTTTCTGAGTCGGTAAGATACATAACGTTATAATCATGAGTATGTGATGAAAAATGTTTGATGAATTAGAACAAGAGGCCAAACAGGCCTGATATGCTCATCTGATAAATTATGGCTATTTGAAATATTTAAGTTTCCAAATAAAGTTCACAATTATTCGTTATATTTCGTGAAGCAAAAATAAACCAAAAATAACCAAAAACATCACAATTCTCAAAAGGTTGATATTCTATGGCAACAAATCCTACATGGATTATAATTAAGTAACATGACTTGCTACTCGGAGAAAGTTGGAAACAATCAATTTTTTTTATTTATTGTCATCATTTTTCTATTTTGTTTAAATAGCCATTTGCACTATCTCCAAAAACATGATATTTCAGGAGCAACAACTCCTAAATGAATTACCATATATATTTAGCAACACTTGCTTTTCTGTTAGTTATTGTTACGCTGATTATTATTCCAATTTCATCTCTCTATTAAAGTTTTCTAGAAAATTGTTAAGAATAGCCAAATTTTCCAAGTTTCGAAATTTCAAGGATAACAAATCAAATTAAAATTACCATAAAGTTACGAAACCTACTACTTAGTCACACATTGTCATGTTGATCTTTTTCACAATTTCTCGTCTTTATATATCAATCATACTTTTCAAGAAAATATTTTAAAACATCCAAATTCACCAAAAATAAAGAAATAAATAAATATATTAATAAAATTAATAAATGAAATAAATAAATAAATTTCGGAGACGACATTTCCTACATTGACCGTCATATATACGAAAATGTTTTTTAAAATGATAAAAATTTATGCATTTTTTAAAAATCGTGCTTGTTAAAGCGTGATACTTATCTTGCGGTAAGATATACATCTTAACAGCCTCACAATATGTGTTTCTATGTGATCAGAATGACGATGGAGATTATTCAAAGATATGATAAACCTACCTTGCTGATCTCAAAACATAAATCATGGAATGCTATTCGCGAAAACCGAATTACAAAAAAAAAAAAAAAATATTGCTGCGATTTTGTAAGTAACAATTAAGAAAAACGTTAAGAATGATAATTTTTAGTAATTTATTATTTTAGTTAATCAATAAAATTTCAAAAAATTAAGAGAAGCGTGTCTTTTTATTGGGTTCTTTCCTGCATTGTTGCTTTATTTAATATTTAATTCAAAATGACAAAAAAATTAACTGTTAATATTTAAAAGTTGTAATTTTATCGTTCGCTTTATATATATACGTGTGTGTGTGTGTGTGTGTGTGTGTGTGTGTGTGTGTGTGTGTTTAGCTTTCAAGTAATGTGTGTTTGTCCTGATTGATGGCTACACTTGCCTAATTAGAAGTGCATGTTTTTAGAAATAAAAATGTTTAACTCTCTTTTGGGCCATTTATTTGAAGATCGGATCTCCTTTGTCAAGTGGTTTCAAAGCGCGCTGTTATGTTCCACAGCACCTTCATGGGCCAAGGTTCGAATCCTACTCTACAGATCCTAGAATGAGAAAGTTTGTCAATCGCGTCCTGATGTTCGGTAGTATACTCCAGGTACTCCGGTTAGCTCTGTCATTGTAAAACTGATAGCCTCCATTTGAAGGAAAGCATTTTGACTCGGTAGTAAAACACCATCATGCAATTTCTGTCGTTAGAAGATCAACCATCCGTTTACGTCGTTTACGGTCTGATGACAATATATGGTATAAAACATTGGTGAATCTAAACTACGAAAACAGATAAAAATAGTGAAGTTTTATTTGTTAAGACATTTTTAAAACAACCAAAATCCTCAAGAATTAAAATAAATAAATTAATTAATTAATTTATTAATTAATATATATATATATATATATATATATATATATATATATATATATATATATATATATATATATATATATATATATATATATATAATCTTTTAAAAAACTGCATATTATAGAAATTAAGATCAGATTCCAACAAGCTTAAAACAACTGAAAAAAGTAGTTTTATATTAAAAACAAACGTGTGTAAATTGTGTGCTGGAGAAGTACTAGATATGATTTGTGCATGTTTATGATTAATATTGTTTCAAACATTAAAGTTTCAAGTCAACGCACAAACTACCATAGGCAAAATAACCGTTAAAAAGGTAAAGTAATGTAATTTTACCTGATACAATCTGGAAAACCCCTGTAACAGTGGTGAAACAGTTATTGGTACATTCATCTGCTCCGTTTTTACAAACACAGTAATTGGTGTAAAATAAATGGTCATGTGGTGATACCTGAATATAAATATTATAAACAAACTACCTTAAACACAATTGAAAAATTCCAAATTTAAAAAAAAAAAAAAAAAAAAAAAAAGCCCTCAAAACTATGTCACAGTACACCTTTTTTGACTGATCACCTTCAGTGCTTTGGTGAAACCTTTATTGTGACGCATGGTTACATTTACTCTTACAAGTGCTTTGGTGAGGCCTTAATTATGACGCATGGTTACATTAACCCTGTTTTGTACTCTGATGAGACCTTTATTGTGACGCATGGTTACATTTACCCTAATAAGTGCTTTGGTGAGACTTATTTGTGACGCATGGTTACCTTAACCCTGTTTTTGCTTTTTTGAGGCCTTTATGGTGCCGCATGGTTAAATTAACCCTCTTTTCTGCTTTGGTGAGGCCCTAATTATGACGCATGGATACATTTACCTTGTTTAGTGCTTTGGTGAGACCTTTATTGTGACGCATGGTTACATTAACCTTGTTTAGTGCTTTGTTGAGACCTTTATTGTGACGCATGGTTACATTTACCTTGTTTAGTGCTTTGGTGAGACCTTTATTGTGACGCATGTTTACATTAACCTTGTTTAGTGCTTTGGTAAGACCTTTATTGCGACTCATGGTTACATTAACATTGTTTAGGGCTTTGTGAGACCTTTATTGTGATGCATGGTTACATTAACCTTGTTTTGTGCTTTGGTGAGACCTTTATTGTGATGCATGGTTACATTAAACCTGTTTTGTACTTTGGTGAGACCTTTATTGTGACGCATGGTCACATTTACCATCGTTAGTGCTTTGCTGAGACCTTTATTGTAAAGCATGGTTCCACTTACCAAGTTTAGTGCTTTAATTGGACCTTCATTGTGAAGCATGGTTACATTAACCCTGTTTTGGTTCGATTTACCTTGTTCTGTGCTTTGGTGAGACCTTTATTGTGACTCATGGTTACATTTACCTTGTTTAGTGCTTTTGTGAGACCTTTATTGTGATGCATGGTTACATTAACCTTGTTTAGTACTTTGGTGAGACCTTTATTGTGATGCATGGTTACATTAAACCTGTTTTGTACTTTGGTGAGACCTTTATTGTGATGCATGGTTACATTAACCTTGTTTAGTACTTTGGTGAGACCTTTATTGTGATGCATGGTTACATTAAACCTGTTTTGTACTTTGGTGAGACCTTTATTGTGATGCATGGTTACATTAAACCTGTTTAGTACTTTGGTGAGACCTTTATAGTGACGCGTGGTCACATTTACCATCGTAAGTGCTTTGCTGAGACCTTAATTGTAAAGCATGGTTCCACTTACCCAGTTTAGTGCTTTAATTGGACTTTTATTGTGACGCATGGTTACATTAACCCTGTTTTGGTTCGTTTTACCTTGTTCTGTGCTTTGGTGAGATCTTTATTGTGACTCATGGTTACATTTACCCTGTTTTGTGCTTTTTGAGACCTTTATTGTGATGCATGGTTACATTAACCTTTTTTAGTGCTTTGGTAAGACCTTTATTGTGACCCATGGTTAAATTTACACTGTTTTGTACTTTGGTGAGGCCTTAATTATGACGCATGGTTAAATAAACCTGTTTAGTGCTTTGGTGAGACTTTTTTTGCGACGCATGGTTACATTTACCCTAATAAGTGCTTTGGTGAGGCTTATTTGTGACGCATGGTTACCTTAACCCCGTTTAGTGCTTTGTTGAGACCTTTATCGTGACGTATGGTTACATTAACCTTGTTTAAATCTTTGGTGAGACCTTTATTGTGACGCATGGTTAAATTTACACTGTTTTGTGCTTTGGTGAGGCCCTAATTATGATGCATGGTTACATTTACCTTGTTTAGTGCTTTGGAGAGACCTTTATTGTGACGCATGGTTACATTTACCCTAATAAGTGCTTTGGAAAGACCTTTATTGTGACGCATGGTTACATTAACCTTGTTTAGTGCTTTGGTAAGACCTTTATTGCGACGCATGGTTACATTAACATTGTTTAGGGCTTTTGTGAGACCTTTATTGTGATGCATGGTTACATTAACCTTGTTTTGTGCTTTGGTGAGACCTTTATTGTGATGCATGGTTACATTAAACCTGTTTTGTACTTTGGTGAGACCTTTATTGTGATGCATGGTTACATTAAACCTGTTTAGTACTTTGGTGAGACCTTTATTGTGACGCATGGTCTGATTTACCATCGTTAGTGCTTTGCTGAGACCTTAATTGTAAAGCATGGTTCCACTTACCCAGTTTAGTGCTTTAATTGGACTTTTATTGTGACGCATTGTTACATTAACCCTGTTTTGGTTCGATTTACCTTGTTCTGTGCTTTGGTGAGACCTTTATTGTGACACATGGTTAAATTTACCTTGTTTAGTGCTTTGGTGAGACCTTTATTGAGACCCATGGTTACATTAACATTGTATTGTACTCTGGTGAGACCTTTATTGTGACACATGGTTACATTAACCCCGTTTAGTGCGAGACCTTTATGGTGACGAATGGTTACATTAACCTTGTTTAGTGCTTTTCGAGACTCATGGTGACGCATGGTTACATTAACCTTGTTTTGTGCTTTTCTGAGACCTTTATGGTGACGCATGGTTACATTAACCTTGTTTTGTGCGTTGTTGAGACCTTTATGGTGAAGCATGGTTACATTAACCTTGTTTTGTGCTTTGCTGAGACCTCATGGTGATGCATGGTTACAATAACCTTGTTTAGTGCTTTTCTGAGACCTTTATCGTGACGCATGGTTCCATTTACCTTGTCTAGGGCTTTTGTGAGACCTTTATGGTGACGCATGGTTACATTAACCTTGTTTTGTATTCTGGTAAGGCCTTTATTGTGACCCATGGTTACATTAACCTTGTTTAATTAATTTGAACAAAGGTTGTTTACGACCTGATGGAGGAGTGTTGTGTCATATAAACATGGGAGAGTTGATGGAAACATAGTTTATCGTCTTCAAGATATAATCATGCCTTCTCATGCTAAATTTGTTACAACAATGGCAATGATGGGTTTAATGAAAGCGAACCAAAGCACTTAACTTAATCATAACAACTTGCTGTAAACATGCTTTTCATTGACATCAGTTTTTAAACAAACACATATTGCAACATTACAACAGAAAGTTTCCCATAAAAATACATTCAAGACAAAAGTCGTCCATCGTTTGAAATACCTTTTTCAAAACGAGTTTGCTAGTCGCCATTATTTTAGCACTGTAATATCGGCCTGAAGGTTACTAGTATTTACTCCAAATATAATATAGTATAATGTGATGTAATGTAATGCAATGTAATGTAATGTAATGTAATGTAATATCATATCATATCATATCATATATAAGTTAATTATAGTATTCACACCATTCTACTACTCACAGATACTCTGTAGAAACCAGGAGTAATATCCTCAAATTTGTACCATGTCTGAAAAATCAATTTTTTATTAACACCATTTAAACAAAAGCTTAATTATTCAGAACCAACAACTTATATTCAACAAAAAAAATAATTAAAAAAAAAATAAAAAAATAAATAAATAAACAAATAAATGCTAGCTTCATTCCATTAACTGATGAATGAAAAAGTTTTCCATGTGCTTTATTCCATCTTATATGTTTGTAAATATCGTTTCCATAGATACAATGACAAAAGAAAAAATTAAGCCAAAACACATGCTGTAGATGGCATTGAATTCAAATGATAATACTGTTATATACCATTTAAAAATATCATGAAATGCACATGTACGCAAAAAAATGTTATATGACAACATTGCCATATAATTTTTATTCAATGTATTGAATTAATTTTTTAAAAGGATAAATCATATACTATTATTATAACGAACTACAAAAACATATGGCAGAACATTATTAATTTTTCATGTTGTAACTATGACAATGATACCTATACAAGTACAATAATCTGACAGTAGTCTGTTTTAAAGCTCTACAATTATCTGATTAACTGAGTGAAGCCTCTGCTAATTTAATGTTTTATGCAAAATTTTGTTTAATAAATGTTATAAATTTCTGAATTGATTTCTCTATAAATGCTTTTATAATCATTATATATATATATATATATATATATATATATATATATATATATATATATATATATATATATATATATATATATATATATATATTTACAATCCAAATCAAATTCTCTGTAATAAACTATTTGACGAGTGATTCGATCTATCACAGCGTAGACCGAAAGCTTCACGTGCGACCTTTCGTATTCTGACGTCATGGTTTTGCATCACGGGAAAGTATGATGTAAACATAAATATACGCGACAAGTCGCGGAATGTAAACAATTCATCGTGTCCGCAGAATCAGACAATCCCGTTCGATATTACTGCTATCATCCAGTTGTTTCCAGTCAGGATTTCTCAAATTCAACATTCAATAATTGTACACAGTGTAAACATTAATATGAATTGTAAAAGCACAGATATTTAAATAAAACCTTGACACGTTTATCTGTCGTCATTTTTTGAAAATAAGTACGGGTAGGCGGAGCTGACCCAGTTTGATGTAGTTGAAACCTGCTCGGTATTCACAAGGAATTTCCACGAAAATCACGAATGAATGAATCAAATTTCAAACATTTGTAAATTGTAAGCTACGAATTGTAAATATAAGCATTAAACTTTGTTTGTAATCGATCTATGATGGTTTAGATCGAATGGCTCTCGCGCTAATTTGTCATAAACCGCTTCGCGGTTTATTCAAATTAGCGCGAGAGCCATTCGATCTAAACCATCATAGATCGATTACAAACAAAGTTTAATGCTTAAATATATATATATATATATATATATATATATATATATATTCACGCTAAATTATTTCCAAAATTTTAAATGGATAGCTAGCTAAGTAAATAAATAAATAATTTAATAATCTATAAATTTATCAATAAATAAAATACAATTATAAAATTAAGAAAATTATTTAAGAATTGTTGTCTTAAAGAGAATCTTTTGTCCTCGGAATCCAATCATTTTTCTTGTCAAATACCATTAAATAAAATATTATATATGAATGTAAGATTTTGATTCTAAACAATGGATTGTTCAAAATTGCTAATAATATGCAAGGTTAAACCAAGTAAATCTTAATTACCTGATTATACAAGGTATCTGATTGCACATCGCTGCGGATTACACGATTTGCAAGGTAAAACCAAGTAAATCTTAATTACCTGATTATACAAGGTATCTGATTGCACAACGCTGCGGATTACACGATTTGCAAGGTAAAACCAAGTAAATCTTGATTACCCGATTATACAAGGTATCTGATTGCACAACGCTGCGGATTACACGATTTGCAATGTAAAACCAAGTAAATCTTAATTACCCGATTATACAAGAAATCTGATTGCACATCGCTGCGGATTTTACGATTTGCAAGGTAAAACCAAGTAAATCTTAATTACCTGATTATATAAGGCATATGATTGTACAACGCTGCGGATTTCATGATTTGCAAGGTTAAACCAAGTAAATCTTTATTACCTGATTATACAAGGTATCTGATTGCACATCGCTGCGGATTTCATGATTTGCAAGGTTAAACCAAGTAAATCTTTATTACCTGATTATACAAGGCATATGATTGTACAACGCTGCGGATTTCATGATTTCGTTCCACTCCAGGATTTTCAATTTTTAAAAGTTTAACGTCAAAGTAAACAAAGTTATACTTTTTTGGTGGCGGAGAAAAAATTATATGAACTTCTTTACTGGTGGATATATTCCGGTAAAAAATGGTTGTGCTCCATTGGTCGGAAGGATCGTCAGGACCTATTAGTGAAATAAAAAAAACCATTATGAATTTATGTTCTATGCATGAACCAAAAAATCAAGAAAAAATCACAGTAAATAAATAAAATAGAACAATGAGAACAAATTATATAATATATAACACAAATACCCGTTAAATTACGATGTGCCATATGTGCACATTTCAGTAAATCATTCCTCATCAGTGAAACCAAGGGCCGAAAAGTTTGACGGATAAAAAAGCATAAGCCAAACACTTGAAAATAAGATATATGTTTTTAAGAAACTTTCGATATAGATTTGGTAAAACTTGAATTATTATATTTTATTTTAACTACCTAACACTTCATGTAGTTGTTAAATATTAAAATAATAAAGACGTTCTTAACAACATTATTATGATTAAAGTACATCATTTGTCAACTTTTGCTTTATTCCAGTTATTATCTCTTATGGTCTTTAAAACTGTGAATAGTTTTGAACTTTTATACGGTTTCGTCGTTTATCATGGCATTAAAACAAAAATGATAAAATTATCAGATGAGACTTTAGTGTGAGAAGGAGATATAAATCATCATTGCGTTCCCACTTACGAAGCAAGCTGTTTACATTTAAATTGTTGACTCATGAAATATTGCAAGCCTAGACTTATTAGGACCCTTAAAATTTCTTGTTGCCGTCTTCACAATATTGTTGATAAGTATGAGGTAGCTGTATCCAAATTTATTCTGGATATATCTGACGTCCCATAATTCCACAAATTTGATTTTGCACGTGACGGGCGGGGCTAGACAGACGGTTGTTACCCTTCCGGAGTACGCGACCTCACTTCCTTGATCGAAGTTCACATGTGTTACTGAATTAGCCAGTTTTTAATGTTTTATTTTATTTTTAGGAGGATTGTGATTTTGACATGAAATGGTATGTTTGTTTTATTAGGTAAAATAATTTTCTATCCACTATGCAAATAAAATCATACTACTTACTCGATCTGTATCTACTTATCTTCAGAAAGGAAAGGTGATGTAGATCACTTGTTATTTCGTCATTTGGTGGTTTTGGTAAACTAAACAGGTCAAAAATGAAGGTTTTAACGCGAAGGGGATAAATATCCACCGTCACTCTCGACTAAATAAATAAATAAATAAATAAATAAATAAATAAATAAATAAATAAATAAATAAATAAATAATATTGCTATTAATGCGCTTAATAATTGATCATGCCACTAGTAGCACACTGCTTAAAAAGTATGTAAATGAAAGTTAATAATAGAAACAACATACATGTATATACAACTACACAACCATATTAGAACCAGTTATTTTAATGATTATTGAAAAAAATACTAGCATCGATGTCTGGCTATAGTATTCCCTGACAACAATTGAATTTCATGCACATGAAGACTGGGGTCGCGTCTTTAGTTCAGCTTTTATCAAGAAGTTAGCAATCTAAAGTGAATAAGGCAAGTAACTGTTACAAAATGGACAAAATCGTTGAAAGGGCAGTAATCCAATATTTGCATAGGAAAGGTTTACCAGCAAAGGATATCCATATTGATATGGTGGCAACACAAGGGAAAGACAACCCTTTATATGCTACAGTAAAAAGGATGTGGGTGGAATTTAAACGCGGTAGACAGAGCCTTGGGAATGATCCCGTCTTGGAAGGCCTGTTCTGCTAGAAACGGTAAAAATCATGATATTGTTATGACCGAAACGCGAGTTACAGAAAGATATATATTTTGTGTAATTAGCATTTCAAAGGAAAGAGTACATTCCATTGTGACAGATTAAACTTTTGGTACCAAGACTTATAACAGCTGATAAGAAGCGCTTGCACTTGTGCAGATCTTGCTAACTTTCTTCAGATATTTGTTATAATGAATGAAATGTGGGTCCACCGCTTCAACCTAGATGCCGAACAACAGTCAATACAATGGATGAACCCTTGTTTAAACCCTGACAAGGAAGGCGAAGACTTACATCAACTGGAATGGTTGTGTCTTCGGTTTTCTGAAACGTTGCTGTTTTTTACGGTAGATTTTCTCAAAAAGGGAAAAATAATCAATGACACACGCTATACGTGCCCTCTATAGGCAGTATCTGGTAAATATTAAACTCAAGCGTCGCGGAAAATTAATTGTCTAATGTTCCACCAGGACAATGCCTCTGTTCAAAAGTCTTTCATTGCCCATAACGAATGTTGATTTTAATTTGATTGCTCGTTCACGTTGTATAATTGTTCTTTTTTTAAAACTGAAAATGGGAATTTCCGGTATTCACCTTCAGTCATATAATTAAGTTCTACATGCTGTAAAGAACTCTGTGAATGGTAAAAATACTTTTTAAAAGTGGAATTTTGGGGTCTTTAACATCACTGGCAAGGTGTATACTTAAGCGAAAATTGAAACAAAATGCAATGTATTCGCCAAAATTCCAACCCTTACATATGAGTTTCCTTGAAAGGATTTGATGAAAAAGCAGCCGATATTAAAACTATTCAGTGTATTAAAAAAAACTATGGAAGCTACGACAGCTTAAGAAAATAATAACTTTTGTAATCTGTTTTCTAAAAATGTAATTAATATTCAAAGAAAAGTACAGACAAATAGTGTTAAGATATGTTTACACGGGTCGGTCGCTAGGGAAGGTGCGGCAATGCACCATTAGGGTTAAGCTTGCATTATCGTCTTGTACTGCAGGAATATTCACAAAGATAATTGACACGAAAACATTTCATTTATTATATTCATTTATACCATTAACATGATTGAAAAAAAAAAAAACACGTTTTTCAAGACTTACACCAGTTCCTCTATCGTCTGCTGTTAGAGTAATATTATGAAGGTTTATAATAAGACACCGCTGTGCCTCTATTCCAGGATCTTCAATATCTTGAAAATTTATTTCAAATCCTTTCACTGACGAAACTGATGCTAAAATAATACAAATTACCGTATAAAAACCATTGAACATTCTCCACGATATCTGCTTAACAAATGCTTCATATGCAATGAACGACATTTACGAAATTTAAAACAACAAATTATTCAATAGTATTTTTGCAATTTAATGTAATGATTGAATAATCTGCCACATTATTTAATTCTTTTACATAAATAAATGATTAAAAAGTTCTTACAAATGTTTGATCAACAGAAACACTGCTGAAAAATAAAACCCAAAACTATTTAGCTGATCAGCTCCGATTTGATTGAATGTTTTAAACTAGCGAATCACTATCGTCAATACAAACAATTGTTAAAACTTTTTGTGTTTATATATATATATATATATATATATATATATATATATATATATATATATATATATATATATATATATATAAAACACGAAAACTTTATAAAGAAGACTCTAAAGTTTACTTTGTCGATGACTTCAAAGAAATGCTTAAACTTGGTCTTGTTTGGTAACGTTGGTAACACGTTTTGCTCAAGAGCTCCAGTACTTACCAGTATTTGGCGGTGACACGATTACTTTGACACCAGGATAATAATATCCGTTGGTATACTGTCTATCAAATGGCTGAATTTCAAAGTGGTGTGGTCTTGCAGGCCAGATTTTTTGTCCATACAGTCCTGGATATAGTCGTTTTAAATGCGTGTTTGTACAATCTGAAGTTTAAAAAAGGCACTCCATATACATATAATTTTACAATGATACAGTTAATGTATTTATTAAGTTTCCATGGTATCCGGCTGGGACTGGGTGTAAACAGCCAAGCACATAAAAGGCGATATTTTGTTCAATAAGTAGATATATTTTTGATCAAATTATGTTGAGAGAGAGAGAGAGAGAGAGAGAGAGAGAGAGAGAGAGAGAGAGAGAGAGAGAGAGAGAGAGAGAGAGACGTTGTTATTTTCAATTACTCACTTTAGCTACAACAGAAATATGATAAAACACTGTACAACAACAGAATAGAGCAGACGAAATAACATATCGATATATCAGTCAATGTCAAATTAAAGGCCCAATTAATTTTTACAGAGGGTTTAAAATTGAAGTCATTTGTAAGAATTATGACTGGTGTTAATTTGAAAGTGTGAGGTTTCTAGATTTCAAAAATAACAAAATTTTCCACACGACCTTCTCCAATAATATTTCAAATGCTATTATAAATGACCTCTTACATCATGATAACGGATGTTAAAGTAACAGTTATTAATTGTAAACGAACAATACATGAAGTTGTAAGTTGCTTTGATTTAGTTTTTGAAATAGAGTATTGCTGTAGCAATCCTATCGCGTTAGTTTAAATATTTCACTTGCACTGTATATCAACAGAGGAGGCAACAACAGAAGCCATCTTGGCCATTTCATTCTGATAAACTGATTCTTTAGTTTTTAAGATTTCAAATACTTAAGAAAGCAACTTTTTGATCATGGAAATTATGTCTAATTGTAAGTCCAATCAATACATAGATAAAACAAATCACCGATAACATGAATTAAACATTCAAAGACTTTTTATTTCAATTATGACCAACTGTTACTTCATAACGGATGTTAAAAATGATTTGAACTAAAACATTTAACTAAGTTTTTGGCATAAAAATGTAAAATAAATGAAATAATAAAGTAGATAAATAATTAAAAATAACAAAAGCATTTGCAAGCAACTCAAATATTTGCGACAAACATCAACTCTGCCAGTTTCAACTGAAAATTTATGCTTTTATAAAAGTTGCGGAAGTTAATGACATTACTAATCTCTATTATTCTCTAAACCCAATGAATGTTTACTAAGTGCATTTGATGAATTCTTTATAATTAAACAAATACGTCTCTTTAATTATAAAGAACTCAACAAATGTACTTACGTAAGCATACCAAATTTAACACATTAATTGCTAACAAGGCAGTAATATAAATGTGAAACCTTTTAAAAAGACAAAAATACCAACAGACCTGGAAAATGTGCGTTATGCCCCTAACAGAAAAGCGTACAATTTGATCCAGTGTGTTTAATGCACCATTAGGACCAAGTACCACTACCTTAGCTCAATGTGTAGAGTGCTCGTTCGTTATTTGGGAGGTCAGGTTTAAGTTAGTGACATTCTGTTATAAGTGAAATATTCTTAATTGGGACTCAAAACCCCATTTAATTAACAGACAGCTAAGTAACAGATGACATTATGACAATAATAAGTATCTTCTTTTTAAAGATAAGCTTTTGACGTTTATGAAGGCAAATGGATGTTTAATCAGATAACAATAAATTGACCAACAGTTTAATTTTGCTAAAAGAAATGACTTTGCTTGTTACTTAATGTTGAAAGCTTTCCAGAATGAAAAAGCAGTTTCAATTACGACTGTTTGCGACTCTGAAAGAATGTTTATTTTTGCAGTACTGGTTCTTCCATCTTTGATATTAAAAATTTTGTTAACGAGAATCGTCTGAGATTATTTGATAGTAACAACCCTTTATTTAAAAAACGAAGTATAGAACAATTGTTTAAATATATCTAGTAAAATGCAAATATTTTCTTTTGGCATAACCATATTTTCTACGGAAATTAATAAGATCTTTAGGCATCAGTATGCATCACCAAAGGTAATAAACAATATTTACTGTCATGAAAAGCAAGAAAATCGTCAAAATATACTATTTGTATTTTTTTATTATAATTCTTTATTGAAATATCTGTCAAATATTGTTAGTTAGGCAAAGGATAATGACTTTTGTCAAAAAGACACGAATTTATTAACATCCGTTATTATTCATTTGCATTCAGCATTGCAGCAGAAACCATCATTAAGCGTTGAAATACCACTACACCGCTTACTAAGTATTCGCCATGATTTAATCTATTCTGAGGCTTGTAATTATGTAAAATAGAATATTTCTTGTATAGCTAATGCATTCTCCTTTTGCAAAACTGAGGAGCAATTCAAGAGACCCAACATACTTTACTGTACTTAATGCTATAAAACTATAAACTTTTGCATGTACAAACCAAATATTCCCGCGTTTTAACTTTTATAGAAGTACTACGGTGTAGAACAAAGCTTACCACCAAACCTTGAAAAACTAGTGCTACGGCAGACGTGAATTGCCGTAGCACTAGTTTTTCAAGGTTTTAGAAGAGATATCAAAAAATTTTGTAGAATTACCGTCATACCGTTATGACGTATGCATTTTGTCGTAATTAACTGACGCCAAACTAAATGCCATCTTAGCTGGAGTATAAAATGCAGAGCTTTTTAAAATCCTTACGGGGATTTAATATGGGAAAACACACAAACACTCATTCCGGAAATACATGGACTCCTGTTTCGATATATACCACAAGAACAAAAGTAACTGTTTATCCGTAGGGGACTTTATCCCTTGGAAAAACATGAAAAGCACATGCTATGGTGCTTAAAATATCTGATGAATTAAATATCGTGTTAGTTTCAATATCATCTTCGTCGTCAAATAAAATCTTTATTGCCATGTCCTCCATATTGAAAAATTTACTCGAGTAAAATTTTCCGTTCGATTTGGGTAGACTTTGACACATGCGCATAGACCTACACAATCGCACTAGATCAACACGCGATGTATAAATCGAAGTAGGCTCAATTTGTCCAAGTTGTGTTAATCGTGTTAAGGGGGTTAACTCGAATTCAAATCGAACAGTTAGGGTAAGTCACAGGTAGGCGTTTCTCGTGTTAACCCCATTAATAGTACCAGTTTAGTCGAGTTGAACCCGAGATCAGCATGGCGGACGCGGGAATTAAGCAGGAATTGTTGAATGATATTGTTTTGATAACAATTTAGGCCGAGATTGATCTGCCGTTTTCGAAACGGAAAATATCAAAGTACAATGTCTTCATACAGAGCAATCTCGGCCTAATAACAATTATATTCACATTTTAAGTTGATCTACATTGTTGTACCATATTCTTGAACAAAAACGACCGTATCTATGTGGCAAGTAAACGACTACCTAAAATCATCAGCTGAATATGTAGGGACCGTATGTTTAACAAAATATTTTATTCTAGGAACCAAGTCCCTAGAAAGATTATTGTAAACGGCCAAAAAATACCAATGTCTTCAACATGCGCATGCTCTGCATTATCAGAGTTATACTCTAGAAACACGACTTTAACAAATCGAAGTAGGCCGAGAAGTGTTGCCATGTGTAGGCGTGGCATAGTAGATATCTTCAAACAGCATCTAGAATCTTCGGTCAAAGGTCTAAGGTTACCGCTAGGAGTCGCTTTGACCTATCACTTCCTGTTAGAAACGATGCCTTTAAGCGTTTAGCGTATATGCTAACCGCTTAAAACGGTTTTTAAGACAAAGGTTAACAAATCCTTGTTTTTTAACTGGATTTGTGTATTTTGTAATTAAACAAATAAATCGGTACTTGTTGTACCAGGTATGGAAATGTCAACATTCTTTTTTGCAAAATCTGTCTGTATGATCTGGGTCAACTTGTGCGAAGCTAGCGCGCGATTCTAGTCCGGAATTTATTTAAAAACCGCAACCCGCAATTTTATTATTATTATTATTTATTTATTTTTTTTTTTTTTGCACAGAAAAAAATCTCATATCCTTTATCATTAAGATCAACAATATTACATCAGTACAAAGTCCAGAAGAAGGAAATACATTTTTTTAAAGACCACCTGTTCATTGAGACCACAAGACTACTTTTTAGAGGTAAAACGGACATTACGCAACGGGCGTAAGACGCTTTTCCCCATCTAGACCTTTCTGTCACAGATTCATCTATCCAACTACAAGATTTGCTAAAAATTTCAAAATTTCACCAGTGGGTTAAGTATATTTGATCTCTGGTTGTCAACATGGCACAAGTAGTATTGATTCTTTTATTCTATACTGTCCAATAAAACATAATGTTCTTTTCGTCCCAGAGCTTATGTAGACTGATTAAAGTTAAAAGAGAGTTAAGGGAACTGTTTTTCGAAATCAAACTTTACATAGAATATGAAAATGTAAACCTACGAAAATCTACCTGGTTTTTTTGTTTTAAAAAATGCGACCTTTTTTACGATTTACATTCAGAAATTAGAGAATAAACACCTTTAAATAACCGAAAATAACATAAAAACATCAATTTAAATAATAATAATAATAATAATAATAATAATAATAATGGCAGAACACATTTAATGCAAACATGCTTTAAGCTACTGACATCAGCTATGACACCACACACACAGACACACACACACCCCGGGCACACCCACACCCACCCACACACATATATTTTCACCACAATGGAAAATTAAATATTTTTAACGAATTTAATAATTTCCTGCTAACAAAAAATTGCTAACAACTATCAAATCTTTATGATCTCTTGAACTGTATGTTCTTTACGTTCAAATTTCTTCCTTGTGCAAACTAGAATTTTGATTGGTCAATTCTAATCATTTTAATTGCTTTTAGTACACTTAAATGCTACAATCTTTTACAATGTCATTCTGTGATTATTTATCTGAAATTTATGAGTTGTCAAAATTTCGCGAAAACTTATATTGAAATCTAGGTGAATTAAAAGTCCAAAAGACTCTATCTACTGATGCCTTGTATAAAGTAGAGACTTGTCTTAGTAAGTTACGTGGGTAATCTCTACCTGACAAAGTCGTTGTTAAGATACCTGTAATCAACGGTCATCTACCTGTCACTATATATCAAAGTTTATGAGTATTTTGGTGTTATTTATTCTTCATAAATGATAGAATTAATCTCATGCACTTCTAACGATGCACAATATCAAAAACATATTCACGTTACAGTGATTAAGTTAAAATATATTTCATGTATTTTTTTGCTAATAGCCTGATCTGTTTCGTGCTCCATTTCTATAGAATTTATTCTTAAAAGTTATGAATATCTTAGAGTTGTATTATGTCAATTAAACACTGTAGAAGTCATGTCCTTGTTAAAAAAACGTTACACAATTGGTTATGTTTACGATATTTTTTAAAAAAAATTTTTATAACAAGCGTTGTAACCCTTTTTACATGGCAAAATGTATATCATAAAGTTTATAGTCAATTTCTATGAGGCGCCGTTTCTATATTTATTCACTATTTTAGCATATGTATAATTCAATTATGGATATCCATCAATCGAATTTAACATCTGTATCATTATTTTAAGATATCCAAAAACAATTGCGCATACTAAGTATGTAAAAATGTATTTTTGCATATGTAAAATTCGATTTATGGACATCCATAAATACATTTTTACATATGCATAAATCGATTTATGCATATCCAAAAATCGATTTATGCATGCATATGTTAAAATATGCAATAAATACAGAAACGGCGCTTCGTATATTTAACATTTATCACACTCTTTTTGATGTAAAAGTCAAAAATTAAATTACAAAAATATTTACAAACTTCTTACAGCTTATGGAATTATTATCTACATATCAACGAACAGTTTTTTTTATGAAGTTAGATACGATTATTTACTATACAGTGCTGACAGCGCGAACTAGCATTTTGGATAGTTAGGTATTGTTTCTTTAGCTCACATCGATACAGCTCCACCGACAGTAAATAAAGGGGGATAATACGGCAAGGTTGTTGATGGAAAGTAGTCTCTATGAAGGAAGAATTTTGTTATTACCAGTCGTGTTTTACCAATAGAATATTTGTCAGTCGAGTAGAAATGTTCTAACACTAAAAGTGTTATAACATTATATAAAATATTATATAATTATAACATAATAATTTCACTTGAGCTAAAAAAAACTACCTTTTACATGGATAAAAGATATTATCAAAGCGATCCCCAAAACCAGTAACTTCTCCACAAAAATGTGAGACGGACATTAAGACATCTTTTTTAAGAGTATGTTTATGTACAATAAAACGGACGATAGTAGTTGACCTCCATGACTCGGATATTTATAAAAAACAAGATATCCTGTTAGTAGTAAACACTTATGGTGGCTGTATATTTATGATCATATTTAAAAAAAATAATGAAAAAAAAAAAAAAAAAAAAAATTGAGAAATAAATAATGATGATGATGATGATGATAAAGGTTAAGTTCATTATATGATCAATAGTAATCGTTATTCGCACATATTGTATGACATGTTTGCTATGACGTTTTGTAATCGTAACCTTTGACGTACCGCGTGTTATTAAGTATCTTTTGGTATGACGTATCGAGTGCTATGACGTGTCGTGTTTTATAATACATTGCTAGTTGCTGACGAATGACATTACCTCTTATTGTCTATAGTTTCGAATACCTATCGGGAATATACTAGATTTGCCGAATAAAGATATATTTTTCTGGGATTTCCAGCTATCTGAAACATTCTAGATCTATTCTACTAGATATATGTGGAGTGAAACAATCTTTACAAGGGCGAAAAATAACAAACTTCGTCTCCTGTCTTGGTAGTCTAGAGATCGAAAGCTCGCCTAGAGAAGGAGGTCATTGGTTCGAACATCGGCTAGTTGTACATAAGATACTGTGCCTATGCATATGCACTGTACAAAGAGTGGTATATTTATCTGCACCCTACTGACTGTGCGAGGTAGCCACTTAGTGTGCGCCAGTAAATAGAAGTCCATAACACAAAATTGCCCATCTCACCTATCCAAATTGTTCCTTGATTAGATCTTTACTGATTAATCCTTGTCTCGAGTAGCTGATTCGACGTTAAGCAACAATACAACCAACCAATTATGCTACTTTACTCACAAGGAATATTAATTAATGATAGTATATTCTAGTTTGCAATACGTCGTTTCGCGGATGTATTCATTTCTTGCCAAATTGGATTTTAGTACCGACCTGAATCATGTGACCAGCCTCAAATGAGGGCATAACAAAAATGTTAACAATGATTGATTGCAAGGGTCGTATATTATAACTATTTTACATATAATTTCGAGCTTATAGCTGTATCAAATAATTTAATTGTTTTAAATGTATAAATTAAGTGACATCTCAAGATCTAAATTAGAGTTTATAAAGATTTTTTAGTTATTTTAGTCGGGAGCAATAACGAGAAGCCTCTTTACTAGGGGAAACGTAAAATAGAATATACGTCTTAAACTATCTTTAGACCGCCTGATTTTAATTTTATTTGAATAATTTTATCTTATATTATACAAAATATACAAAAATGAATCTTTTAAATGATGAAAATCTTGAATTTCTGTCACGCAGCTATTCACTGTGCAGTCATCACAACAGCGATGTTTCCGGCGAATTTTCAATGGAATAAAATAAATTTATATTGTTTTTTAATCGTCTATATGATTGAAACCCGTAAAAGAATTTTAAATAACATTTTTGATGGAAAACTTTTCAATTTATGATAAAAAACGAGACATAGCAGTTTATTGTATATATTTTTATAAACAAGGCGGTAAAAAAGTGTCCTAAATTCAGTCACGTGGCGATGAAAGTCACGTGACACTTCGTCCGGAACATTGTATCCGAGAAACGCCATATTTACTCATATGCATATGATGAGAGCTCAGTTACATCCTTGTTCTTTGAAATCAGGTCATAATATAACGAGTGACGTAACTGAAGAGCTGTCCAATATTTAGTAATGGTCTACTTCCAATTAAAACTTATAATATCAGCATCCTGATAATACGGTAATGTAAATTTCAACAATAAGATCAGACGCTCTCTCTCTCTCTCTCTCTCTCTCTCTCTCTCTCTCTCTCTCTCTCTCTCTCATCAGTATATTATTTTTTGAGAATCAAAACGAAAATTACTTTTTAACATTTCTTTGGTAGAACGGTAAAATGCTCACCTGAAATCGTAGAATTTGCACCCGGATGAGGATATAAGACAATCCTCTAGAAGATTAAGCGTCAATATTTATCTTAAGATAATTGCATATTTAAGTGAACAAACATATTTTTTTGTGTGTATTTACTTTTGAAAAGATTTCAGAAATATTGACTAATACACAAGGTTAAGATTTTCACCCCGTTCATTATTGATCTGTCATGATGACAATAACTATATTTATACCGTGTTAAAGTTTACATTTATTTACACAGCTGTACGTTTCTGGTATTGCAGGAGTTAAGGTGCCGCCTCATTATTTTATTTTTTTCTGGTGCATAAAATTGTGTAATCATTTATTCCAATCTCGTCATTGATTTGACTGTATTGGGCCGCCTAATGCATCTTGCGTATGTAGTAGTATTTAAAATTAAAAAGATGGCTATATTTTTAAGTGCAAGTAAATGTCAAAGAGAATCTTCGAAAACAGTCTCTCTCTCTCTCTCTCTCTCTCTCTCTCTCTCTCTCTCTCTCTCTCTATATATATATATATATATGTGTGTGTGTGTGTGTATAAATAAATAAATAAATAAGGATATGTGTGTGTGTCTGTGTGTGTGTGTGAACAACTTTTACTTTTACTTACTGTTTCCTTCGTATATTGCTGCTGAACAGGAAACCACACCCTACAATATAACATACAGATGTGATATTTGCAGACAAGTACTCGGCAAAGTTTGGAACAGAACAGAACAGGCTTTTTATTTGCATTACGCAATTCAAAACTTATAGCCAAAATAATTGATTTCAATAATTACAAAATTTCTAAATTATTATATATTGTTTATGATAGATATAATATGAAAGTATGTTACATGTCTGTGGAAAAATATGTTGTAGTATGTCGGCCGGTTGGGTTTATGAAGAGATTCATGATGGTTAAGTTGATATGTTGTAGTATGTCGGCCGGTTGGGTTTATGAAGAGATTCATGTTGGTTAAGTTGATATGTTGAAGTCTGTCGGCCGGTGGGGTTTGTGGACACATTGATGATGGTTAAGTTGATATGTTGTAGTCTGTCGGCCGGTTGGGTTTATGAAGAGATTCATGATGGTTAAGTTGATATGTTGTTGTCTGTCGGCCGGTGGGGTTTGTGAAGAGATTGATGATTGTTAAATTGATTTTGTTGTAGTCTGTCGGCTGATTGAGTTTTTGAAGAGATTGATGATGGTTAAGTTGATGTCTGTCGGTGGGTGGAGTTGTGGAGAGACGTCGGTTTTTACGGTCGGCGTTTTTAGAAAAGTGAAGAAAAAAATCATTTTTTTGGCTTGTAATTTCTTTTGAAACAAATATGTAGATTGAAAAAAAATTATCAAATTTCATCGTTACATGTAAAATGCTTCATAGATATAGTATTGAACTTTTAACAAGGTTAACATTAAACAAGTGAAAAAAAAATATGTTGTTGCTTGGGAACCTTTAGATATATATATAGCGTCATGTGTTAATTTTGAATATGTATGAAATAGTAGATATAAATGGTAGACTGTGATATATACCCGTGTTTCATAGTTGTATATTTAAACAAAACAAAGAGTGTAAAAATTTGTCCGCATTGAACTCCCACATATCAATGGTCATAATTAGTATTATAGTGTAATTAGTACATAAATAGTTATTACCAAATCAATACAAATACTGTGTAATATATAACTGCACACTTAATGCACTATTTGAACACAAAAGACCGGGTTGTTTAAATCATTTTTCTTATTGTAGGTGATAGATTTGTAATTGATTTGATTTGACAGGGAAACTTTAAACATAATACTATTCTGTGTTTTAACAATAAGTACAATAACAATGCTTGAATACACAACAATAAAACAAGGAACTGTTAAAGTGAACACCGCTCCTTATATCTGGTGCTAAATATACGATAGAGGTACTAACTTGCTGTAGCCACATTATAGAAAATAATAAATAAATAAATAAATAAATTAATAAATAGAAACCCATCCCAACTGCGAATTTTTAAGTCTAAATAAATAATAAATTAAAAAAATAAAAATATAAATAAATAAACCCATATTAATTAATTAATCAATTAAAATAAATAAATAAATAAATAAATAAATAAATAAATAAATAAATAAATAAATAAATAAATAAATAAATAGAAACCCACCCAACTAAATAAATAATAAATTTAAAAAAAATTAAAAATAAATAAATAAACGCATATAAATAAATAAATAAATAAATGAATAAATAAATAAATAAATAAATAATTAAATAAATAAATAGAAACCCACCCCAACTGCGAGTATTTTTTAGTCTTTTCCTATATACAAATTAATGATACTTAGTCTTAACAGTAGCGAGAAAGTTATCTGTTTTTTAGTGTACAGTTTAACTGCATTCAGTGTATTAAGTCGCTGTATCCGGACACGTGACCATGTAAAGTATACCCTTTTGTTTACAACAATTATTCATTTATTTTATTATATTTATATATACTTACTTTATTTCTACGTTCAAATAAACATTCTAGACACACGACTCCACAAGGAATTATGTATAAAACAAAGAAAAAAATCATGTTTACATTAACACACATTTTGTTCAGTGTTTGCTTTGTTATACGTGTCAAACTGTATACGAGTTACAAACAAACTGAGAAAAAGAACGCTTCCTTGCAGTTTTGACACAGTTCCGGTTAAGATACTCTGTGCACTTTGACCCGAAAAAGAGAACCTATGATTGTTTCGCTTTTTTTTGTGATAATTATTAGCACAAGATCACAATTTGAAATTATTATTACTCAGCAAAAAATTTAACTACTGTTACTCCAAAATAATCGTTAAGAATTAATTTAATTTTTTTTTTTATCAAACTTGGAGAAAAGGATATATCTATCGTCAATCAGTATAGTCAAAATCACACACACACACACACACACACACACACACACACACACACACACACACACTATATATATATATATATATATATATATATATATATATATATATATATATATATATATATATATATATATATATATACATACATACATACATACATACATACATATATATATATATATATAACCTATTAACCTATATATAAAAAAAAAGGTTTGGGGAATAAACCTTTTCTGGTATAATATCGTACTAAGTAAATAATGCTAGTATTTTATTCTGGCTAATTTTTTTTACTATATTTGAAGTGAAATTTATAATTAATGATCTATATATACCTATAAATCTTGTCTTAATCTTGCTTCTTCATTATGTTGCTGTTTTATTGTCTATCTATCTATCTATCTATCGTGTGTGTGTGTGTGTGTGTGTGTGTGTGTGTGTGTGAAACTAACGTTTTATTCATAACATCTTCAACAGCTAAAGTAGGCCGTGATAAAGTTACATTGCTAATGAATAGCTAGGTAGCTTACGTCACGTGACAAAAGAACATCGACAATGATCAGCTAGGCAGCTAGATCTAACATCACTATAGAACCGCCTGCTAACTCACATGATGTAACAAGGCCAATAAACAGCTACCTAGTTGATGTCACGTGAGAAAGTAACATCGCCAATGATGCTTTATCTAACTAACATCATTTGAGAGATCAGAATATCACTTGAAATATAAATCTCGGCGTTTTCCGGAGATAAATTAAACATGTTCTGTAGGAAGAGGATTATGCCTTTCCGGGATAAAGTAGATCGATGATATCAAACAAAAGTTACAATAGTTGTTATACTAAACACATTTATAGACAATTAAAATCACAAAGTAAGGGGTGATGTTAAAGTAAAATGTAAGGAGCGAAAGGACTCCAAACATTGTAACAAATCTGAGGCTAGATCGTGTAATAATTCAGAATGTAAGTAAATACGTGAAGCAATAAGAATTAAAATGTTGATATCATCGAAGTCAACTCAAAACCTATTTTGTGTACATTAAACCGAAGTATAAAATAAAATTAAATTAAAATATCATAGTTGTCAAATTTTTTTCTGTTTTATACGGTGGCACAGAGGTGACACGAAATATTTTTTTCATATTACGTGCGCACGTATTACTCTTTACGTGCGCACGTATTATAAGTTACATGGTTTGTAAGTGTCCGGTACGGAATGATACAGGGTCAGTAGAAAAGATACCGGGTGAGGCGTGAGCCGAACCCGGTATCTTTTCTACTGACCCTGTATCATTCCGTACCGGACACTTACAAACCATGTAACTTATATTACCCTACCGATGACCCAATGCTAGATCTATTTTTTTAAAAATAGAAATATTGCTGATGAAAGAAATTAAAAATTAAAAAAAAATGTCCGACTGCAATACAATATTACAACAAGGAATATCACTTAATAAGGTTTAATGCATGTTATTTAATAATATAACATTTGAACTTCAAAATAAATAAATAAATAAATAAATAAGAAATAATAAAAAAAATTTTGAACTGTCATTTAAGTGTTTTGAACCGACCCTACACAGTAGAAATTTGTAAAATGACGTACTTGTGACGTATACAAATAGTTAAAACTAGGCCATTTTTGTTGACGTTTACGTTAGCGACAGGGGACGTAACTCTAACCCACCCGGTATCAGCCTTGCTGACCCAGTATTTTTGCGCGTGCGGCTATGTACGGAATGATACTGGGTTGGTCATGTGATTCAATTTAGCCAATCACTATCATAGAATTTAGTCAGAGGTAGGGTAATAACCTATTACGTGCGCACGTATTAGCTATTACGTGCGCACGTATTACCTTTTACGTGCGCACGTAGTAACCAATACGTGCGCACGTACTACCTATAAGTAATACGTGCGCACGTAATAGGTTAACCAATACGTGCGCACGTATTACCTATTAGTAATACGTGCGCACGTAAAAGTTAATACGTGCGCATGTAAAGAGTAATACGTGCGCACGTAATAGGTAATACGTGCGCACGTATTGGTTACTACGTGCGCACGTAATAGGTATTACGTGCGCACGTATTACTCTTTACGTGCGCACGTAATAGGAAAAATATATTTCATGTCACCTCTGTGCCACCATAGTTTTATCATACGGTCGATTACAGAATATTTCCACGAGTGTACGTCTTTTACATATGATAGGTGTGTGTGTGTGTGTGTGTGTGTGTGTGTGTGTGTGTGTGTGTGAGAGAGAGAGAGAGAGAGAGAGAGAGAGAGAGAGAGAGAGAGAGAGAGAGAGAGAGAGAGAGAGAGAGAGAGAGTTTTCGTTTGTAAATTTGAAGTAAAGTAGCAAACGGAAACGCATATTAGGGTACATTTGCATGTACCTTAAATAGGAATAAATTGAAATTTGGCTTAATAAAATGGTTTTATATTTTTATACTTCAGTGACATCCGCGTAGACATCACAGAAACAGAAGTGTATTATAAAGAGAAATATCTAGAACAAAAACGAAGCCACAGAGATCTCCGGAAGTCCTCGTATGGGAAAAGTACAATTAAACCTTCTAATGAGTTCTCGTTTTTATTGATGTTTTTGTGAAATATTATCTATTGAACACTTCCACAAGCAAAAGAATTTCACTGAGCAGAACAAAGTTTCGTAATTGTAGACATTTTCTAACGGAACAGATACAGATAACAAAACAAACAAGAGGCCCATTAGCCTTAACGCTCACCTGAGGATATGGCCAAAATCATTTGCAAAAATACATACAATATTCTAATATACATGCCTATGCAGAAAGTTAAAAGTTTTCAAGATAATTAAGAGTCTTCTTATGCTTCTATGACCTTGACCTATAAATGTAAGATCTTGAATCTTATATCAGAATCGCCATATCAATTCCTACAATATTCTATTATACATGCCAATACAATAAGTTAATATTTTCCAAGATAATTAACAATTTCAGTCTTTTTATGAACCTATGACCTTGACCTTTGAACTTATGACCTTGTACCATTTATCAAAATGATCGTCATGTAAATACCTACAACATTCTAATATACATATGTACATGCCTATACATGAAATTAATAGCTTTCAAGATGATTAATGATTTTAGTATTCCTATGTTGATATGACCTTTACCTTTGAACCTATGACCTTGTACCATTTATCAAAATGATCGTCATGTCAATACCTACAATATTCTATTACACATGCCTAAACAAAAAGTTAAAAGTTTCCAAGATAATTTCGACCAACCTTCACAAAATGAACAAACTATAGGCATAAGACCCTAGAGAATCAAAATATCGCATCAGATTTTTTTCTCCCGTCATCGGTTTCGGAAAAGAAGATTTTTAACATTTTTTGGACTCATAGGTCGCCTTGACCTAGTTTTGGGAGCCATGACAATGTCACGAATAAATCTGAATTTCACCGGCCCATATATGCTTCTGACCAAGTTTCATTGAAATCTAACCTTTGGTTTCAGAGAAGAAGTAGAAATTTGTAAAAGTTTACAGACTGATGGACGGACAAACGGACAGACGGAAGGACAAAGGACGATTTCGGATCGCAATCGCTCACGTGAGCCAAAGGCTCAGGTGAGCTAAAAATAAATTTCAAATAACTAAAACAGATGTATAGAATGAGACATTACCAGATAACATCTTCTGTAGAATTCTAAAGATTTGTTCATTAATTTCAAAAGAGTTTTGTCACAGGAAGGCATTTCGATCGGAAGTTTATGGAACAACTCACAATAAAAGTAGATTCATTCTACTTTCCTAATGAGCCTTTTGGAATTCAAGTAAGGCATTTTAAAGATTTAACTGTCATATTTAAATTTAAGCAATTTATTTCAAATGATTACATTGAAAATTAAAAAAAATCACACAAGATAATACAACAATGTGATTAACTACAGGTGATTAATAAGCATATATGTAACACTGGTTTTATTGGGCCCAGTCAAAAAAAGAACCTGGTGGGGGTGGGGGCTCCGGGGGAAATACTCCCTTTTTGATAAAAAAAATGCGCAAAATTCTACATTCTGGTGCAATAAAGCTGCATTAAAGAGAGAAACATCTTACATTCAGAGTGCCTGATTCATAGTGTGAAAAGGTATGTAAAAAAATGTACATAAATGTTTTATCAGCGAGAATAAAGGGAGCCCCCCCCCCCCCTACGCCCCCTCTAGATCCGCCACTGTAATGTTGCTTTCAAAGATTGTAATTAAGTATAAATAAAATATCTACTATATTTCTATGTAAGATAAATTTTGGAAGTAAGTGTATACTGCATTTGGGAAACGCTTCTAAATTTTCGAAAACTTCCAATCATGTTATCAGATGCAAATAAGAACATTTTTCTAATTAAAAAATCGCGACCTGAGATAGAATTATACAGCTGTGATACTCCGGATTCAAATAATATTTGAGGATTGAAGGACCGTTTAGCATTAAAAATCAACATATTTACATTTAGCGTAAAATGTTTTTACATTTAGCGTCAATGGCTTTTTTTTTACATTTGATGTCAAAGTTTTTACACTTGAAGCATTTTTTTTACATTTTTTTTTTTAACATTTTATGTAATATTTGATCTTTTTACATTTAACGGTCTTACATGCGATTGGTTTGAAAAGTAACCAAGATGAAAACACACCAACATATATCCGTCTTCGTATATGTCTTATATAATGACTGGTAACGTGCCAGCTGCGATATATATTAGCTTTTGAGAAGTTTAAAAAAAAAAAAAATGGGTTAACATATTATACATACATACATTCATACATACATACATACATACATATAGTCTATTTTACAAGTCTTACTCATTGGTGTAAAGCAATAAGTACCATGAAATAAATAAATAAAATATATGTATGATTTTCGATCAAATTTTAATAGATGTTGGATATTACAACACGGGTTCGTATATCAGCTAAGGTCAATGTAATATGTGATTTTGTCTGTATACATTATATTCGATATATATTTTAGAAAGATTTATTTGTTGCACGATCACATCTAGACCATATGATATTTCTAATATTGCACGACAATTTTCTTTTATTATGTAATCAATTCCGAACGTTTATCTTAATCTAAATATGTGTCACTAATAATACTTAAGAATTATTTTCTTCTCCAAAGTATGAGTGTCACTGATAAGCTGAGCGATCCGTTTATAGGAAAATGAAAAAAAAAAAAAATAATAATAATATTAAATTAAAAAAAAACAAGGTTATAACTTTGGAACACCTCTATACGCAAAAACATCTCGAGGCCAAATAAAATAAATCTTTGGTTAATGAGCCTATAGCATTTTATTGTAAACTTACAAACTTACAAACGTGTTTTAAAAGAAATTATTTATTGTTAATATTTAGGGTTCTACTTAGATTAAATAAGGATTTTGAGAAGTGAGGCTGTTGAAATATGATGGAATAAAAACATCTCAAAATTGTTAATAGGCAAAGAAAAGACAGTGTGTAAATGAGTCATTGGTCAATTTCTCATTATTGTTACTTGTATTTGTGAAGATAAATTGCAATACATTAATTTCTTTTCTGAACTAATTTGACGCCTACATTGCATTGGCATTAGTTTTGTGTTTTACATGTAACAGAAACAAAAAAAGTTTGATCAGTGGCCTGATAAAAGATCAGAACGTTGTTACATATGCGACATGTATTGAAACTAGTTTCAAAATGTAATAAGAAAAACATTGCATAATTTAATTTGTGATATTTACTGAATATATATATATATATATATATATATATATATATATATATATATAACATTTCAGGGGCAACAACTCCTACACGGTTTATCATATAGTTACGAAACTTGATACCTTTTTAAATTTTGTCATAGGAAACATTGTAACAATGTTTTGAATTCATATATCTCTTAATATTTGCAAGAAAATTGCCCAAAACCGCATAAATCAAAAATTAGGTCATGACCTTGATTTGTAATCTTGACCTTATTTTAAAGGTCATTTCAAGAAAAAGTCAAAACTGAAAACCCCATGTCATTATCTGTTCAAATAGTCAAGTTATAACAATTTGAAGCCATTTTACGAAATTTTTAAAATTAAACGCAAAAACGCGTTACTCATTTTTAGACCAAATTTCACGAGATGAACAAACTAAATATAGGCTTAAGACCCCAGAAAAGCCAAATATCACATCAAATTTTTCTCCCATCATCGGTTTCAGAGAAGAAAATTTTTTAAGATTTTTGAACCCCTAGGTCACCTTGACCTAGTTTTGGTAGCAATGGCAACGCTTTGAACAAATCTGAATTGCACCGGCCCATATATGTTTCTGACAAAGTATCATTGAAATCTGTCTATCAGTTTTTGAGGAGAAGTCGAAAATAGGTGTTAACGACGCACGCACACACGCACGCACATACACACGCCGCGCCATACCATAAGCTTGCATGACCTTTCAGTCAGGTGAACTAATAAACGAGTCCCGTGTCACGGTAGGCGTGGCACCATAAAGAACCCTTTTGTATAATGCCATCAGTCAAACGCATAGGCAAAATTTCTGCACTTTCGCCTATAACTGGCGAAGTCTTGATATATGTAAAATATTCTTGACTGGGACGTTAAAAACCATTACCAAATTACTCACTCTTACCATACAGATAGTGTAGACGATATCAAAATCGTCTGCTAGCTTATATCAAGCAAGAATATTGTTTGAGCTGATTAAAGCTGCATTAAGTTTTCCTATGCATATATAATCGACACTTTTTTCTTAATTATGCCTTTCATAAAAATGTAGTACTTGGTTCCATATTAAACCCTTTACTTACGGTGAAATTCTCAGGGAAACCTCTACCAAAGATATTATTTTAGAACACTGATCACGTGATTCTTTGTCGAAAATTAGACAACTTCAACAAACACAGCAAAAAAGCAGGTATTTACAGCCATTTTCCACCTGAGACCTGACCGATTGGAAACCTTGCTGTCAGTTTGCCCTATTTTGCCCTTGTTTATCTGTTGCCGTTCTCCTACGAACACGTTTTCTTTCTGTCGAAGCCATTGTTTACATACACGTGCATGCTCCAGGCTCATACATAACATTTTATCGCGTTGCCCCAAGCTTTTAGGATTTCCTTTTAGTCTGGGCTAATAAGAGGGAACTTAGGAAAATGAATCACACAGATCGCAGTGACAATAAATGTATATTAAAATATAAATTTTAGATTTTTTTTTCAATTATGGGTAAACTTAATGCAACTTTAAAGGGTGGTTGGTTTTATCTTTATCTCTAAATTTAAATGTCAGCGTATCCCTCTTCATCAACCAAAATTTGCAAAATAACAGATAGAAGTTTTGGTCGTCAAAATATCTTTGATGGGAAGGAACGGTCTCTATGTGTATTTTGTCGTTATTTCCATCTAAATCATTGAATTTGACGTATGGAAGTACACGGGATGCAGTATTCTGAAATGTATGTTTTTACACATCATATAATGTTTTATCAAAAGTTTAATATTCTATAGCGTTTCGTTTTGGAACGTTCTTTTTGGATGTTTCAAGTTTTAACATCATTGTAACAAATTTCAAATTTTGAATTCTATAGGGGAATGCCAGTGCTTATGAGAATCATCTTTTTTTTTTAAAAAAAAAAAAAAAAAAAAAAAATTAAGTCAGTAATGCGATTCGAAAAAAAGTGCTTTTACTTGGTAGTCTGGTAGTCGACAATGATACTATTAGATCACTAAGTTTTCGTTACAGAACTGACTTTCTTCTAAATTTATTCCACATTTAGCGTTTCTGAAATAATTTTAAAACACGTAACAAATAAAATATACAAAAATAATCGTACTGCATTAAAATTTCAAAATTAATCTATTAGAGTAAAAACTTATTTCGCTTAAGAAAAAAAAAAAAAAAAAACATCCAAAGGAAGTGATCAGATACTTAAAAGTACTCACGACTCAGTAGGTTGGTAGTGATTCAGGTCGGTTCCTAAAGACACAGTCAACGATTAACTTTTGTATTTTACAAGACGTGCAACAAATTTGATATTGCATTGTTTTACTCGCCTAACGGATGGTAAATAATGTGTTATCCATTACATACTTGTACGGTTTTTCGAAGAGAGAAACCACCAACATGAAATAAGAAAAATGGTAAGCTTATTCAAGTAAGGTACACCGAATGCCCCTGCTCATTGAAATTATAACAGGAAAGGAAAAAATGCAGCGGACAAACCGGGACTCTAACCTGGGACCTACCTAATACTAGCGGAACGCTCTACCGACTGATCTACCCAGCCACCTACCAAGCGTGGCACGCCACAAAATTATTCCGTGCTTGGCATTAAACTTTACACAATTTTACTTACTTGCTTTTTACATGTATAGACGTGCTCATAGATAACATTATTTTTTGAAAGTCGTAAATGTTACTAACATGTTACCATTCATCACGTATTTTTACATGCATAAAATTTATGTTTGTTTTTCTGAATTTCATTTAGCTTTATCATTGTAAGAGAAATAGATTTTTTTTTTGAAATTTTACATTTTACCTTCCCCTACAGTATTTGCTTTCATTTAAGCTAGAGTAGAGTGGAGAGGGGGTTTATACCCCAGTCAAGCTTCTTTCATTTACATCGAGGCGTTCAGTTCTATGGTGGATAAATCCAGCTGAAGAAAACCACCAATCTTTGACAAGCAAACTGACAATTTTCAGTCCCTGGGATCTGTCAGAGCGGGATTCAAACCTAGGTGACGAGAGGCACTGGGATCCATAACAGTGCGCTTTAGACCACGCGGCCAAGGGGGTCCCTCATGCTTGCTAAAAAGCAGGTTGTTCCACAATTTTACAGGGCTTAAAAAGTATGGTTCCACAATTTGGAAATTTTACAGGGCTTAAAAAGTATGATTTCTCACTAAGCCTATGTTAAAGTTCCAAGATTTTGGAACGTTTATTTCGTGCAACAGCTAAAAAATTAAAAAAGTAAATAAAATAAAAAGCTTAAAGAGATAAATCTTTTTTGCATTTTTTTTGAGCCTCGTAAATGTAGAAATATTTCCGCAGAAAATGTTTACAGAAGATAAAATAGAATCATGGAACTTGGCAAAAACAGATAACTGTTAATCATTATAAATAAAGCTTACATCATGAATGTTTATACATCCGTCCGACGGCACGTCCGTCCGCTTAATCTTTATTTCTAAGATACTATTTTTTTTTTTTTTTATAGATTTATTGTTTTGTAATGAGGCGACGAGAATCACGACAAAAATATATTGATGTTTTAGAGTTTTATGAGAGAAAAAACAATGTTTTGCACCTTTGTTTATAAAATAACGTTTAATTTTTTTTAATGACTCCATTTCCAGACGACACAAAGATTGTTCTCTGTTGACATAGGTACATGCGCATGTGTGTAATATCTGTCTTGACCTTATGCATGTCCGAGGTTTTAAGAGCCGTGTAGTTTTCTGATGGTACTGTTACATAGTATCTAAAATAATGACGTCAATATTACGATCCGAAAGCATTCCTTTATTAAATATGCATTAAATTTGCTTAATTAATCAATTCAAAAATGTATAGAATAAAAAAGAATCTATGCTTAAATGATATTAAACTTTGGGAAGGATGAAGTTATATCAGTGATATTTTAATTTTTCAGACAACATTCACGATTGAAATCGGCTAGATTTGGAAACTCGAAACCCGATATAAAATTTCGATCATCCGTTTTTTGCTTAT
Source organism: Tegillarca granosa (assembly GCA_029721355.1). NCBI lineage: Eukaryota > Metazoa > Mollusca > Bivalvia > Arcoida > Arcidae > Tegillarca > Tegillarca granosa. The sequence goes on along the minus strand of CM056599.1, from coordinate 44,907,045 downwards.
TGTTACAAACAGTTAAGGGGAAATAAATACTACAATAAAATGAATTTTCAAAATTTCAGTTGATCAATACCAGCTGTTAAGACAGCGTAAAGTACCTGTATTTTTACTTCATTTGTACTTTGTGCCGACAAAAAAAATGTACAATGTAGTAAAATTTCCGCCTTCTTAATTTTTGAATCATGTTTAAACTAAGGCGTGTTTCCTCATGCAATTCATTCCTTAGCTGGAATTGGAGTCATATAAGTTTTTAAATTTTAGATTCATTAAGTTTCAACTATTTGGTTTATGTATCTTTCAAGTTTTAGATCCCTAGTGTGACTGATGAGGAATGACTTTCTGAAATGTACACATATGGCACATCAAAATTGAACAGGTATTTTTGTTAGAAATTTGTTATATATACATATATATATATATATATATATATATATATATATATATATATATATATATGTTTATGCCACTTTCTCCCAGTTTTATAACGTTCACAAAATATGATTTTTAGTACGCTGTTTATGACAGCGGAGGTTTATAAATCTTAATTTCTTATTTTGTTTTGCAAACCTAATGTTAAAACTGGTGTTTGATAAATTATTTTGTTGATTGAATTTAAATTCTAGATTCCGGCGTTTAAAGCGAATAATTAAATATCCTGTCTTTAAAGTTTTTCCCTCATGTTTATTTCTAAAGTTTCCGACAAGGTACCTTTCCATGTTCGTCTTTTGATAGAGCCCTTTGTTCTTACACTTCCGGATCTTCAAGTTGATCTTCCTTTGAAGCCTTGTCACCTCCAAGTATTATGATATGTTTAGGGAATAACCTTCGTACACATGCTTAAGCTATTTGAAAAAACCCAATGTAGATTATCATTGTTGTCATCCCATGTAATTACGAAAGTAACAAGTACATGTAATTACCTTGGATAAAACCAGCTACCCCTGATATATATTTACCTGACTGTAAAATACCTTGTTGAGGTTCAAAACGGGAGCATGTGTTTTTAATCCTAGCCAGTACAGGTAATTACCTAAGGCACTGGTTCATGTTAAGTCTTAATGACAATTGTACAAGTCCACCAACCCCGTTTACAACTTTGCAGGTGGGTGCATTGATGGTTTTTATTTCTCAGCATAGCTCTTGTTAATGTTTAATTATATCTTGTATCTAACGCTGGTGGTCTACAAAAAAAAAAATCCAATTATTTTCTTACAACTACTTTTTTTTCTTTTTGTCGTTAATTTCTAGATTTTCCTGAAGTGTTTTGTGATTTTTGTTGGTAACGCACTATATATATATATATATATATATATATATATATATATATATATATATATATATATATATATATATATATATATATATATATATATATATATATATATATGTGTATGTATATATGTATATATGTGTGTGTGTATTAGAAAATATGAATGAATAGATCAAGCTCCAGTTTCACAATCATTCAGTCTATTGAGTGTACACTCAACTCGAATTTGGGAATATTTCAATGTCATTTTTTAAGACATTACACAGTTAAAATTTATATCTAATGTTATATCTTAATTATTTAGTGTAGTTTTGTTAAACAAAACAAAACAATGTTTCATAAAACTTAAAATTGTCAAAATATTGATGAGCAAAAAGTGGTAATTTATGAAAATATGAATGAATAGGCCAGATCTAGAATGGTGGAGAAAACCATACAACTTCAACAAGTGAAAAGGATATTATTCTACCTCTAGGACTGGCTCAAGGGTGATTTAAACCACAAGTGTGAGATAATCGGGACCATTCAACTGATCAAAAAAGCCAAAAATAAAAAAAATGATAATAATAGATGAGTAATGGTCCCAGTCAAGAATATTTCACTTATATCGAGACGTCGCCAGCTATAGGCGAAAGTGCAGAAATTTTGCCTGTGCGTTGCGCTGATGGCATTATACAGCAGGGATTTTTTTTATCGTGCCACGCCTACCGTGACATGGGACCTCGTTTATTTTAAGTTCCTATCCGAAAGAACCGTGACTTTCATTTCGTAAAGCCGAGTGCTTGGCGAAAGAACAGTCACTACCTACTTTTAAGTCTTAGGTCAGACCCGGTGGGGGTTTGAACCGACGACCTCCCATTTACGGACCGAGTACTCTACCAACTGAGCTACCGCAGTGGTCAATCATAGTATGAGATAATACGTCTGATGAAGTTATTCCTAATCACGTTTGCTTGGATGAAAACTTTGAAAGATGGTAACCATGAAAAATAAGTAGTTACATTACCAAAAGTTAAGACATCGGATGATATATTCAAATGGCGCAAAACCATTTGAAAGTAAAACAATAAGAGTACTTTAGTATTTGAAAACAAAAAGAAAAGACAAACAGCTGCAAAACTTCTTCTAGAATAAATTACACCTTTTAATTTCTCTTATACAAATTATAATTTGTTTATCACAAATGTTATATAACTCTTGAATGTGGTTACAGTCAGGCGCAACAGAGAAATGACAATAAATTTCTATATCTGTGGTTAAATTTTACCCATTTCAATCACGTGTCAGAAAGTTACGCCACATTAATTATTAAAAATAAAACACCAACATACCAGTCAATGTCCAAACACAATCCCAAAAACAAAGTAAAAACTTTGAAAACTGGTCAATTTAGTTATACACGTGACCTTCCATCAAGGAAGTGAGGCTGGGTGCTCCGGAAGGGTAAGAACCTTCTGTCTAGCACCGCCCGTCACGTGCAAAATCAAATTCATGAAACTATGGGACGTCAGATGTATCCAGTATAAATTTGCATACAGCTACTTCATACTTATCAACAATATTGTGAAGACGACAACAAGACATTTTAAGGGCCCTAATAAGTCTAGGCTTGTAATATTTCATGAGTCAACAATTTGAATCTAAGCATTTTGCTTCCTTAGTGGTAAGCACCTTCTGTTCAACTAGCTACACCTGTCACGTGTGTCAGGTAAATTTGAAAATGAAAAGAACATGGAACTATAATAAGTCATATATATCAGGTATACGTTTGGATACACAATATAGTGATGGCGGCCATAAAACTTTTTAAGGGCCTTGATTAGTCGAGGCTAATGTACCGAGTTTATGGAAACAATTACTTTCTATCAAAAACATATTTTATTACAATATGAAATATGTCAATTAAACTAGCTTCAGAGCCTTTTGTCTTAGTGATTCACATAAACTCTTTTTCATAAAAAACGTTTTTCATATATATATATATATATATAAAGCGCTGACGCCAAAAAAATAACGATTTTTTATTTTTTTTTAAAAAAAAATATTTTATTTATTTAACAAATTGAAATTGTAAATTATAGCTAAGATTCTATGAAAATAGTTGAATTATAATTTTTAAAAAAGAATTGTACAGTCGAGGGAACTTATTGAGCAGGTATGAGGAGTTAGATATAAAAACGTTTGTCAAATTATAATTTTAGTAATATAATAATAATAAATTACCCGAAAACGAAAAAGAAATTTTACCTGCAATTTCAATTTTTAATAGAAACAATAAAATGCCACCAGACCTTATCACTTTACGTTACGGAGGTTTCCTATCAAGTCTGCATTCTGTATTATGTTACATCTCAATAAAGCAATATTATTTAGGCAGTTTCTATTCACTTCCACCACTGAATATGGTCTTAATGCGCACGCCTATATACACGTGTAATTTGTAACACACCTGATTATTGACATCTTAATGGAATAAACTGTATCTTAGACTAAACACATAAAATATTTGTCGTTATTTACTGAAAATATTGTACCAACATCCTTAGTTGACAACAGCTCCATATAACTTGCTGCATCGAGACCTACTACATCAAAGGGTATTTCTTACAAATGTCTGAACACATGAAGCTATAAATGATGTAATGTATTTGTTAAGAATATATATTTCTTGTTGTTAATGAGTGGAGTGGATTAATGGTGTTTTACGCCCAAGTCAAGAATCTTTCACTTATTTCAAGGCGGTCAGTTCTGGGATGGTGGAGGAAACCAGAGTACCCGGAGTAAACCACCGACCTTCGGCAATCGAACTGACAAACTTTCTCACACTAGGATCTGTCCCAAATAGGATTCGAACCCAGGGGATGAGAAGGACTGTGATCCATAAGCGCGCGCTTTAGACCACTCGGGCACCGATGCCCTTCTTGTTGTTAATGATTACTAAATATATCACAATGACTTTCGTTTTCGTGAATGAGTTTCGTTAAAATGTTTCATCAGAAGTATCTTTCCTTTTCCAACTTTCTTGTTCTATCATATCAAGCACCTTTTCGACTAGAAATATACAATTATTAACTATTCCCCTTACCGCTTCAGCGTCGACTTGACTAATGAATCGCTCTCAGAAATACCGTTTTTTTTTTTTAGTGCTGCCAGTTCTTTCAATTTTTCTGAATTTAAAGTCTCAGCAAAAGAGAAATGTTCATGTTTTTGTTGAAATATGGTGGCCTGATTTTCGTTCCAGTTTACAGACAAATTGTTCTCATTGCTGCTGTTGTTCCCTGAATCGGTTCGTTCTGTGTTGCATTTTTAAAAATTTTAGGAAGAGCTCTTTTCAAATTTTTCATTCGTTTTGGAACCGGCATCATGGTAAGCTAGAAGTTCAGGCATATCGCGTAAAATCTCAATTTTTTTTTTTTTTTTTTTGTGCCCATATATTCATGATAATTGTTTTCTTAGTTTGAATTAATTGTTAAAACTGAAAGTAATATGGGTCCATTTTTGAATGAAATGGTAATAAGGCGATAGAAATTCAAGAAATTACAATCTGAGTTACGATCCCTCAAACATAATTATGATCTTTACATGTCTAATAATGCTGAAATCCTTCATCAAAGTTTTTGTTTAGAACCTTAGTCGCAGAGTCAGTATTACTAAAACATAATTATTCTCTTTGGAGAAATCGTAAATTTCGTATATGTGTTTTTAGAATTTTAACGATTTCTTCGTGTAGCTGGTGATCTTTGTGAACGCTATATGTGCAAAGTCTTTGTCTTTATAAAGCGGTAATCCCTTTTAATCTGAAAAAAAAAGAAATTAAAAAATGCTGAGTAATTATATATCTAATAGAAAATACCCGTTTAATTTTTATTTTCTTTATGTGCATATTTCAGAAAGTTATTTCTTATCAGTGACACAAGGGGCCGAAAAAGTTGATAATCATAAAAATATAAGCAAACAGTTGAAAATTAATGCATTTAAAGTCCCGTAATTATATGAATCCAAATCCAGCTAAGAAATTCTTTGCATTAGGAAACAAACTTTTTTAAGCAGGAACTAAAAATACGTAATTTTTTTCACAAATGCATGTGTATAAATTTGATCTTGTTTTTGTGTGTTATTATTATTAGTGTCTTGGATGTTCTTGCTATTTGAAACAAGAGCAGGTTAGTCGGCTAAAATGTAAATTTATTAAATTATCGAAAAACCCACATACATACATACATACACCTACATAAGTTTGTTTTTTATATAAAATAAAACGCAAACATACCATCAGAACGTCGAAGCTTCGAAGTTTAAAGGACTTTAGGTATCGACGTTCGAGCGATCGAAGTTTGTGATAAAAGAAACCCTTTTCGTTTTGTGTGATTACCCTGTTTATAGCGAAACATATCTGGTTTTTACCCTATAAAACGCTTTATACAGCATAACTTGATACTTTATTTAACTATTTTTACCCTTTTAATACAAGATGTAAATTGTAAATTTTTTTTTCCAAATGTATGTGGTTGAAGTAAGTACATTTGTTTCAGGAATAAATTTTAAAAATGATTTAAAGAAACAAAGTCGCATGAGATAAATCGTAAGATTTGATTTAGCGAAAAGTTATTCCAAAAGAATCGATGACACACCTGAAATGGATATACAATGTTTTTCCTTAATATCAGTTTGATCTGAATTAGATCATAAATAAACCCACAATTGGCTATTTATCTGTTTTTATGGTGATCATAGACATAATACATTTCAGAAGGCCATGCTAAACAAATTTAATTTGCATTAACTTTTTTTTTGTCTCGCAGTGTTAGACAATACAAATAACTTTAAAAAACTAATTTGCCTAATTGAAATATTGGGTAAAGAAATTTTGTTGGAAAACCTTCAAATATATGTTAAACATCTATTTTCTATTTAACAAATTTGACCTTTATCTTTCATTCAATTTACCCGTAATTGCTATATATTAACACCGGTCATCCTGGATTTCAATGGCTGCGTTTGATACATTTTTGTCTTTTTCAGCTAAAGACATTCTCTCCAAACATGGTCTAATTTTGTTCAGTAGTTTAAGAAGAAAAATAAAAGTTATGGATGCACTGGATGCACAGTCGCCTTATCATACCGTTAGTTCACATTGAAAGTTTACCTAAATGATTAGGTGTAGCTAGCTAGACAGGAGGTGCTTATCCTTCCGGAGCACCCGGCCTCACTTCCTTGATGGAAGTTCATGTGTATAACTAATTTTGCCAGTTTTCAATGTTTTTACTTTGTTTTTGGGAATGTGATATGGTCAAGGACCGATATGTTTGTGTTTTAATTTAAGCTTAGAACTTAGCGTAGTTTGATAGGGTATTTAAATCCTGTTAGACATGGTGATAATCCTCATGTTAAAGTGTATTTCGTGGTACAAAAATCAATACCCTTTTTTCACAACAGATAAAACAGACTTATAAGCGGGAAAAAAATCTTACAAATGCGAATCTGATTTTACCAACTCTGTCATAATAAACTGGTAAAAAGACAATTTTTTAAATTTTACTCTTACATTGCTAAAATAATATATAAAACACCTGGTTTAATACTTCATATATCTAGAGTGTTGACTTTTGCCTGCTGATAACATGAAATAGAAGTACACTGCCAAAGTTAAGTTTTGCATAACATACCTTTGTTTTATACACATATTATAATAATGGTCATAAGTGATACACTAGTGGTTATTCCTATAATACTACCAGTGCTATGCTGTCTAAAGGTGGTTTCCTGAATAGAAGATGACACTTCAAACTCCTCTGTTGTAACAACAGCAATACCTGTAATTTCAATATTAAAGACAGTATCTTTTTATGACAATAGTAGTTTGGACATTAGTAATATTTAAAATATTAATTGGACCATAATCTAAACCGATAACAATATCCAAACTATAACAGTAACCTAACTAAACTTATCACATCCTTTGGTTTAAACAGAGATATTTGTCTTATTCGTTTGTATTTAATCTTCAGTGTATATACCACACCACATTTAAAGTATTGAAAATGTTCTGTTGAAAATATGTGAAAAATAAGAATATTATGGGAAAATATATTTTTTGCGATACAACTATATTGCGATTTTTCTTTTTAGATATGCATTTATCGCTGAAAAACAATACGATACTTTTAAATATCACATAACTTCTATTTTATGCATTTACGTTTTATCTTCTCACTGTAACAAAATTGCTTACATGACACTCTTTATTTTTTTCATTTTTGTTTAAAAAAAAGCAATACAGATGTTTTAAAAATGTAATAGAAAGTACTGAAATTTTAAAGTTTTCATTCTACTAGTTAGAATGTAGTAAAAATTATCAAATCGTTGTCCTTAATTGTGAGAAATATGGTATTATGAGATAAATGTTACCCTTCAGTAATTAAGTTTGCAAACGCAGATTATCAACAGGTATGTAAAACCTACCTTGGTTATATCGGGAACGTATTTCGCGGATTTCTTTTGCGGAACCATTGTATAAGACGTGGCTGCGATTTTGTGATTTACAATATTAAGAATGATAATATTGTTAATTTTTAAGTAATCTTTCAGTTTAACAATGAATTGAGATAGGTTTAATGAAAAATTCACAGCCAAATTTTGTTTACATGAAATTCACGTGAAGAAAATTTTCCTGTGTAGGCATACTATAAATTAAGTTACTGATATTTAATATTTAAATGATACTAACTTAGCTTTTAAGAACAGTTATTTTATCAAAATGTTATGTGTCAATATTTTCCGTTTGTTTTCATGTTCGCTGTTTAGTGTTTCTGTCTGATTTGTCGACATAGATTAACTTTTAACTGGAAAAAGTAAACTTTTTTAACCATTCACAATAAGACAACAGTCTCAGGGGGTCATTGGTTTTTATAGCGCACTCTCATCTCCTAGGTTCGAATTCCAAATATGCAGATCCAAAGACTAACAGATTGTAATTTGCTTGACATAATTTTATAACATTCGTTGAAAACATCGGTTTCCATCATCGTTATCAGAAATAACTTTCTCGAATAATAGAAAAAACATTGCTCTACTCCAATCATTATGAGATGATTAGTAAATTTCGTCTGCTAACACTATTGTTTATCGGCTTGCTTTTTTAAAATTTATAATCACACTTTCGTATGCCTGTTTTGGTTAAAACCGGTTATTAAAAAAGAACATGTTGTGTATATTATCAAATGGTTAACAATCAATAACAACTGATACAAAAATAGGATTAAAGATGTCTAATGGAAAAAAGTTCTTTTTATTTTAAGAATCGAACTTAATTTGAAATAGCTGTAATTCCAGAGGTTAAAGTTAACACATTGATAAACAAAACAATCAACAAGTCATACAATATGACCTTGTGAGAAATTTCAATAGAGTTGAACTGGTATCTTTTAAAGTAAAAAATTAATCAAAAATAATCACGTGATTTGATCTGGAAAACATCTGTTACAGTTGCGATGCAGTCATTAGTACATTCCTGTGCTCTGTTTTTACAAACGCAGTTTGAAGTATAAAACAATGGATCATGTGGTGAAACCTGAAAGTAAAATAATACATAATTATTTTCTGATAATAATTATTTTGATAAAAAACCAAAGTACAAAAAATGATAATATAACTGAAAAAAAGCTACAAAAGATACGTTTAAGATTGTTGAAAAACAATTGTTAAATAACCGATAAATATCAATTGTTTAACATAGAATCAAGAATTACATAACGCCATTAAATGTTTCTGAAATTGGTGGTGATACCAAAAATATAATTCTGGTACTTTTTTGTGGGTCTATAGTTTTTGTTCGCCAAGCATAAGTTACTTACCACAATAGTAAAAGATTAAGCGAAATAAAAATTAAACATTAGACTGAATAATACTTACAGAAATTCTGTAAAAACCAGGCATAACATTCTGAAATTTGAACCATGTCTGAAAAAATAAAAGGTGCTTATAACGATACTTTAATCAAATGTTTTACATACCAGAATTTTGAGATTAAAATATTCAATTAAAATCTAACCAACTTCATTTAAAGAATTCTGCAGTTTAAAAAATACCATTGTGTATATATAATGTAAATTTCAACAAGTCCTTTACCTCTTGTAAAACATCGCTTATATATACATATAAAATATCTATAGCTGTACAATCATAACATTTAACAAATTGAAATGAATGTTTGGATGCGATTTGATTTACAATTAATATTGGTACAGAAATTGATTTAAATGTGTTTTATTTTTTGAAATTTGTTTGACTTGCACGTGATGGGAGTAGCTAGCTAGGTAGGAGGTGCTTACCCTTCCGGAGCACCCGGCTTCACTTCCTTAATGGAAGTTCACGTGTATAACTAAATTTGCAAGCTTTCAAAGTTTTTACTTTGTTTTGGGGATTGTGGGTGGGACAGTGACTGGTATGTTGGTGTTTTATTTGATAAATTCTCCGTCACAAATAAGATAAAACAAAATGTAAATACGATGAACAAAACACAATGTATTGTATTGGATGCAAAAACTGGTAGAAATATTCTAAAAATATAAATTTGTCTCAACACTTGTCATTTTAAAGTTGTAATATTACTAAGTAGAGTAGAGTTAACATGGACATACACGGACGTAAAATTTTAGCTCTGATGTATCATACTTAATTTTTTTTAAAAATTTGATTGCTTATTTGTCTGTGTTATGTCTATGTCATAATTTGTATTTGTATATATTATTGATATATTTTCTGTATTGTATTGCAATTATGAGAAAAAAATTAATTGAAAATTGAACTAACAATGCAAATACAGCCACAATACTTTGTTATTGAATGATCTACAAGTTTTTTTCTATAAATTCCGGGTTCTTTGTAATTGCATATGTTAAAAACCTCAAGAATTCGAATCCCACTTGAGCAAGTCCTAGTGTGAAAAAGTTTGTCAGTTCGCTTGTCATAGTTGGTGGTTTTCTCCAAGTGTTCCGACTTCCTCTAACGTACTAGAACTGACTATCTTCATACTAATGAAAGATTCTAAACTGGGGTGTAGAAGTTTAGTAATCAAATCCAGATAATTCTATGTAATTGTTATTTAAAGGCTTACTATTATTTGCAAACTTGAATCATACTTCTAATATATGAAAATGTTGATAGAGCGAAACGCAATGAAATATTTTGTTATAAAATGTTTATTCTCTATTTTTACACTGTTCTATTTTTACAAAAAAAAAAAAAAAAAAAAAAAAAAAAAAAAGACAGACATGTTAAATTTTTTAAAAAAAGTTAAGAAATTTTATTGTTTAAAAGTTGTCAAATGCTTTAGAAATAAATTCAGAATATTTCTGTAACATTATATAAGAAACTTTTGTACACATTAACAAAGCATCAATACATATCCATTGTGCATACATTAATGATTATTATCATTTATATGGCAGGCGTTGTTTAAATGATAAATAAAACATCACACATGTAGTATACGTTACGTACTTAGTTTCTTCTCCTAGAGACAAATATTGTCAAAAAACATTTTTAGATAAATAATAAAAATAAAACAAACATACCAGTCCTTGTCCAAATCACAATTCCAAAAACAAAGTAAAAACTTTGAAATTAGTTATACACGTAAACTTCCATCAAGGAAGTGAGACCGGGTGCTCCGGAAGAATTGATTATTGAACTTATGCTGGCTACTTACATATGGCAAACAATTGTACAGTATTTTAATTTTTTAGATAGCTATCCACTCTATAAGCGTACTTACCTAGTTATTATTGAAACACAGTTTTATAATATTGCCTAATTCATGAGAGCGATCTAGTCCAGGAACATTCTGTCTTTATATTAAACCGATATTTAATTGTAAAACATTGCAGATTTCAATTAAGTGAACTACTTTAAGGGCGTACGTACCTGGTTTATGACACATGATTGTATAGGATTTCTGTTTTCGAGAGATCGTTCAACTCCTGGATTGTCAATTTTCAACAGCGTAATGTCAAACGAAACAAAGTTATACTCTTTAGGTGGGGGAGAAAAAATAAAATCGACTTCCCTGCGAGCGGATATATTACGATAAGAAATTGTAGTTGTCCATTCATCAGAAGGATCTCCAGGACCTAAAAGTAAAAAAGCCAATCTGAAAACAAAACACATCAAGATAAATTTAAATATAATATGAAAAAACACAAAATCAGACAAATAACAGCACGTACTACGGAGATTTATCTCACATAGAAACTGTTCGTGGGAAGAATTTACTAAAAACATTAGTACCTTTCATTTCAAGATTTTTATTATTGATATGATAAAATACTTCTTGACATCAGAAGCAATATTTAGTAATCAAATTTTAAGTTATTTCCGGTTTTATTGCAACTTTTCATTAAATGGTAATATGGGATGCAATAATTTGAAAGATATTTGTGGTTTTCATCTTGTATAAATTTGAATGCAAGTATAGTTTATAAACAGATCTTTCTGGTTTTCAACTTGAATCACTTTAAAATAGAATAAAAGATTAACACTAGGAGCTCAAGATAATCTGGAAATAAAAGTTATCACAGTAATTTTCAAATCAACACAGCATTACATACCCCATTCATTTTTACCAGTCTTTAAAAAAGAATGATAATGAAGATCGCTGGTTATTTTGTCTGGTGGTGGTTTTGGTAAACTAAAAATGTCAAAAATGAAATTTTTTTCGCCGGATGGATAAATATCTACTGTCACATTCGACTAAATAAATAAATAAATAAATAAATAAATAAATAAAAAATAAATAATGTTTCTTTTAAAGCGTCTTACAATGTCTTTTACAAACAGGAGTACACTACAGAAAAAAGCAAAACAAATGGAAAAAACATGACCATACAAATGTGCAAAATGGAACTCTTTAGATATTTTTTTCGGACAATAAAAAACTTAACATAATGCATCATATTCTAAATCAGCTTCACCATAAATGCAAATGTTTTAGTTTACGTTGTATTTTTAAAAAAAGAATATGAAAGCCTGAGTTTTTTTGTTATATAAGAGGAAGTTACAAGACAAACATATATTACTTAAAAGGTACAAAAACACAACCTGTGTTTCTATACCGACAGGTCAGTCCCCAGCGACGGTAGAAAAAGACGATGTGAAGGGTTACAATGCCCTTCTTTTGAATGGTAGGTATGTATCATCATCGAAAATGGTTTAAAAGCGCAACTTAAATCTATTGTTATTGAGGCAATTTTTTAAAACTCCTTACCTTGAATCCTCTGTCGTCTGCTGTGAGTGTAATGTTACGTAGGTCTATAATTAAACACTGCTGTGCTTCTATTCTTGGATCTTTTATATCGTGAAAATTTAGTTCAAATCCTTTCACTGATATCACTGATGCTAAAAGTAATATTAATTAATTATAAATTTATAATCACAATACGTAAAATATGCAATAAAAATTTCAGACTTATTGGCTTCAGACGCACCAATGTCCACAATATTAACAATATGCCCTGTATGTCTAGCAATTCGCGGATTTTAATTGGGTTGTTTTATTCCCGAAAAACTGTGAAGAAAAGACAATAATTATCTTTCAGACAACATAATCTTAACAAACAAGTAAATAAAATAATTTGAATTTGAATATCAACAACTTCCTTATGAACATAAATCATTGAAAGTGTGGTCTCTATCAGTTAAATGACATAATACAAATTTTCATAATTAAGAAAAGACTTTGTGACGCTTTGCTATTCTAATTCATGAAGACATTTCTTATTACCATATTAGAAGTACAAAATTCATGTACAAATCACAATCCTGAAAGCAATACATGGACTTAAACCGACTACTTTACAAGGGTAATCACCTTCTGCGTAGCTCCTACATGCAAAAAAAAAGTTTGAGAAAGGAGCATGAAACTTTGGGAATCCATATATATTAAGAATAAGATTAAATACAGCTTTATACGTATATCAACCATATTGCAATGACGGTTATCAATTTTTTATGGGTCTTGATAAGCGTAAGCTTTCAATATCCTTTAGTCAACAATTTATTTGTAAACAGCTTGTTTTGTTGTAGAAAGTTTTTTTAGTGGGAACAAGCTTCGCTATACTGTTTTAACTGTAAAACAAATAGATCATAGGCAAGTGTTGGTGTCACAATTAAGGTATGAATCTATAAATTAAGCCAAACTTAAAGAGTTAGTTGTATCTTTTATTTTCAGCTTACTATAATAAATCACATTCACGCCTTCTCCAAAGTTTGAATCTTAAAGGGATAAAACGTCATCTATATTTCTGTATGTAGAGTTGAATGATTTTGTTACAGTAATCTACCAATATTTAACAAGGTTCTAAATAAATTAATATGAATAAAGAAACAAATAAGCACGCAATGATGCACTTTTTGTGCCCATCGGATTACCGATTGCAAGCTGAGACATTATATTGCTAAACACACAAAAGTATTTGTCTATTACAAATTTTGTTGATGATGTTTCATTCTATTTTTGATTGCAGACCGAATGATTTGTGACAAAAAAAAAAAAAAAAAAAAAAAAAAAAAAAAAAAAAAAAAAGAAACAGGGTTGGGCACTGGGCACTAGGTATTTTTTTATCTTGGATTACCGTTTTTGTAAAAGAATGACAAGTGAACCATTTGAATAAAGTGGTCATTCAATTTAAAATGTGGGATAGTGGTGAAAAGTGTAGAAAAATCAAAAGTTTTGATAATTTTTACCGAAGATAAGGATAAGAACCAAGATGTTGTAGTAGCTCTTTGGGATATTTTAGAATTCACATTTGGTTGATGACATATGTAGAATATACGTTTTTCTAAATAAGACGGAAGGTCATTTTAAAGACTGTCACTTTTGTTTTACATTTACTAATAATAATTTAGAAGTTAGGGAAAACTGCTATATTTATTTCTTTGTATAAGTTCTTTTGTAATAAAATACAAGTAATGAAGGTCAATTTCTTACTTTTTTTAAAATTAATACCGAAAGTCGCCTATGGTTGGAAAGAAAAAAATATCTTTGATACAATTGATTTTGGTGTATGAAGGATTTTTCGACAAACAAAGCTTCTTTATGAAATCTCTTACAAACGAGAAATACGTTGTTTAAAGCTTTATTAGCTGAAACAACAACATAATCGTTATGTATGTCTGTAAGAATTGCAAAACTCTTAGGGTCCCTCGGTACTGAAAAAGGTTTAGTATTCAAAGACCTCTTACGTTTGACAATAATTGTCTTTATAAAATACCTTACCTCTCTTATCCAATTGAATAAGGTGTCAAGTTGCAAGTCTTCTCGTTTAGCCCAACGTTTATCGCACCCTTCAACAAAATCCATATATTTTTCAAACTTTTTGAGGAAACTTTGAGCAACCCTGTATTTAGGACCCTTTGACAATAGACATGTCTTATTTAAGTATTGTTGTAAGATATTTAAGGGCTTAATTATACTAGGATAACTTTTTATTACATGTCAAGCTTGTTTATAAATATAGGGAGAATCTTAACGATAGGTGGTGTAAAATAATCAAAGTTTACACAATGCATTACTTCTCTATAAGTAAATATTTTTGATGCAATGGGCATGTACCAGTTGAAAAAAAAAGATGCCAAGTAATATTTGAAATAAGTAAAGACTTTATATTGTACATTTTTATTAGGAAGAAAATAAGAAATATTTATAACATCAAAGCGTTTATTAGCATATAGAAACATATATAAAAATACCTGTTAAATTCAAATGTGCTATATGTGCACATTTCGGAAAACCATTTCTTATCAGTGACACTAGGGGCCGAAAAGTTAGATGAATTGAAAAAAAACATAAGTTAAACCGTTAATTAATGAATCTTAAGTTTCAAAATAATATTAATCCAAATCCAGTTAAAGAATGCTTTGCATGAGGGAACAAACCCAAGTTTTACAAAAAATTCAAAAATTAACACGGCTGAAAATTTTATTATAAGAATCATATTTTCTGACAACACAAAGTACTGTCTAATGAGTTATGGATGCCCTTGGGAAGTTTACTTCAACAGCAGCGGTACGCGTTCAAGGGTAGTAAATATATAACACAAATACCTGTTAAGTTTTTATGTGCCATATGTGCACATTTCGAAAAATCATTTCTCATCAACGACACTTGGGGTCGAAGAGTTTTATGAATAAGAAAACATAAGTTAAACAGTTGACAATTAATAAATCTCAAATTGAAAATTATATAAATCTAAATCCGGTTAACGAATGCTTTGCATGAAAGAACAAGCCTTAGTTTTAAATTGATATAAAAAATTAAGACGGCTGAAAATTTTGCTATATGGTTGATAAGAAATTTAAGAAATTGGCAACGGCCGTCATTCTGTATATGATGTTCCTGTGCAGATTTAAATATTATTCTTTTGGAGTATTTTTACATTTGTTTGCTTCTTCTTACTGTCTAAGAGAGATTGATAAAAAGTAGAGTTTGATTCGAATAAAGTGCAATATGAGAAGCTTGTGCAGGAACGATAAAAGATTAAAAAGCTAACATCATGGATGTCAAATTTAATCCTTGCATCCATATGGTAAGGCAATGCTTAGTTCTGTTATCCAGATCTTTTTCCCTTCTAATAGGCAAGATGTAATATTTTTTTCTTGAAAACTTCTAACATTCATAGACAACATGTAATGACCTTGTTGATTTAAATGTTGGTAAAGAAGTTGATTTACTATGTAACGCATTTGAAATCGATGACTTTTCATCGTGCGTGTAGTGTACCTGTGGTATCACCTACATATATAAATCCACACAAACTGTTCATTATATATTCCATAAAGTGTTAACTAAACTTCGTCAATGAATTGTTGAAACTTTTTTTTGATTTAACAAGTATAATGTTTTGCAAAGCAATGCTCAAAACACTATTGCATTAAAGAAGTACTCACCAGTATTTGGCGGTGACAAGGTAACTTTTATACCAGGATTATAATATCCATTTTGTAACTGTCTATCAAATGGTTGTAGTTTATAGAGATGTGGTCTAGAAGGCCATAATTTTTGTCCGTACAGTTCTGGATATAATTGCTGAAGTTTTGAACTTGTACAATCTGAAGATTATAAAGATAGCAAAATACATGTCCGTTATACGATATTTTTGGCAATATTGAAAATTTGAAGGTGACCGAATGATGAACACGGCTAGGGAAACCTAATATATGAATAAGTACTCAATAAATAAACTTTTTTCTCATTGATAAGTTCTTAATCAACTTATTGCGTAAGGTTCAATTAATTTTATAAAATCAGAAAGATGTAAAGGCAATAACAAATGCTTTTTTCTTTTTACAAATAAACTGAAGATTACACATGGTCCTTTTTAAAAGAAAGTGAATTTTGTGATGAATAAAACAATTTCGTGCCTAACCTAGAGTTTGTGACTACAGTGTCCTTAAATACTATCTTGATAATCCGCGTTTTGCGATTAACTGTGAGAAAAATAATCATATCAATGTAAAAATATACATAAGCGGATCATGCATCATATTTTAATAACAAAACTCAGAATTCGAAAGTGTGTGTGTGTGTGTGTGTGTGTGTGTGTGTGTGTGTGTGTGTGTGTGTGTGTGTAACTCTACTTACTCTTTCCAGTGTTTATTGCTGTTGAACATGAAATTGCAGTCTAAAATATATCAAAAGAGATCTGATGAATAGTGGGAAATGCTCGATACACTTTAAAGTATTAAGGACTCCCAAAAAGGGCAATAGGACAACAAAAACACAGAACCAAAAAACAAATTATATTGGATAATAGACAGCGTTTGTGAATCATAATATAACTTATATAAGTTTGTCTTTTAAGCCAGTGATTACTAAATTTTAAAATGTGCAACTTTGCATTTTCTTGGCATTTACCAACGCAGTCAAAGACTCGACACAATACTAGTTATTTTTTTTAAAAAGCCAAACATTGCAATACAAGGTAAAAAAGAAAACACATTAAGATCATTGATTAATTTGATTTTTACATCAGACAGGTTCGAGTAATTGTCAAGTTGTTTTGTACTTATCCTGTTGCTGGTCCCTGAACAAACATGGGAACAGTTGTGTAATAAAAACATGTGTATCTTGGGTGTTGCATTGTTTGCTTTTTTGTTTGAATAATTCTTATGTCATGTTATCTTTTATGAACAATGTTAAATGCCAAAATGTTAAAATTTATGGATTATGGTTGACAGCTAGTCCTAAGCATATCCTAATGAAAGAAAGTTTGTCAGTTTGCTTACCGAAGGTCAGTGATTTTCTCTGAGTTTTCCGGTTGCCTCCATCATTCAATTGAGGTGAAAGCGCCTTGACTACAGCTTAAAACACAGTTACTCCACTTCACTCATAATAAGTAAAATATGTCGATAGGCATACTTATCTTCAAACACATATTATTTATTGATATTAACTGACAGGATGTATAATTAGGTTAAAAATGAGAATAAAAAAGACAGGAAAGTTTTGTAAGTGCCGTAATTATCTGATTAGTTCATATAAATCATTGTCAAAAATCTTTTAAACAGGAATTTAGATTCACTTTGGTATAAAAATGCTTTTATCTTGTTAAACATGTTATACTAAATTGACAGGATGTGAATTAAAACAGCTTATTTTTATGTAACACAGAAAAATTAAACTACCTATGGAAAATTATAAGAAGCTTATTACATTTATGTTTTTTCGGAGGTATTAACGTTTTTAATGTCAATCATTTTATTATTTTTAAATGTTTGAATTTTTGGAAACATGTTTTCTTTCTTAAATACAAATACATTATGTGCTAAGATATATAACATTTCTAAGTGTTACAAATATCATTTGTATTTTACACGATTGTTAAAAATAAAAATGAGGTTGGAAAGTTGTAATATATATATTTGAGCGTGTACCGCTGCTGGTGGAGTAAAACTCCCCGCGGGTATCCATGGCTCATTAGGCAGTATTTTGTTCTGTCAGAAAATATAACATTTAGTAAAATTTTTAGCCGTCTTTATTTTTTAAATTAATTTAAACTAAGGTCTAAGCCCCAAAGTAAAGTAAACAAAGTAAAAACTTTTAAAGCTGGCAAAATTAGTTATACACGTAAACTTCCATTAAGGAAGTAAGGGCGGGTGCTCCGGAAGGGTAAGCACCTCCTGTCTAGCTAGCTACACCCGTCACATGCAAGTCAATTTTGAAAATGAAAGGAACAAAGAACTATGGAAAGTTGAATATATCTAGTATAAGTTTGGATACAGTGACTACATACTTATCAACAATATTTTGATGACAGCCATAAAACTTTTTAAGGGCATTGAATAGCCTAGGCTTGCAGTATTCTTGCGTCAACAATTTAATTATAAGCAGTTTGCTTCGTTGTAGAAAGTCCCCATAGTGGGTACAAGCTCTACCATAACGTATTAACTGTGAAAGATATACACCATACGCAGGAGAAGCAGGGATATTACTGCAAAGAAATGGAAAGCTGACAATAGAAAAGATGAAGTCATCACGTTTGTCGTATAGCTTCAGATGTAACCTTTTGTGAGTGTCAAAACTGAGGTATAGAGGTATAAATCCAAATATGAAGCAGGATATTGAGAATCTGTCGTGTCTTTTATTTCAAGCTTTTTAGCTCACATATTCTCCAAATTTAGGATTATTTAGAGAAAGAACGTCATCTATATATCTGTATGTGTAGTTGAATGATTAAGCAACAGTCTTTTCTCCAGAGTTGACGAGGTTCTGTAAAAATTCTGATTTATATGAATAAAGAAACAAATCAGCAAGCAAAAGTGCACAGTTAGTAGTTAGTGCCCATCGATTGTTTGTTGAAAATTATATTGCCAAACACAACAAATATGTTGTCTATCAAAAACTCTAACATTTTGTTGATGGTATCTTCAGTATATTTTTGTTTACAGTCTGTATGGATTTTTACAAAATAACCAGAATCCCTGTTGAGCACTAGATATTTATATCTTGGTTTACCGTTTTCGTAAAAGAATGAAAAGTGAAGAATTTGTTTTAGTCGTTTTTTTTCAATTTAGAATTAGGGATAGTGGTGTAAAGGGTAGAAAAATCAAAAGTGTTTAAACTAACCCTAACCCTTTTATCTATCAAACTTTTCGGCCCCTAGTGTCACTGATGAGTAATGATTTTTCCAAAACGTGCACATATGGCACAACAAAATTTAGCAGGTATTTGTGTTATATATTATATACTTTTTGCAACCAACACCAGTTGTTTTTTAGTATTAAACACTGATTTATATCAAACTTAAATATCAAGACAATTGCTGCCAAATTAAAAAAAATTACTGCTAATTCTACGGCAATAAAAGGGTTGTAATATAGATATATCTAAGTTTAAAATTTAATAATCATAATTTTTTAAGAACAAAATGATTTAAAATGGTTCTGAAACATGAACACCGTTTTTTCTGTCATGATAGATATGCTATTAAAATATTAATATACTTCAAAGAAAAGGTTTTTTATAATATTGCTTTCTTTGAGGAACATTTACACATTATATAGATTATAAATATCTCTATAGAAAACTATGAACTAGGTACTTTATATCTCAACATGTGTAAATTGTTTTATCATTAAACAATAACATTTTATATTTGACCAATTAGTTTATGATTTGTTTTTAGTGCAAAATGATCCTATATTGTAAAACATTGTATTGTAAAATCTGTCTTTAAGTGCGTAAAACAGGTAAAGATAATTATTTCTCGTAATTTAAAAGTTATTTTGTATACAAATTCAGCGGTAACATTGTATAATATAGCTTTTTGTCGTTTCTTTTTGATAGATTTTTTGATTTATAGAAAAGTTAACATAATTAACATAATTGTTTAGCTATCTTATCTACTTACTTGGTTTCTTCTTTTAAACAAACATTGAAAACACAAAACTCCATCAGAAAAAATGTTTAAAAAACATAAACAAATAACACTTGTTTTAATATACATTCTGTTTAGTTTTTGAAGTTAACAAATTGTTTATTCATGAAAGTTATACAAAAAAATAAAACTCTTTTCTTTCATGTTTTGACAAAGTTTCGGTTGAGATCGTTCGTGTACTTTAACCGTATCCTTTTCACTTTATAAGTGTTTTTTTTTCTAATTCGCATCAATGCTTTATTTTCAACATAAAAACATGATTTAGGCAATGCAGGAAATTGAAATATATACTAAAGCTTAGGAAATATATAGACAACTAAGTTTAGAGTTTAGTACTGCTTCAAGGTCAAGTATGTTCAATTATAAAAAATGGTTTCAAATTTAGGTATTCGTAATTGTTATCAAAGGGCATTTAAGACAATAATATATAATTAGTTCAAAAGTGAAGCAGACTACAGCATGTCACGAGTGTAATTTCAAAGTCTAGTTTACAAAGAGTAGACGCAAATATATTGTTACTGTAAGTACTTAACGTATTATGTATAATTAAAAGCACACGTTAGCCTCTTAAAAAGATAGTGATCTTAATATGTATACAGTCCAGAGTATGCAGTCAATTATTTTTTAAGATGTACAGAATTTCGCAGTTTTTAATTGTGTTGAAAATGTTTGTATAAAATTAAATACTTTTAAGTAAAAAATTATTAATAAATTGATTAATAATTAAAAGGTATTGCTAGTTTAAGACCACAAATCGATATATATCCATGTACTATTATTAGATTATCCACAAAGCGTATCATCAACATTGAAGCAAACATGTAAAGGTAAATTGAGAATAGCCTTTTGCTTTGCATGATTACCTAAAAGGTTAGTGAAAAATAAATATATAATTTAAATCCTGAAACGTTTCCAAACAAATTACAATTGAAACTGCAGTTCAAATAAAATAAGTCAACGATAAATGCGTAATATCACAGTAAAAATATACCATATGATGAGACCAACAGAGTGTAACTAAGAATTCTTGACTGTTTGACATGTGTTATTGCTTTCCTTTTAGTGTTTCGGTTTTCGTTTTTTGGTTTCTACTCAATAAAATCTTTGATATCATTAGATATATCTCACATATCTCACATAGGCAAAACCTCTATATCACATGAAAAGATAAAGTACTTATAAGACGTTAAAGGTTAGCTTTTTGAAGAGTGAACAAACAAAATCTTTGCAGGCTTGAAAGGTCCGTCCAATTTTAATTAATTTTTTTCCTAAAATAAATCAAGAAAGCTTTTTAAGCTCCATTTAAAACGCTGTATCAGAGACATTTTCATCCTTTGATTACAATTTTACTATGATATGTTTTACAAAGTTGTGAAATTCAGCACTTTAACAATACCACTGGATAAAGCATTACTCTGTAAAACTAAAATAACACTATCATTAGTCACAAAAGAAAATATAATCAAACACAATTTATATGTATTCAGTCCTCCTTAGCCCTATTTTTACCAATCTGCTATCAGTCGACCGACTACTAAGGCTGTAGTAATGTACCTTTTTTGGGAAAGACAAGACAACTATTTAATATTCATGTTGTTTACAGGTGGTATCACGCTTGATTCATATGTTTGTAAGGACATAAACAGTATTTTGTACACTAGTAATTGACACATCACTGAAAACCATTTAATAATTATATTGGTGCCTGTCAACCTGATCAAAAGGATCGCGTGACGCCATGTTATCACCATGTTTGTCAAAAGGAGGAAGTCAATAATCCACAAAACCAATTTGTTATAGCTGTTTCATGTTGAAGGTCAGGATATTAAATAACCAGTAGTTTATTTGAGTCTTTTTCTCTGCGTTTGTTGATTTTAGCCTCGATTTCGATTGTCTTATCTTTATTGTTTTAACTTCGACAAGACACAATTTTAAAAACATGTATTCTATGACAATAAAAATACAGAAAGTGAAATGGTAAGTTGTAACTAAAATGTTCTTTTAAAAAAGCAATTAAATAAGGACAATGAATTTATTTGTTTAAAATTTGTTTTCATGAATTGCAAATAGATATTTATAAATCTATGATTATATTTGCATGAAAGTTCTCCAAAACCTTCAAAGAGTTTTTAATCTTCTGGATCGTGAGTGAATGATTGATGTCATTGAATACACATAACGACATGTAATCTCCATGGAGACACAGATGTATAATATGGATAAATATCAAGTGTTTTCTCGTCTATAAAATGTATAAAATATAATTCCCACTTTCCCACAAGTCACATCTGTTTTGACATTTATGTTTATCTTCAAAGGCATGTACATCAATTACATACTACACTTTGTTCAAAATTCATTGTAATTGCTTTGATAACTCTGTTGCTGTTTGTACACAAGCGCTGATTTTCAGAGGGTAACAATCTTATCTTTTAACTTTTCCAATCTGTACATTATCTTATTGAGGAATAACACTTTAATTTTAAAAACAAATATCCGGTGTCTCTGACCGTTGCAAATTGTACATTGTTATGCAAGAGTCAGCTAGAGTTTTTAACTTGAAAGCCGAAATCGTTTTTTATTTATCTATCGCAATTCCGACATTTTTAATTAGGGTCGTATGACTTTTTATTCCTAATATTCAATCAAACAAAAAAAACCATACCAGTACAAGTTAAATCACAATCCAAAGTTTTAATAACTGTCAAATTGAGATTAAATACGTGGACATATTCCGGAGAAGTTTAGAAGATAGACATGGTAATCTGAAAGGGTAAGAATCTCCTGTCTAGGTAGTTTTACCCGTCATGTGAGAAAGCTAAATAAAGAATGAAAAAACGTCAAATAAATCCAGGATACTTTTTGATACAGCGACAAAAAATGTAACCTTTCTTGAGCATTATAATATTTAATAAGTCAAATATATAGCAAAACTTGAAAAATAAGTCTTTTTAAGCTTACTTCCATAGATGCAATATATATATTTTCTCAAATGAATAAAAGCAACTGATGCAATGCATTATTTATTAAATAAAGACATTGTACACAAACTTAGGACATGGTTCTACGACGGATCCAATGGTAAATTCAATACATTTAGACGCAAAAATAAATAAATTATAAATAAACAAATAAATAATATTGGTTCCAAAATATCGTTTTCGGTTGGATGGAATATTCGTCGAGTCAGTCATGCTGCAGATTCTTATAGTATATACCATTTAGCAAAATATTCAGCCGTCTTTATATTTTAAATTTATTTAAACTAAAATTTGTTACCTGATGCAAAACATTCTTTGGCTAAATTTGGATTCATATTATTTTGGAACTATAGATTCAGTAATTTTTAACTGTTTTGCTTATGTTTTTTATCTATCAAACTTGTCGGTCGCTAGTGTCAATGATGAGGAATGATTTTCCGAAATGTGCACAAAAGGCACATCAAAATTTAACAGGTATTTGTGTTATGTATTGATTAGACTGCTGTAGCAATGATGCTTAGGGAACATTTATAAAGGTTGATGCTTTGCTAAATACGCCATATAATAAGCTTCTGGCAAAACATAATACGTAAATAGGAACAGGTAGTAGGTATCAAACTGGCTTTAATTTGCCGACGGATAACACTGATAGGTATAATTGGAGCGGACCATTCGGGTGTAAAATTAGAAACTTTTAGTGTTTATAAGTTGGAAACAAAGGCTAATAAGACAACATTTCGCATAACCTAATTTCTAGATAACAAATGAGAATTGTCTGAATGTTGACAATGTTATTTTTGGTAAAAACCTTTCGATGCAAATTATTGTAACTGTCTTTGTTATTGTAACTGTTTTATTTTGTAATAAAGTACATTTGTTTCAAAAGAACACTAGGTTTTAGAGATCCAAATAAATTTTAAACCCTATTGGGAGAAAAAACTTATGATTCATGTGTTTTTGAATTTTTTTAAAGAATTTTATGACCAAGTAAACACGAAGTCAAGCTCTGTTTTTATATAACCTTAAGTTAATGATAGGCTCTGAATCACGCGATATTTCAACTATACGTTAAAATATTTGAAATCAAGCGGAAATTTGATAGCCGCAGACATTTAGTTTGTCATACAGAATAATATCCAGATTTAATTTTATCCCGATAAATACATCGAAATCGATCAGAGAGTAAAACCTTTACAGTATCCTTCATTTGTCATATGTCAAATCACAACAGAAATTTCTAAACAACAGTTTGTATTGCTAGTTTTAAATGATTTACCTCGGTTATAAAGATTCATTCTATTACAATAAAGCAATAAGCTTGAAACATGTTATAGCTAACTTTAATATAAAACACAAAAATGTTTTAAAATATTTCCTTTTGGGATTCTTGGCATTCGAACATTCTAACACTGCAGTTTCTTACAAGCATTTGATACAGGAAAAAATATTGAGTAACCACGGTTCCATAAAATGTTTTAGACTCACACTTTACCAAGTCAGAAATCACGATAGTTAACTATCTTCATTTGTACAATATGTACAATAGTTTTGATACTTATATTAACAAAAATACCTGTGTAATTTTGATGTGCCATATACGCACATTTGAAAAATTTATTACTGTTTCAAATAAATAAACCTTCTAGTCAAAATATCCCTAAATAAATAAATAAGTTTAAAGACAGAAGTTTTAGTTACTTGAAAACATGTCTTTTAACTCAAAAAGTAAACTTGCTGCATAAGGAAGATTTTAAACGTACTTGAGCCGCATTACTAGATACTTTTGGGCAAATACATCAGGTGCCAATCCTAGATCGGGAGTGTTTTTGACAGTTGTTGTCGTTGTTTTATTTTTCGTATTTTATTTTCTTTTGTCCTACGTCTTTTTGTGTTCTATTATACATACTTACAATTGTTCAAGCGATATTTCAAGCAATAAGCCTGAACACAAAACATGATCGATTACTTCTTCATCAATCATGAATGCAAATCAAATGACATCCATTACTTGTTTTCCGAAGAGAGCGTTTTTTTAGATTTAAACATGCTTAAATATAAATTTAAATTTGCATTTGTGATCAATCAATGTCGTTCGTCTTACAATAGCATTACTGGATAATATACATAATGAAACGACATGTTTTTATTTTTCCTAGCAGATTATCGATTTAACCAAATTGGAAAACTAGACTTAGAGGGGTGATTGAATTTTACACAACTAGCAAATTTGGTTTTTATGTAGCAATTAAGATAGTTTATCTCTTTTGTACAAGGTATAAGTTCTTTTTTTTCAAAAAAAATATTTTCCCGATTTTAGTGATTGCAATTAAAAGTGATGTAGACATTTGGGTAAAATGCCAATCCCGACAACATGGCAAGAGACATAAACAGTTAAAGATTCCGTCCGTGGGACCACAATATGCACTCTAAAATTCATCAAATCACATTTTTAAAAGTCGCAAATACTTAGATCTCATTTCTTGATGTTAATAGAAGGCGAAAAACAATCTTATAAATGCGGGGTGTTGAGGTTCGAAGAAGTAAGATTTTAGTATGGACAATCACTACAACCCATCAGATTTAGTGACAATATATTTTATTTTTAAATGGGTCTACTACATTTATTGTAAAAATTGTATTTATTGGACTTTAAAAGTACTTTAACCATTACTATTGTTATTAATCCAAGTTCCTGTCTAGCGGTAGTATACACTTAGTGGTATCTATTAGTTTTAGATTGCCTTGTTTGACGTTTCGTGTATTTGTTGATTCGTGATTTATGTTGGTTGCATTTGATGTGAATGCTTTCTAACTGTTATATAGCTACCCTTTTTTCCTGATATATGGAAAACCTTTCCAGAGCACCCGGCATCACTTCGTTGATGGAAGTTCACGTGTATAACTAAATTGTCCAGTTTTCAGTTTTGCTTTTTTTTTTTTTTTTTTGGGAGGGGGTTGTTGTTTGAACATGGACTGGTATGTTTGTGTTTTATTCATTAGGTTTGCAAGTAAAAAAATTGAAAAAAACTGTTCTAAGATACAACAACACATTATAAGATATAAATCATTTAAAGTTTTATCTTTGATGGAAATATGGTTTTATTTTCTTCTTATAATTACCGGTTTCTAGGTTTACACCAGATCTAAAATGACGTCAGCGTAGAACAGGAAATGTATGATCTTAATATCGATAGTTTGACCTAGAAAACACGACTTTTAAAATACATCTTACAGTTTTGTTTAAATCTTACTTACTGACTTTAGGCTTCAAAAGATATATAAAATAATGAAATAATAGTAAACGTATAATTTCCATATCGAACAAACAAGACAAGATTTGTAAATGGATATCAGCTTTAAAACATATCATAACAGATCCACAAATTACAAGATAAAAACTCTTTGAGGCCATAAATTAATATCATGAGACCTATTATAAAGTTTAAATGCGTATTCTGTTTTGTTTTGGTAATGTCTGTAATTTTATATGTCATTAGTATAAGTATATCCACTAACGGCTTTATCTGGTAAGTATTTAAGTCATTATAATAGTAGCTCAGATTATCTAATTAAAAATTGAAGAGGATAGATTAAAAAAGGATTGAATAATGGACATGAAAAAATATAAATAATAAAATTTTGTATCACCTTCTGTGGCGTTCATCTAACTAGTTATGAAGAAGAAAAATATTATACAAAGTGCCTTTTATTTAGTTGACGCCACTTGCACTTCTGTTTAATTTGTACTTTAAAGAATTAGATAAATATAAAACTGGTCTTAAAGAATTTCTAAATATTTCCGTATAATAAATAAAGAGAATTGGTTTGCATTCGCAAACTTGTTGTGACGTGCAAATGTTAAAGGGCCTCATGAGAATTTCTAAAAAGAACCGTATGTCTTAAATTAATAAATGTATGAGAAAGTTTAGAATTGGAAATTAAAATGTTACAATTTAGAAATTTTATTTAACAGATCTGATAAACTAATATGTTTCAGACAACTTAATCATAGCTTTTCATAAATTTTACACAAGGGGTATGTTATTTGTCTTCAAACCACATACAAACATTGATGTCATAATTAATAAGAGCGGAAAAAGGTTGTAAAATTATTTTTCCACATCAAATATCGACCAAAACATTTCCGGTTTGATAAGGATTTACGTTGAGCCAGTGATAGGAAAATTTTAAATTAAACACAAAATTCTTACATTCACACTTTGAAGAAGAGCCTTCAGTCATTGCAAGGAATAATATATATATCAAGTCATTAGTTTAAGTTATATACAATCATACCATACCAAAGACAAAGAGAAACAAGTCTTACTTTAGAGTTCATTGTGTAAATATTAACAAATAGAAATCATTGGAATAGATAAACGATATTGAAAATAAATGTTGCCGATAACATTTACTCTTTGAAGCAAAATCAATTAAATCCTTGATCCGCTCATGTTTTAGATCCATCTCATTTCGCTATTGTAGTATTTATATACTCTTGCTCGCCTGGACCGTCATTTGACTCTGTAAAGCAATGATTAATAATTACATATTGAAAAATTAAAATGACCTCAACAAGAACGTGTTAAATATTTAAAAAATATGTAATATCAAACATGGAGGGGTTAGGATCACATTATCTAACCAATAATTTTCTAAAAAAAAGATATATGATTTATAAAGTAAATATTAAAATATGCAACATTTTCTGAAATGTTTTAAACAAAACTTGAGGTTAGTGGTAAATTTGATTTGTCATTTAATCTTATATAAACTTTTCTATAAAGATATATTTACTTGTTTTTCTTCCCAAGGTCATGTCACTTGATTTAAGGTTCTAAATCAATCATCAGTTAATATCTTCCTTATCTGAGCTGAACCATACATACTTTCATAATTTCTTTGATATCATATTAATAATCTTTATTATACAGTCATAGTAACTAAATAAATGAAAGGAACAATAATTAAAGAGTAAACACACAAAAACACTATGTAGTCACTGCATCCAAACTTATATTGGATAGAGTTGACTTATCATAGTTATTTGTTCCTTTCATTCTCAAAATTGAATTGATTGTACGTGACGGATGTAGCTAGCTAGACGGGAGGTGCTTAACCTTCAGGGGTACCCGGCCTCACTTCCTTGATGGAAGTTCACGTGTATGACTGAATTTGCCAGCTTTCAAAGTTTTAACTTTGTTTTGGGGATTGTGATTTGGACAAAGGCTGGTATGTTTGTTTTATTATTAATGATTGTGACACCTCCTGGTACGTGATGTTATGATTTTTCATTTGTATGTATATAAATAATAAGGGATATAAAATCTTTAATCGAAATGTTTGTACTTTGGAACTTGTTACTTAAACTAATTAATAACACTTACGTGTACACTGTAAGGATTCATATGTATTATGTCCTGTCTCTGTTTGTGTGTTATCAAGGCTGGCATATGTATTATTAACGTTACTGTAAAAATTGAAAAAAAAACGTGTTAAAAGATTGAAAGTACGATTTAAAAAGATAAGAATCAAATGGAAATTTCAAAATTGTTAGGAAATATACTTAACAAAAACTCAAATGTCATATGCGAAATTTTGAATTTTTATTAAATAAAATATTAAAAATTCGTTCTTGTTAAATGCAAAAATTTGAATTTTTTATTTTATAAAAGTTGAAATAGATGTTAATTTGTAGTGGCTTTTTTAAGACAAATGGCAAAATGGTGCCTAATGATTTTTTGTACTAGTCCATATTAAAAAACAACACATATATAAAACACAAACAAAACAACTAAATGCTATATGCGTGACTTTTGTAAGATTTAATGAATACTCAAATACTTGAAGAAAATCCGCATCCATGAAATAAAAAAACGCTTACCTTTCAGATTCTCCTGAAATTTAGAACAGGGAAATTGACAGATACAAAAAATCAGAAAAAAAAGCAAGTATCTAAAATGTATGGCTAAAAGTAGAGGCTTGCAGTAATTCAATAAATGAATGTACTTCCTTAATAATAATAATATTAATTATAATAATAATAATAATAATGATGATGATGATGATAATTAAAATAGTAATGAAAGGAATTTTCGTAGCTTTCCATAAAATATTTCACAAAACCTTCTTATTATTTTAGCTATTAATGCCTCGAACCTTCGAGAAAAGACGAAAACTGGTAGGACACAGTACGTTTACAAATTTACAATGCTTGGACTCAACCAAGTAAGAAATACAGCATGGTGGAGAGAATATGCTACCAGAGTATTTATTTAAAATAATATTAGAAAAATCACACATTTTTGTGTTGTTCAACTGATACCACAATTATTTTAATTTTCTAAGGATGCCCATTACAGACTCATATGGAGTCTCGCCGTGGCTAGATTACGCCAATAAAAATAAATATATACAGCTGATTTTGTTGTTTATGTCATACCTTTATTCCTTACGTATTCCAATTATGTTATTGTGCCTTTCATATAAGTGAATATTTTTTGACCGAGGCTTCAAACACCTTACAATATTTTAGTTTAATTTATGCCTAGCACTTATCTTTGATAAATTTGTATTGTCATAACTCTGTTTGTATTGTATTGTAGTCTTGTAAACCAAGAAGATGTTTTTCGGTTGCAAATTCCATCTTGGAATATCATGATTCCAAATTAACATTATTTGTAGATAATAAATGTCATTTTCACCGTTTAAGTAAAAACTTAGAAGTTTTTAATCAACTGACACATTTTTGTTGGTTTTTGTTAATTTTTTAATTTTCACTACTGTAACAAAACAGAAAGAACACAGGGTTTTAGGCAAAATAATATAATTTTTTTTACTTGCCCCTATCTGTTAATGTTTGATATGTAGACACTTCCGAAATTGCTATCCTGCTATCAAGATTATCATATGCATTGTTATCTCTAAAAATAGAATTCATTTCAATGCAAATATTGTCTGAAGCGAAATAAACCACTTAATTTAAAATAGGCGGTTTTTAACCTTATGTTTTCCAAAACAAATAGAGCTTTCAGTTTCCGTTTACATAGACTTACACATGTATTGAAAAGATCTTGTTTTTATTTTGCAAAATGTGTTCATTAAGCAAATAAATAAGAATTTAAACACAAGGTTTCACAACAAATCAAATGTAATCATTGTTGGCCTAATGGAAAACACCGAAACCTCAATATTTTCTTCACAATGGGAGACGACAATATTTCAATTTATGAGTTTATAAAAAGGTTTCGGTTGACTCGTTTGCAATTTTGTTAAAATCTACAAATAAAATAATTTAGATAAAATCAACTTTTGTTTAGGCATGCAAATTGGTAACTTTTCAGAAACTTGCCTCTGACCGAGTTGAATTCAAACCCGAGTGTTGATGGAAAATGCTTTTTAAACCAGGTAAAAACAACTCGGTTACGGACACACCCTCAAATAATCAAAATAAAATTTGAAATTTTGTAACGAAATTCGCTTTTGGTCATAAAACGAAAAAAAAAGAAAAAAAAAAATCCCCGATATCAGATACCGCTGTCAAAATTAATCATTTTTTAATGTTTTAACAACAATGCTCTAATTCAATGTTTGAACATCAATATGGATCTATCCTATTTTCGCATAACATTCATATCTATTAATCATTTATATACAGTTCCAAATGTTATATATTTCATTTCACTTTTTATTTTCACTTTTTCCTTTTATTTATAAAAACATATTTTATGTCATATAATTCCGAATATGTAAAAAAAAATAATAACTTACTGACCGACTTGTCCGTTGCTAGTATCTGTGAATAAAGACATGATCAATTTTACTTCCAACTGATTTCTAGAATTCCACGTAATACCAGTTAATAGTAAATATACATTTGTTACTATGTTAAATCGCTTGCCCCTAATAGTTTTGAATAACCAAAGTCATTGACATGCACCGCTGTACCTGTCGGAATGCAGAAACTGGAGTATGCCCTTTCTTGTTTGGTCTGATTTGGCATTAAAACATTTTCTTCCTTGTTATCTTGTAAGCTATTACCAGGAATCAAACTGCTTTCTGTATTATTATGCTTGGAATTAAGATCATATAAATCAGTTCATATTGAGATTCAACGTGACCGGTTAGAAAGACAGCTCCAATTCATCCGTAAGTACATATTTATTATAGTCCTGGTCAATGAAACATTTTTCAAATGTTCTTGCAAAATTAAATTTGTATTTTTTTGCACAAAAAATAGCAGCAAATAGCAAATGAAAAAATGATATGATAAAATCTTTGAAATAATTCAACTCAATGTTAAAATGGTGATTAAAAGGTTTACAATTAAGTGCAGAATAAAACAGTTAAAAGGAATAACTAAAATCCCTTCACAATTTAGAAAAAAAAAATTATCAGATAAAAATAATGATGCCGTCTTATTTTGTGTATAAGTAAATTATTTTACTTACTTTCTGAGCTTTGATTTTTACGTCTGTAAATAATCAAGCCAGCGATCAGATTTACTAGAATCACAAACAAAAGTGTTCCAACAACTCTACCAACGACAGCAGGTACCAGGTTTTTCTTGTCTTTTGAAATAGAATTGGAAAGAATGTTACAAATGTTGCAGAAATATGTTAATATTTTCCTTCTATATGTACAAAATTCTAAAATAAACAAATATCAAAACTGAATAATTGTAACATACATACGCAAACACATAACATAAAAAATTGATTTAAAATAGGGATAATATTCTTTCGTAAAAAATTAGTATATGTCTAAAATCACAGTTTGATTGACCAAGCAGACCATTTTGTTATTTTATAATGGCATTGTCTTGTTATGTAAAATAAAAAACATATAATTTTAACAGAAAATAATGTAAAAAAAAACACATCCGTTGTTAAAGTTGGTATAGTGTATATAGTTAAAAACAGTGATACATACCGTTAGAAGTATTCGTGGAAACAGTTGTAGCTTCGACTAAAACAATAAATACATAAAAAGATGAATTAATAAAATAGATAAAAATTCATGGTTCTGTCCATTTGAGTACTTAGTACTTTAGTATTAATCACTTCCTTAATGGAAGTTCACGTTCATAACTAAATTTGCCACCTTTCAAACTTTTTCACTTTGCTTTTGGGATTGTGATTTGGACAAGGACTGGTATGTTTGTGTTTTATTATAATATAAGGTTATTATACAATTTACTATACAATATAGATTTTTATTGGACAATTCCATGTTGTGTAGAAAAAACCGCATTGGACGAGACGCCGTAGGATTCGAGTTCAATACAGTTTTTTCTACACAACATGGACGAGTCCAATAAAAATCCATATTGTACAGTAAATTGTATAATGACCTTTTTATTATACATCTTAACACATTATTCACTATTTATTATTCACATTATCGCCATTATCATCTGCGCTTAAATTCATACACCCTAAAATTCGCACACATAAAAAAATTTGTACGCTAAAATTAATACGTTTAACATATTCTGTACATTTCAAATACAGATTACAGAAAACGAAAATTGTTAAATAGTTTCACTAAAATATTTGCAATTTCTTGTACATTTAAATGTAAAGACTGTTGCTATGAAAATGACTGGAATTTTAACTTTAATAAAAGTAATATTGACAGCTTTGCAATTATTCTTTTTGTCAAAAAAAAAAAAAAAAAAAAAAAAAAAAAAAAAATTACCCTTTGTATCTTGACTTTAGAACCTAAATATGTACACTTAACCGACTTGGTCAATCGGGTTATTATGAACTGATCGCATAGTATTTGCGCGCTAAATTGCACGCAAAATATGGATTTTATGTACGGTCGCGACCGTCCAATATGGGTTTTTGGCACGTGAAATATGGGTTTTTCTGTACGGTCGTACAATATGGTTTTTTCTTGTATGAACACGTGATAGTAATAGTGAATTATTATTGGGTTACAGTTATTAGATGTATATATTGAGAAGGGGTTAGAAGCAGATAAAACACAAGAGAGACAAAAAGGTAGAAAACGTATTTTGACTTTTTTAGCATGGGATATTCAAGACTGAGTTAAATGACCTATTCAATTTCTGTAAAATTCTAAAAGAAACGTTTGTTAGAAATATAGTTGACCAAGACAATAATAATAATAATAATAATAATAATAATAATAATAATGATAATAATCATAATGATAATGATAATGATAATGAAGTGTTATCGTGAAAATCAGCCTAGAGCAAACAATGTAATGGTAAGGCTATGTGAAGGAATGTTAATACATAACGAATAAATGAATTGTGAAGTGAATAAAATTCCATTTTATTCAACTTTAATGAAAGAATTTCTTGGAAAATAAAAATGTTCTAAAAGCCTTTTTATATCATAGTAATGAAAAAGAAGATTATGGAAAAAGCTTTAGGAACCGGAATCAGTTTTGTACGGATGTGCCACCTACAAAAAATAAGTTATGTCGTAATTACGACTTAGTATCTCGTAATTACGACTTAGTTATGTCGTAATTACGACTTAGTTATGTAGTAATTACGACTTACTATCTCGTAATTACGACTTAGTTATGTCGTAATTATGACTTAGTGTCTCGTAATTACAACTTACCATCTCGTAATTACGACACAATTTTTTTGTAGGTGGCACGTGTCGGCTTCCGTAGTTTTGTATCGTCTTTTATCAGAAGGTTCCAAAAGGTTCGGTTTTCGAGTGACATTTAGATCAATGATTTCTTTTTATTTTTTATATCTGTCTTATAATATAAAAAGTCTTAATATATTTTTTCCAGTAGTTTTTAGTAAGTAATAATAAAACACAAACATACTTGTCCTTGTCCAAATCACAATCCCAAGAAACACAAACATACCAGTCCTTGTCCAAATCACAATCCCAAAAAACACAAACATACCAGTCCTTGTCCAAATCACAATCCCAAAAAACACAAACATACCAGTCCTTGTCCAAATCACAATCCCAAAAAACACAAACATACCAGTCCTTGTCCAAATCACAATCCAAAAAAACACAAACATACCAGTCCATGTCCAAATCACAATCCAAAAAAACACAAACATACCAGTCCTTGTCCAAATCACAATCCCAAAAAACACAAACATACCAGTCCTTGTCCAAATCACAATCCCAAAAACAAAATAAAAACTTTGAAAGCTGGCAAATTTAGCTGAATTAGGGTTTATATAAACTATAACTATAACTTTTCCAATACATAAAACTGCGTTAAAATTATCAAAATAACATAGATATTTTATTTAGAGTATCTTGGTTAATTTCATTGAAAAAAAAATCCGTTGTTAGACAAATACTTCATAGAAATTACATTTATAATGGTCATAAAAACATTTCAAGTATAATATAATATGCATAATATATATATTATTAAGTATCAATTTTAATGTTACAAAAATATGTGAGTTAAGATGGTTTTACAATATTTTTACTCGTACATGATGTATGAAATGTTTAGTCTAATTGTTCATAAAATTATTCGTCCCAATTTGTGAAATTTGTTGAAAGATGGTTGTTCCATCATGAAAAGCAGTCCTTAGCTGGATTTCGAATTGAATGATTTATATTAATTTGCAAGTGTTTGGCTTATGTTTTCTTATTTATCAACCTTATCGGCCCCGAGTGAAACTGATTTTCCGAAATGTGCAAATAATGGCATCCTAAAATTAAACAGGTATTTCTTGTTAGATATCTACAAAATATGCAGTCTACAAGACTTTTTTATTAAAAATTTACAGATGATGTGCTCTAGTTTGATTTAAGAAACATAATTAATTAATTAAGTCAATACTAAAAATAAAGTTCAAAGGTATTAATTTTGAATCAAATAGGTAATAAATGATTTGAAACATATATTGGTTTCTCTGGGACATAACTTATATTTAGGTTGATGAAAATTATTTGATAGTTGGAAAAAAAAAACAACGTCCATTTATATGAAATCAGAAAAATGTATATTTGAAATTACAAAACAATGTATAAGATATAAATTTAGAACTAAAATGTGAACTGGCAATAACCTTTGGAAGAAAAAACATGATACAAGAAAAAGTAAGAGCAGTCAGAAATGTCAAGAAAGGACAAACGCATATTTATAACAACAATTATTATTTTTCGAAAAAAGTACAACTAAGTTGTTTAAATAAAAGCAAATCTGTATAAGCATTTTGAGGAAAAAGTAAGTAATTACACATACTTTCTACTTCAATACTCAGACTCGATCTAACAGTTCCTTGTCCACATTGAGGATTATCCCCTGGAGCTGTTATCTGACAAATGAACGTAGTTTTGGTATCTATGGAAGCTACCTGGTACACCACTGTGCTTGTCCGTGCATACTGACAACGTGTGCTGGGACCCGAGCCGACAACATGGGCGTCTGACTGTGTTTCTGATAAAAAGTATTTGTCAGTTTCTAAATTTGATGGATTAGGGTTATCACTTCTTTCTATGCACCACGTTATTTTTAGTGGGTTGGAATAAAGTCCTACAGTCCCGGCACAAGATAATGTAATGTTTTGTCCCTCAGAATAGAGTCCTTTTTTCGAAGGCAACGGGAATAACGTCATACTATCCATTCTGTCTGGCTTTACTGAAACAGCGATAGAAAAGTTTATTAATAAAATTGCCAATATTGGACCTGATAAACCTGAGAAACGTATCAATACAATAATAATAAATAAAATGCCATAGCCGTGAATTGTTATCAGTACTCTGTTTAATTTTAATGTTAAGTATATTAAAACACTTGGTGAGTGTTTCGGTGTAAACTTCATTATCTGTGCTGTTCTGTTTAATTTTAATGTTAAGTATATTGAAACACTTTGTGAGTGTTTCGGCGTAAACTTCTTTATCTGTGCTGTTCTGTTTGGAATTTGCGTCTCTTGCTTGAAATAACATTAAAAACTCAAAAAAAAAAAAAAAAAAAAAAAAAAAAAAAAAAAAAAAAAAAATTCCATATAAAATATAGTACATATGTATAAATTGATGATATATTCATAATTAACTTATTAAACTTGTGCTCTTTTGATAAAGTACTTCTGGTTTGGGCCCTAAAAATGTCACTATATCACTTTACACTGTACCATAATGTTCGTAAAAATCACTGATATCAATTTATTCGCACTGGGTATTAATCCTACTTTGTTATTTTTTGTGACCTGTTTTGGTTACTTTGGTTATGGTAAAATTATGGCTATTTAAAAGGGAAATTTTACAAACGTTTACTTATAACTTCTTTAGTAATTAATCTAATTCTTATTTGGTTAAAATATGTATCCTTCTCTCTTTTTCCGCCTTATAATTGACTTACCAACAACAAACACATGCTTTGATACTTCATTGTCAAGAACTACGTTAAAACTAGAGTCTAAACCCACTACTCTACATGTATAAACCGCTTGATCATCACATTGTGTGTTGCTGGCTGATATATTCACTATGAGTTGGGATATAGATACGGTATCCAGGTTAGGACTGTTAGTTCTGGCTCTACTCTGAACGCTCAAATCTGACCATAAAACAGTTGATTTGCCAACATTTACCATAGGCTGATAATTCTTCAGTATTGATATTGCACTAATCTGGTTGTATAACAATCCAGCTGGTTTACAGTTTATTGTTAAATCATTTATACCAAGAATAAATGTCGCCGGAGCTATAATCACGGCATTCTGTGCAACACCTACAATGAAAATTGAAAAAGAACAAAGTAGAACTCAAAATAAATTATACTTTATATGAGTCGTTAACATTGTATAGAAAATATATCATTTGAAATTATTAGCAAACAACACACACACACACACACACACACACACACACAGACACACACACTTCACTGGTCATTCCAAGTTGGGATTTTGTATCTATACCTAACTGTTTGAGTCACTGTGTCTGTGACAGTAAATTATGCTTAATGTTATAGAAAATAATTTAATTATCCAGTTAAATTCGGTATTTTTCACCTATTTAAATATACTTGATAAACTCTATGCGCATCTGCAATAACCATGGCATATTTCTGCATATAGGGAAAAGTTTGGAGCTTTGGGGATTTAACATGTTGATGCATGTTCAAAAATAAGGAAATGGTGGATACCTTTTCGCATACGAGGTAATGCGTCACAAAATCATCGATTCTAGTGTAAACATCGGTATTTACGATATGTAAAATCCCCATAGCAGTAACAGCGGTGACTCGGTGACTACAACAGTAGTTTGTTTGTTTGTTATATATCAAATTTCGTGAATTCAATTTCTTTCAATGTAGTGTTTCGTTTTCGGGAATCATAGTTAATGTGATGGCTTTTGCCAAGTTAATTTTTTTTGTATTTTCTTCTATTTTACAGATTTCACCTCTATGAATTAACTGCATGTAGAACAAAGAAGCCTACAGAAGCATTAGGTATGTAGGAGAAATTTTAACGAACAACCCGATGTAAGAAATGAGGTATAAATAAGGACTTTATTTCTTGATGATTAACCCTAGTGCTAACGGATCACAGAGTATCTCACCGTGAGCCAATTCGGACAAACCCTAGTGTGCATAAGTTTGCCAGATCGCGTGCATTAGGTCAGCGATTTTCACTGAACATTCCTGGATCCACCGCTATCCCTGTACTGACTGACTCATATTTGATTGAAAGAATTTTGACAGGGGGAGGGGGGGTAATTACACTATAAATCTAATTCAATCCATAATTAAACTAAAGGTGATAAGTTTCTCTAGTTATGAACAGACAACATGCAAAAATCGAAAGCCAATCGTAAATTAACATATGCGTAAATATGCAACATGACTGTTTATTGACGAGATTGTTCAGTTGTTAAACAAAACATGGAAAATTCTAAAACTACATACCTTTGATAATTAGAAAACTAACGAACAAAATTAGGTGTGTAAGATTAGACATTGTTATATATAATCAACTTCCTGGTTGGTTTCTATTTTAAACGCGACACTTCATAAGGTTTTGTGTGTAATATCGATTTTTTATTTTATTCTATTTTTTATTTTTTTTTAAAAATGCTGTTAAACAGGTATTACCGTTTTAAAATAGGTAAATTTTAAAGTATTCACATACATTACTGACATAGAGTAAGACATGCTATAAATGTACTATCTCCTATGACTGAATTTGAATAATTCTACAAGCTTCACTTGCAATTGATAATGGGTGCAGTGGATCTTTAAACATAACACACCCATGTTTCAAAATCTTAATATTACTCAGGAATGTAGTAGAGTTGTGTAGATTGTTATGACTCGAATAATGCGAAGAATCTAAAATTACAAAATACATTTTCATCTGTATTCAAGTCAAATACACTTTGATTTGTATAAATAAAACAATATTTCCTGCTAAACACAAACATACTGGCCGGGCAATGTCCAAATCACAAAATCGCAAACTAAATGTAAAACTTCAGAAACTGGCTAATCCATTTAAACACATGAACTTCCACCTAGGAAGTAAGTTTCTGTGTTTCGGAAGGGTAAGTAGCAACTGTCTAGCAATATGAAACAAAATCCAAATATTATAAAAAGTGATAATAAAGAATCTTGATCTTTGAACTCACATCTACTGTCCTAGCAGATTAACATGTTTATGTGTGATCAAAATAAATAAATAAATAAATAAATAAATAAATAAATAATAATAATAATAATAATAATAATAATAATAATAATAATAATAAGGAAAGAAGGTATTAAAACAACTGTCAAAATATGCGATTTATAATTCATAAAAAAAAAATGACCAATGTATTTTTTTTCAAAAAGTAGTCGTTTTTTCGCTTCTAAACTAATAAACTATCTTAACAAGCAATAAATTAATAAATAGATAGATAAATAAATAAATAAATAAATAAATAAATAAATAATAATAATAATAATAATAATAATAATAATAATAATAAGGAAAGAAGGTATTAAAACAACTGTCAAAATATGCGATTTATAATTCATAAAAAAAAATGACCAATGTATTTTTTTTCAAAAAGTAGTCGTTTTTTCGCTTCTAAACTAATAAACTATCTTAACAAGCAATAAATTAATAAATAGATAGATAAATAAATAAATAAATAAATAAATAAAATACATAATAATAATAATAATAATAATAATAATAATAATAATAATAATAATATGTTTACACAAACTTGGAAAGTGATGCAAGCATACACAGTGGTATTTTAGACAAGATACAACGACAAAAAATCTTAGTATTAATCTACAATCAGATTGATCACCGTCCAAGATACAAAACTGTAGCTTGTAAAAATAAACAGTAGAAAAAAACCGAGAACAGGACATTCGAACGCATTTGAAATAGAAGACAGATAAAGACGATAATAAAATATGTAGTACATGCTCAAGGATAATAAAATAAAGGAAGACATTATAAGTCTACACGGTTAAGCTTGTTAATTTCGTTTTTAACTTGTTAACTTTTTTTTCAAGAAAATATTTGTTCAGCTCTTCTCTCATGATTTATTGCCTGGATACAAAATGGGTATTGTTTATTTCAGAAATGAGTACGGTTTTGATTGTATTGTAGAGAAATGAACCCTTTTGTTTTCTTCCTTATGACGACAGACAATCTTTCGGTTATATCCAGTTAAACGGGATTGGTCTAGAATGCTTTCAGAGGGAGCGGGGACCTCCACTTGTAAATGACTGTAGCAATAACTTACCTATGACGAAGGTTTATCGGAGCAATCACCTATCTTTGACCGGCGAATGATTATGCTTGTGACGTCAAAGATATTTGACAAACACAAAAATTATACAAAAAATATTTTTAAATCAAAACTCAAACATCCAAATGATAACTAGATTCAGTGCTATAAATGAACTATAATACAGTTTTGACAACTAAAATCATACTGATATTTTTCCAAAAATCAAAGAAAATTACATAACAATACAGCAACCTTCATAACAGATCTCAATACGATTACATTTTAATATGATGACGTATTTATAGATATAAGTTGATAATTAGGGCTTTATTTATAGATAACTACAACAAAAATTTCCCGCTTTTTGACCAATAAAATCCTTAGAAATTCGTCAACTTTAATTTATGTCTCATATCCATATTTTATTAGATTGTAGTATTAATTTATTTTAGGTACAAATTGCTCTGAAGCGTAATCAAAACGAATCGTCATATCTATAATAAGAAAACGTAGTCATGACGTTATTTTCTTATTTTGGGATTAACTGAAATTATATTTATATCAATCAAATAGAACGAATACATACTATATAATGAATAGGATTGTTCAATATGCTTGGTAGTCAAGAACCACACCTGAACGTGTTCAGCCATATAGCTTACCCTGTTTGACTGTTGCACTTGTCAATCACCATGAAAAATTCAATAAATGCATTCCATATCAAAAAAAAAAAAAAAAAAAAAAAAAAAAACTAGATGCCCCCTAGCATTGCCAGTTTAGCAGTTTTATAAACTACTTTGTTGAAGCTTGAAGCATTACAGAAATTTTTCTATGAGTTAATGCTATGACACGGGCTAGTTGCACAGATCAACGTGATATGTACAATATCTGTTGGGGAAAAATGACATGTGAATATGGTTTTCCTACTTTTGAAAAAAAAAATACATTAATGAAATAATTTAAAGATAGACTTTAGCAATAAATAAATAAATAAATAAATAAATAAATAAATAAATAAATAAATAAATATATTTACAAAGAAAGAAAGAAAAGAAAGAAAGTTAACGACACATTATTGAATCAAAAATGGTAAGATCGAATAATGACTGACAGTATTGTTTTGTGACCGACCTACATCTCGCCGGAGGTGTTTTGTGTATTGTAATAAAAATACGACCTTTTCTTGAACTTGGTCTAGGTTTAAAAACAAATCATATTTCCACAGGCCATTGAACATGTGTAATAACATAGAATCCTTTGTAATGAAACCAAGAAATGATCATTTTAATTTTACACATCCAATTAACTGCTCACAGCAGGTGTTAGAACACGGACAATTAAATTACATTATACAAAAAAACCTTGTGACATCCAAATCCGATTTGTGTGTTAAATTTTGCACGAAAGATTGATACTAACGGTAATATTACAGACAGACATGTTTTGAGTTCAACTAATTGTACGATAATTAATTATAGGGTTTGGTTTTATTAGTTTTATCACTAGTTTTTTTTCTAACTCTTGCGTGTTATCTAGTCGAGTGAGTAATTGTCTAAAGCTGCATCAATATTACTGTGGCTAATCACAGCTAGAAAATGCAAAAGAAATAATAAGATTTTTAAAAAAATAATTTAAAACTAAATAGTTAACATTTATTAAAAAAGGTACAATGAAAAA
This sequence comes from Tegillarca granosa, assembly GCA_029721355.1. Taxonomy (NCBI): domain Eukaryota; kingdom Metazoa; phylum Mollusca; class Bivalvia; order Arcoida; family Arcidae; genus Tegillarca; species Tegillarca granosa. The sequence goes on along the minus strand of CM056599.1, from coordinate 44,865,476 downwards.
AAAAAAAATAAAAAAATAAAATAAAATAAAAAAACAGTTATATCACAGACAATTATACTCAATAAGCTATTAGACTCCCTAGCGTTGCTTTATTTTCGAAACCTACACATACAATAAAATGTACACAGTAACAAATAAAATGACAGTCTTTGGGGACAATTACGTCATTTAGCTGTTCTCAGACAAAACAAGAACCACAATGATCTTTTTATTTTAACCATTTATTCAATTATCTCTGTCAGGTAGAAAAACAATTTATCATGTACAATAGAAAATTAAGTCGGTTTCTTGTTGTTTTATTTTGTGGACAAGCCATGAAATTCCCATTTATACAGCATTTACTAAAGACATAAATTTAGATATATCGCGTATTTTACTGTACAATCGATTCTTTTTAATTTGTTTCCACTTTTTGTAATACCCAATGTTGAACAAACCATGTTAAGGCTTAAGTTCTAAAATATCAGTAATCCTAATGTACGGGTTTTGGTAACAAAGGTTAATACTGAGAGATTTTCTTTAAGTTACATCACTGTTATATTATAGAAGAAATCGTGACAGGAAATAAATTCAGTAAGAAGAAATTAAAATTTGTATCTTTAAATGTGTTTGTTACTGTTTTAACTATAACATATGCATACAAAATTGTTTTTGTTTAATTCTGAAATAAGACATCGGTTATAACCTTACAAAAGTGTTTTAAGCATGCATTATGATGGTAACCAAGTACACTGCGATATATTCCGTCGTATGTGTAGTTCGCGTAATTTTATACGATAAATCACGTTTTTAAATCAATCATTTTTATGAAGCATTAGTAAGATCCTCTAGGATCACTCTAGCCGCATCACTGGGTATAATTGTAAACGTTAAACTGGAATCGAAAGTTGGAAGTTTAACAATTAGTTGTCAGTAAAATATTTTGTTTTTCTTTTCTCGAAAATCTGTAGTTCAAACACATTTGTAATGGCAATAGCCAATTTGATGAAGAACACAACACAAAATAAAAAAAGAAAATCACAACAAAACAAACAGTTTGATGCACCAGAATCACAACTAAAAACATCCAATTAATTAGCTTTTAATTTCCATTTTGATTGGAGATGTTTATCCAATCGATCATTTTAAAATGCAATTGCATTCCGCAACAATCAATCACGCTCAGTAGCATCCATAGATTAGTAAACATACTGCTTGGTAAAACAGAGAAAGATAACAATAATGTATATTTTGTGATATAATATAGGGTAAACATGACAAATTAAACGATCGTGATTCATGTTATCTTGTTGAATATGCCTAACAATGGCAGATAAAACAACCATCATTTCAAGTTTATTCATGAAAAAAATTAAAGCGACTGGCTTATAGAACACCTGGTTTTAAACCTGAGATGTTAAAGTATTAAGAATCATCCATAATGCTTTCGTATTGTCACGATAATTAGATTTTTTTGTTACGTTGATAAGAATGTTGTTTTAAAGGTTTCCCTAAGTAGTAGATAACTTATAATTTTAAGAGAACAATTTTCACAAAAAAATTTTTCTTCAATTTTGGATGACAATAATGGTGAAAAAATGTCAGTGATACAACAAAAATATGTCAGTGATTGAGAGACCATGGTGTTGTTTTCTACATTTTGGCGAACCATTTTCACCTTCTCTTTTACATCATGTTTCTAGGAAATTTATAAAGTAAATTTTTATCGAAATAAAATAAATGTAATTTAAACATTTATAAATTTGTGCCATTTTATAAAAACAATTATGAATTAGTTCCATCTTAATACACGCTGTAACTGATAGATATTTTATGGTGTTAAATGTTAAAGTTAGTAGAGTATTAATCACTCTCTGTCAATTTCAGTACTGATGTTTAGATAAAAAACAAGTTACTAACTGAAAAAAAAGGTTGACAGCAGCTAAACAGACCAATAACATACCACAACATTAAGAAAGAAATAAATCATGAAATTGCACTTATTAATTAACGCATCCATTAAATGAAGGGGTATGCGATAGCCTAATGATCTAGAGCACTTAATTTACTGATTATAATGCTTCTTCCTACCGCTTAGGTTCAAAATACCAATCATACAAAACGCAGCTGACAGCCTCAGTGAAATGGAGAAGAATCTTGACTTGTAGCAGATCACCACTGCATCACTCTCGTCAAATCCCTCTCTCGTCAAGGTCTAAAATACATGTAACTTTAATATATAGACACAAACTAATGAAACTCACCAGCATACCACGTGATCAATACCTCTTAACGTTTGTTCGGAATGGAGTGGATAACGTTTACGTCAAGTCTTCCCAAAAAAACCGTCGATATTGCGAGAAAACGTCACTTTATGCGATTCCATTACCAACAGAAATAATTGTTCCTATGAGGTATCGCGTGGAGCTCTGGAGAATTCCATTGAATGCAGTATCAATAGACTGGAGATTTTTGTTAAAGAAAAATTCATAACCAGTAGTTTTATCTTTGGATTAGTGTTACCCCTAGATGTTTACCTAACAATTGACTCAATATTAATTTGCCCTTAAAACTTGATTGGTGGGGCGACTTATTAACTCTTTCACCACAAATAGGTGGTTTTTAAGATAATTATATCCATTTCATTTAAACATTAATTTTTTGGATAATCTTGATGGTAAGATTTGGTTTTTAATGTGCCAAATGTTTCTGTTTCTGTGAGTCAAGAGTTATGCTCATAAATGCCAAAGATTTATATGACTATTTCCCTTCTGGTTGTAACCGAATTTGTGTATCCGAGCTAATGTAATACCAATAAGACAAAGTAAAAAGCAAAGGTCATATAAATAAAAAACAAAGGTCATATTAAAAGCACTTTGTGAGTTGTTATTCTCCCAAAGGCGTCTTCAGTATCTTTTATTAGATACAATAATAAACTGCTTATATGTCAACATGTATTGTGCCGTTTTAGATATTTTGTGGATAATATGTTCCAGATCGATGGGCCAGAACAATATGAGACAGGAAGGCTAGGATCGCTTTAAATCTTTAGCCAATCCTTCATGCTAGCGTAAGTTTGTAAACATAAATTGTTTGTCCTTTATAATTAATTGTACTACCAATAGCAATAAAAGCATCTACATCACATTGTTTCATAAGTAGACAAGATTATTGTGTGATTGTGTTTTTCTATGGAGGAGAGAGACGGTCTTTTGTTAAAGCCAATTATGTATTTAGAATGAGTAATTTTACATGCATAAACAATAGTATCAATAACAAATAGAAAACAATGTTATAGCCATCAGAATCAGTATAATTGTATAATTTGTCAACCTTAAGAAAGAAACACTTAAAAAAGCGGCAATTTTAACAACATTAGCACTTGGTTGATTTTATTAAAGTTTAATGTCACATTAGCAATTTTCGGCTATTTGCGATTAGAGCATGAATATTGATAAGGATTTATTTAAGAACAAGCTGTTGTATGCGTGACATGTGCGAGTGTGTATTATCGTCTGCCTTGTACAAACGCGTACTCGGGGGTGATTTTTTCTTGTAGCTCACCGAGTCAGTTAACTGCAAAAAAGCATACCATTGCCCTAGTCACATTATCCTGGCACTTGGTGAACCAGTGTATACTCTGTCCTCCTAATGTCGAGCGTTAGACAAGTCACATTATCCTGGCACTGGGTGAACCAGTTGATACTCTGTCCTCCTAATGTTGAGCGTCAGACAAGTCACATTATCCTGGCACTGGGTGAACCAGTTGATACTCTGTCCTCCTTAGGTTAAGCGTCAGACAAGTCACATTATCCTGGCACTGGGTGAACCAGTTGATACTCTGTCCTCCTAATGTTAAGCGTCAGACAAGTCACATTATCCTGGCACTGGGTGAACCAGTTGATACTCTGTCCTCCTAATGTTAAGCGTCAGACAAGTCACATTATCCTGGCACTGGGTGAACCAGTGTATACTCTGTCCTCCTAATGTTAAGCGTCAGACAAGTCACATTATCCTGGCACTGGGTGAACCAGTTGATACTCGGTCCTTCTAATGTTGAGCGTCAGACAAGTCACTTTATCCTGGCACTGGGTGAACCAGTTGATACTCTGTCCTCCTAATGTCGAGCGTCAGACAAATCACATTATCCTGGCACTGGGTGAACCAGTTGATACTCTGTCCCCCTAATGTCGAGTGTCAGACAAATCACATTATCCTGGCACTGGGTGAACCAGTTGATACACTGTCCTAATGTTAAGCGTCAGACAAGTCACATTATCCTGGCACTGGGTGAACCAGTTGATACTCTGTCCTCCTAATGTTGAGCGTCAGACAAGTCACATTATCCTGGCACTGGGTGAACCAGTTGATACTCTGTCCTCCTAATGCCGAGTGTCAGACAAGTCACATTATCCTGGCACTGGATGAACCAGTTGATACTCTGTACTCATAATGTCGAGTATAAGACAAGTCACATTATCATGGCACTGGGTGGACCAGTTGATACTCTGTCTTCCTAATGTCGAGCGTCAGACAAGTCACATTATTCTGGCACTGGGTGTACCAGTTGATACTCTGTCCTCCTAATGCCGACTGTCAGACAAGTCACATTATCCTGGCACTTGGTGAACCAGTTGATACTCTGTCTTCCTAATGTCGAGCGTCAGACAAGTCACATTATTCTGGCACTGGGTGTACCAGTTGATACTCTGTCCTCCTAATGCCGACTGTCAGACAAGTCACATTATCCTGGCACTGGGTGAACCAGTTGATACTCTGTCCTCCTAATGTTGAGCGTCAGACAAGTCACATTATTCTGGCACTGGGTGAACCAGTTGATACTCTGTCCTCCTAATGTCGAGTGTCAGACAAGTCACATTATCCTGGTACTGGGTGAACCAGTTGATACTCTGTCCTCCTAATGCTGACTGTCAGACAATTCACATTATCCTGGCACTTGGTGAACCAGTTGATACTCTGTCCTCCTAATGCCGAGTGTCAGACAAGTCACATTATCCTGGCACTGGGTGAACCAGTTGATACTCTGTCCTCCTAATGCCGACTGTCAGACAAGTCACATTATCCTGGCACTTGGTGAACCAGTTGATACTCTGTCTTCCTAATGTCGAGCGTCAGACAAGTCACATTATCCTGGCACTGGGTGAACTAGTTGATACTCTGTATTCCTAATGTCGAGCGTCAGACAAGTCACATTATCCTGGCACTGGGTGAACCAGTTGATACTCTGTCTTCCTAATGTCGAGCGTTAGACAAGTCACATTATCCTGGCACTGGGTGTACCAGTTGATACTCTGTCCTCCTAATCTCAAGTGTCAGACAAGTCACATTATCCTGGCACTGGGTGTACCAGTTGATACTCTGTCCTCCTAATGCCGAGTGTCAGACAAGTCACATTATCCTGGCACTGGGTGAACCAGTTGATACTCTGTCCTTCCAACGCCAAGGCAATATCTCAAATTATGTTGTTTTACGAGACACGGTCGGGGTTTAAACCCCTGACTTACCTCTCTCATGGCGGACGCTCTACCAATGAGTCACCGTGGCGGTATAGTAATATTAGCGAAGTGTGTAATATATGGTGTAAAAAACCCTCAGACATATCAATGGTATGGAAAACACGGACTTTGGACCAAAATCTCCAGCTTAATATCGAAATACAAAGCTTCATAAAAAACATCTGCTGAAGCAGAAACACTACCTACAAAGTTAACTAAAAAAGAAAAACATTTTCTGTCTGAAACAAAGGGAGATAAATTTGATTCACAAGTAAAAACGCAAATATAAATAACATTGTAGGAGGTTTACTTTAGATATGTAATTTACTTATATAATATGTTGTCCTTTAAAACCTAACTTGACAAAATTTCACTAACGAACTTCTATAACTGATACATACATTAATCTCAACTGTTTTGGGTGTTACTATGTTCTTTGTTATTCCAGCTCTGTGATCTAGGTTTACAGTAGTGTTGTACTTAACTGCACCATTGAACACTAACCTGAGTGTCCGTCTAAAGTCATAAGTATACTTTAGATATACAGATTTTAACACAAACACCACTCAGAAATATCTCGATAAATATGTCAATCAAGTATATCATTTTCGAAAGTTTGTTTAAAGTAAACTGAAAATTTTACAAAAAGATAGTGTTTTTGAAAATAATAATTTAAGCAGTTCGACAAAGTACGTCATCAGTGTTAATGTACATGTACATTTCTTTTATTATAACATTTGAATCTTTCTGGCATATTTTCCGTTTTAAAATCAATAAGAGTGTTTTAATTGCCATGGCAAAAAAAAAAAAAAAAAAAAAAAAAAAAAAAAAAAAAAAAAAAAAAAAAAAAAAAAAAAAAAAAAAAATAAAATAAATAAATGAATAAATAAATAAATAAATAAATAAATAAAAAATAAATAAAAATTTTAAAAAAAATTGATCTGGATGATCAAATTTCAAGCGTATTAGCAAATGTATGTTGTAACTTGTGATCAATTTTTACCAAAATTGACTTATGACTTATATTTAAAAATATTTTAGAATATGTTGACATTGTTCGGGGAAATATTATTGCTGATCTTGCGAATAAAATTGAAAAAATAAATTTGGAAGCAGCTAGAATAGTTACTGGAGCCACCAAACTAACCAGTATATCATGGCTTTATAACGAGACTGGCTGGGATACCATGCAGTCAAGACGTAATATTCATCAGTTAAAAACTCTATAAAATGTATCACGGAATAAGTCCAGAATATCTTTGTCGTCTGTTACCAAATAACCAACACGAAATGCACCCTTATAACACCAGACAACAATCACATATAGAAACTATTCTTTGTAGAACTAATTACTATTACAATTCATTTCTCCCATCAGTTTTACGTCTTTGAAATGAAATACCAACTGAAATAGGGAGCTCGTCTTTTAATGCCTTTTGTAAATATATAGAAACTAAAAAGAAAGTCCCACATTGGTTTTACTTAGGCTCAAGATCAGATCAAATTCTTCTTACAAAACTTAGACTTGAAGATAGTCCTCTAAAACAACATCTCTTTAGGAAAAATCTTGCAGAAAGCCCCTTTTGTTTGTGTGGTCAGATAGAAAGTACACACCACTACCTTTTACAATGTCCACTGTATCATAATATTCGGCAAGCTACAATTAATACTCTACCCTACAACATTATTGTTAATTTATTGTTATATGGAGATTTTGAATTAAGTATGGAACAGATTTGTCAAATTGTATCACAAGTGAATAACTTCATCAGCCGATCTAAACGTTTTACGTTTTAATGTTTATGTAATGATTTTGCCATCATCATTTTTTTCATCATTTTTTTCTTTTCTTATGTCTTTTTCTTCTTCTTTCCGTTTTTTTTTGTTCAATATCATTTACTTATTATTTTTGTTGCTCTAAAATAGATACTTATAATCTTTATTGTATCATTGGCCATTGATGATTGTAATTATAGATAGGGAGACTGATTTACATAAGAGAATACTTCTCTTGTTTCAGAATCCCGTATTATTGTGATGTAAAATAATTGTATGTAATGAAGAGACAATAAAATATTGTTTAAACTATTTAAAAATACACATTTCTGCCAACCGACTTCATTTATGTGGTTGGAGTATACGCCCATCTCGATTTACCTTTCATTTGACCGACAGGAAACTCTCCAAGAAATTTGTAAAGATTACATGGAAGCTTTAAACCAGACGTAATGTTTCTACATTCTAATCTGTCCATTTAGGCACTTAAAATCAGCTATTTACTTCGGCTTAATTTTCTTATAAAAACATCCATTTTGAGAGCTAAATGACGTTATCAAATTTGGTTAAACTGAGCTCTTTAAGCATTCAAGACAAAATTAAATTAAAATTTTAATTGAAATCAGATTCCCCTTAGATGCGTTGTTAAGGTAAAATCGATAAGACATATAAATTTCAATTTGATTTTGTCCTAAAAACACGCATAAGTTAAAGCAATTGTATTTATTTTTGTCATGTTTTAAAAAAGCATACCCATATATATATATATATATATATATATATATATATATATATATATATATATATATATATATATATATATATATATCTGTCTGTCTGTGTGTACATGTGTGTGTGTACATGTGTGTGTGTGTGTGTGTGTGTGTGTGTGTGTGTGTGTGTGCACATCAGAGGCATATGCCAGTTTATGAACCGGATAATCAGCCCAAAAGTGATAAATGGACCAAAGCAAGCTGCCATATGGTCCCTAAATCTCCAATGTGCGTGTGTGTGTGTGGGTGGGTGGGTGGGGAGGATTAAGGCAATTTATATCTAGTGTTGGGTGTATACTGTAATTTTATGTTTAAACTATTTTATTGGAGTATTTACACGTGGCTATGAATACATTTAAACCAAAAACATGTGGGTTTTTTGATAATTTATTTTTCTTTATGATTATAAATACACTGTACAATGTCGTATGCAGTGGGAGATATGGAAATGAAATAATAGCCAAGCCACGGGTTACTAAGTGTCTTGTGTACATTTATATTCTCGTAACATTTTAAATGTTATAATATTTTACAATTACAGGGGTATTCGGTGTAGTGATTAGCATGCAAAATTTGATTACAGAGTTCTACATCAAACATATAACTGGTGTTAATGTCAGATACAATATTGGATTAAGATAAATGTCAGTCAATTATCGAGTAAGTTTTGGTAATAACAAAGTATGAAGAGAAAATCAATTTTCCGCCAAAGTTAATCTGCTGGCTTATTATCTTAGACAGAGGCTTGTAAATTAGACAACTAAACTTACAGTAGCTTTTCATGTCTTAATGCAGTTAAACAAGAACAATTTATGCACAAATTCCTGTCTTTTGTCAAACTGACTTTGAGGTGTCTGAAAAATGTACAAGTGTGCCTTTGACTGTAAACAGTATAAGTGGTCCTAAAAAGTTTTAATTCGTGTTATGTTTCTGGAGAAGATATCAGTTGTCCTGAAGTTTTACTGAGTGTTACGTTCCTGAATACAAAACCTATCATTCCTTAAGTGTACATAGTGCTACGTCTCTGAACACGGTTTCTGTAGTCTTGAAATTTGTACTAATGGTTACATTCCTAAATAAGGTATCAGTAGTCCTACATTTGCACCGAGTGATACGTTCTTGCATACGGTATATCAGTGGTCCTAAAACTTTCACTGAGTGTAACATTTCTAAATACAGTATCAGTGGAACAGAACATTGTACGGTACCATTGGTCTTAAAGGTTGTACTGTTATGTTCCTGAATACGGTATATAAGTGGTCCTAAAACTTTTACTGAGTGTAACATTTCTAAATACAGTATCAGTGGAACAGAAAATTGTAACGAGTTTTACGTTCCTAAATACGGTACCATTGGTCTTAAAGGGTGTACTGTTATGTTCCTGAATACGGTATATAAGTGGTCCTAAAACTTTTACTGAGTGTAACATTTCTAATACAGTATCAGTGGAACAGAAAATTGTAACGAGTTTTACGTTCCTAAATACGGTACCATTGGTCTTAAAGGTTGTACTGTTATGTTCTGAATACGGTATATAAGTGGTACTAAAACCTTTTACTGAGTGTAACATTGCTAAGTACAGTATCAGTGGAACAGAAAATTGTAACGAGTTTTACGTTCCTAAATACGGTACCATTGGTCTTAAAGGTTGTACTGTTATGTTCCTGAATACGGTATCAGTGGTACTAAAACTTTTACTGAGTGTAACAATTCTAAATACAGTATCAGTGGAACAGAAAATTGTAATGAGTTTTACGTTCCTAAATACGGTACCATTGGTCTTAAAGGTTGTACTGTTATGTTCCTGAATACGGTATCAGTGGTACTAATTTTTGCACATGGTTTCCTTTATAAGACGTGTCCTTGTTTCGTTTTTGCACAGATAGCCTGATCAGAACGAGTATACATCGTACCGGTTATATTGTATTCTATCATCATATACCAACATGTATATCTGATATAAGTATATCATAGATAAATACATTTTGGTAATTAACGTAACATTGTAACAGTAATAAATTAAAATAAGTAAACGCACTTTAACCCATTCTACAACGTGTAAGAATTATACCTAAATGCCAACAGTAGTTGGACAAAAGTTTCAATCTCAGACAATCTCAGACAGGGCTTAACTGAATATACAACCTATAAAAATACTAGTTTTCCCAATGGTTTGACCATTAGAATTACATACTAATGGTTTTAAATCGATAAAGGAATTAAAACTCGAAGTAGAAGAATATATTTTCTACTGCTGCATCAGCAGTTAAATCAACTGTTACAGCGTCCTTTGCTCCAACATATTGCTAGGCAACCAGCAATAATGGATAGATTTATTGAAATATGAAACTGCACATATTGATGTATGCAGTTCCAGAACAGTACAAATGAGAGGTTAGCTTTCCAGTCTTTATTGCTTTGAGGAAAGTTAAATAGTTGGAACGTAAAATAACTTTTTGTGAGACGTTATTAGGGGTATTGTAAAGTAAGTATAATTGAATTTACCTTCCGTTTTGATAAACAAACACCGTTTAGTTCCTCAAGATGATAATATAAGCTTTACGATCACCTTATATTGATCTGTCGATTTTTCAATGAGAAAAATTATGTCAGTAAATCTCATGACTTGTTATTGTTTTGTTAAATTTTGTTTGTAAACTAACAAAAACAAAGATGGATAATGAATGAACTCATTTCATGTTTTTAAATAAAATCCAAGTTTAAAAATAACATTTATTCATATCTAAAGGCTATTAGCATCCGCATTCTTATTGAAAAGATCTTGGTTGAAAATGACCTCTAGGGAAAGAATATTGTATAAATGGGCCGATAGATAAGTCGCTAAAGATACAGAATAAATAGACCGACAGATAAGGCGCGAAAGGTACAGAATTAATAGACCGACAGATAAGGCGCAAAAGGTACAGAATAAATGGGCTGCCAGATCTAGATAAGGCGCGAAAGGTACAGAATAAATGGGCTGCAGATCTAGATAAGGCGCGAAAGGTACAGAATAAATGGACTGCCAGATCTAGATAAGGCGCGAAAGGTACAGAATAAATGGGCTGCCAGATCTAAATAAGGCGCGAAAGGTACAGAATAAATCGGCTGCCAGATCTTAATAAGGCGCGAAAGGTACTGAGTAAATCGGCTGCCAGATTTAGATAAGGCGCGAAAGGTACAGAATAAATCGGCTGCCAGATCTAATTTTAGGCGCGAAAGGTACAGAATAAATGGGCTGCCAGATCTAGATAAGGCGCGAAAGGTACAGAATAAATCGGCTGCCAGATCTAGATAAGGCGCGAAAGGTACAGAATAAATGGGCTGCCAGATCTAAATAAGGCGCGAAAGGTACAGAATAAATCGGCTGCCAGATCTAAATAAGGCGCGAAAGGTACAGAATAAATGGGCTGCCAGATCTAGATAAGGCGCGAAAGGTACAGAATAAATGGGCTGCCAGATCTAAATTAGGCGCGAAAGGTACAGAATAAATGGGCTGCCAGATCTAGATAAGGCGCGAAAGGTACAGAATTAATCGGCTGCCAGATAATAATGCATATAAGCCTAAAATAGATATAATTAACAAGACAGAAAACTGTAAATAAATAAATAAATAAATAAATAAACAAATAAATAAATAAAGCGTGGATTTAGTTCTACAATGTTTGCCATTTATTTTAACTGCTTATCTAGAAAAGTCAGGTCAAATCTCTCACAATTTGGTTCATTTAAGCGTACAATGATGTATATAGATTTGATGAAGGCCGTTAAGATAAACAATTCCAATAGAACCATAGATGACAATATTTTATATTACATAATGTGTACGGATCTGTTTTATACAGGTAAATTTCCAGAACCTTATTTTTAAACATTTAAAGCTTTTAGATTTTATGTAAGTTTGAGTCTTTTTACTCAAAAAAAAAAAAAAAAAAAAAAAAAATCGGGTTATTGATGTTTTTATTACTGTTGTCTGTAATTGATATAGGAGATCGTATGACTTGTCTGATAAATATATACTACAAGAAATCGAAAAAAAGCTTAAATGAAATGAGATAGCATGCATGTTTTAATTGAAGATAGCGTGGTATAATTATCTTCTTGTGAATGGTATGATTCATTCTAATTCGAGAAATGAGACAAACTGAATAAAATCTCTAATCCAAGTTATGTCACAAACACGCAAAAATTCCTATAATCAGAGCAAGTCCGTAAGAAAATATGTTTTAATTTTGTTCTAAACTAAATCGCGTAAAATATTCTATTAAGTTACAAACAGTTTTTTCTTTCAAAAATTATTTTTATTATTTTAAGCAGTGTGAAAAATTATGTTTAAGAGGTTTTTCTCACAGTGCTTTGTCATGTGTACTTCCCCTAAATTACTTTTTGCACGTGTTCTATTTTCTTACTGCTTTGTCACGAATTCAATCCCACAGAATCCTTGCAAAATGTTCTATTCTTACAATGCTTGTCACGTGTAACACTGGTTCTTTGTATGTGTCAGTCATCACTTTCTTGATGCTTTTTCGTGTGTTCAATCCCTATATGTAATGGTTTTATGTCCCTAATGCTTGTTGTACTGTTTGTAAGGGAGGGTCCAGAATTTTAAGCAAGAGACTTATATTGCAACAGCAGAAGACTGAAACAATTATTGGATCCGGGACTTATTTTGATAAAAGTGGCATAGATTCCTGCATTTCTGAGCTGCATTAAAGAGATTTAGAGTTCCGGGTAACCCCACCTTACCCTTCTAAATCCGCCACTGCTAAGCTTTGCCCGTTAAAAACCATGTCCGAATTTATATTACATTGGAAAGACACTTCACACTGAGTGTGTTAGTGTAGTTAAAATTGTTTTTTTTTTTTTTTTTTTTTTTTTTTGTTATATTTATAACGCATCGAAAAAATTGTAAAGAAAAATATATACAGAATTGATATCTGAACAAATTATTTATCATAATTAACAAAACGTTAACATAAACAACAAACACAAAGTGTCCGGATATACATAAAAGGTCTTTGTGGCTCTTAAGCAAGAAAGACATGCAGAATGGAATGTAATAATCATCATAAAACATAAAATATCATTTGGATAAAAGTGAATACGAAAATGAACTTGTTAAATAATAACGATTGTTGTTGCGTTTTAAAATAAAATCAAAACTGTTTCAAAATACCCAGGTATATGCACAGTTCAACGCTTTCGCAATATTACATTTTTGGCAAATCACTATTGATATTGTAGAATCAGATTTTCAAAACAGTTCCAATTTCATATAAAATATCGAAACTAAAATAAGTAGCCTACTGAATTATCAGAAAATTAAACTTTTCATTCCATAATTACCGGGCTTTTCTTATAAAAGTCATTATACCAGAAAATTAAAGAAAGAGAAACAAAATTGCTGAAATCAAAGGAAAACTTAAAGAAATCTTAAACCAAAGTTATTCCAGTGTAACAGAATCCCTTCTTAAGTACGCATTATTACCCGTCTTGATGGCTTTTCTGAAAGGATTGTCAAAACACACGTATATTATTGGGCATAGCGCCACCTGAAAGTAGGTCAACCACGCTGATACGGACAAAAATGTCGACGGTAATAAATCATCACTACCAAAAACAATCACAAATGCTTGGAGCAAATATAAGATCCAGAGAATATCAAATACAATGGTAACAATGAAAAATAATCTGGACAAATGTTCATTTTTCCTGAATCTTAAATTCCTCACACGACCAGTCGATCTATTTAGATTTTGCATTATGGTTGGGACTTGATTCGGTGGTGCTAGAGGGAGCCCATTCATCCAGTTGATCATCATTTGATTGTTAGCTCCAGGACCAAAGAAAGTCCAGTTGTTGCTCCTAGCTGGCTCTTGTTGTAAAGGACGCATCTTGCGGTGATTTCGAAGGAATATAAATATCCTTATGTAGACAAATATTGTAGAAGCCATGACACCAGTAAATACAACCAGGAAGCCCAACGTATCATTTTTATTATACCTTTTATGCTGAAATGCGCACTGTGATTCTTCTGGTATAAACTCATAAGTGCCCATACCAAATATCGGTGGAAATGATACCGCAAATGACACTAGCCAACCCATAGCGACTACTGCCAAATTTAACAAACCACGCGATCGTCGCTTGTGAAAATGAGCATAAACAATTGACAAGTGTCTATCGACAGCTATAGCAAGAAGCGCCATTACTGAACTGAAAATGAAAAACGTATTAGCGAAAGCAATTAAAGTGCATGACGCATTTCCATGAGTCCATTTTGAATCTAGAGCAATTGATTCCAGAACAAAAGGAAGGCAAAAAATACATCTTGAAATGTCTGAAACACAAAAACTTATCAGATAATAAAATGGCGGTCTGTGTAGTCTCCTCTCACGTGTTATTATGTAGATTATACTTCCGTTACCCAGTATACCAACGACTATTATCACAGCTAGAGTTAACATTTTCAGAATGTTGTCTGAAGCAAACGGAATTGTTCTTACATTGCTCATTAATAATACTGAATGTGTTGTCGTTTGTTTTCCACTAAATCCATTTTCCAGAACAACTGTGTTATTTATATTTTTACTCAAAATCAATGAAGACCCTGTTGATATCCAAATATCTAACCCTGAAAGATTACCGTCCTGTCCTGGATAGTCAAACGAAGTAGAATTTTCCAGAACTTGTGACGCGATGTCAGGTAATTCTTCCATTTTCTGGTCTACCTTTCTCTATCCAACCACTCCGAATATTATTTTTATAATCAACAGGTGTATCGTATTAAATCAAGACTGTTCATCTCAAACATAACTCTGGCTAAATTGATATCATGTTACATATTCTGTATCGATTTTCACCACGTAAACAATCGTTTTCTTTTAGATAAAAATACGTTAACAATTAGTTTAAAATGAGAATTTAATCCTGTTCTAACCTTGAATGGTGAAATCACTGTGTACAAGCTCTAGGTATCCAAAAAGCATATCCCACCTTTTCTATATCTATATGCTACATGGTTGTATATTCCTTACACGATTAAAACTGATGCTACCTCATTATCGTGACTTCAAAGTTTAAATTCGCCATTTGTCATCATATCTAGATCCAGCGTCAATCCAAACGGTTACCTAGGAAACAAAATAAATGATATATAATGTAAAAATATCATCTTGCATTCATTTTATATAAAATATATCATCATACCTTCACCGCTGTTTAGAAACTAATATATCAATAAACCCTAACTAGAAAGCACTAGATAGCAGTTTATATATAAGCGAATTAAGATGATAGCGAAGTAGATTTTCTATTGATATATCCGTCCGTTATTAAAACTGATGGATTGAATTGCCTTTCCTAATAACTTTAATAGCGAAAGGCCGGCCTGTAAATGGATGGTTATTTTATAATACAAGATTAATTGAGAAATTATATAAAATGTTGATCTATAAATTCCTAACAAACAACTCTTTAAGGATAAATTCGACGTTCTATATTAGCTAGGGTATATGATAGCTGATAATTAATCGCTAGATATTAGCCTGGTTAATGAGCGATATATGTAATGTTAAGCCAATCAATAGAAATATTTTCGGTGAATAGGACACTTACTGTCAAAAACCACAATCTCTTAATCGGAAAATACAGTTATAATCCACAATCTTGGGATCAGAGAAGACTTTTTTCACACTTTTTGTCGCCTCACAATAGAAACACAATCACATAAATAAATAAATAAAAATGATAAAATAAATAAATAAATAAATAAATAAATAAAATAAATAAATAAAAACTAAAATAAAAATTAAAAAAATAATAATAATAATAATAATAAATAAATAAATAAATAAATATTTTTTTAAAAAAGTAAAATTGGATAATTATTTTAGAAATCCGGAAAGGTTTCATAAAAGGTATTTGTTTTTACGGATGTTTATTGTTTTACAAATCCGACCGGTTTGATTGGAGATGATTGTTGTAGTCGGTTACTGGTCGAGTTGGTTGGAAATGTTTATTGATTCTACAATTTCGATCTGTATGATTGGGAATGTTCATTGTTATAAAATTTCGACCAATTTGATTGGAAATGTTTATTGTTTTACAATTTCGGCCGGTTTGATTATAGATGTTTATTGTTTTACAATTAAATATTTCGACCTTTTTCGTTGAAGATGTTTATTGTTTTTATAATTCCGGCCGGTTTGATTTGGAGATGTTTATTGTTTTTACATTTCCGGCCCATTTGATTTTGAATGTTTATATATTCAATCAAAGCTCAACACTTGCGTACCTCTAGTGTCTCAACATAGACGGATTAATTATTCGGTAATCGACTGTCATTTTACAGTAAGTGACAAAGGAGCCAATAACATAAACAAAATGACATATGCTCTTGTTATGCGCAATATTGTATTCAGGGGTCAGGATGGTCAGACGTCACAAAATTGAAACGGCGCATTGGACTGCACCTTTCAGTCTCATATCCATTAAGATTTTAAACAAATCTGATAATGACGTCATCAACAGTTTACACGGCTAGGTGTCATCACACCCAAAACAGAAATATAATATATCTTACAAATATAAACAAAATCTAATCTATACATAGACAATATTGTTAGGTCTGGTAATACTCAAGTACCAATGATCTTATGTATGATTAATTACAATAATATCGATTTATGTCGTTAAGAGTTCCGTGCTTTCAAATAATTGTTGCTGTTTATTGCATGCAAGTCAACATTCTATCAAAGGAGGATATTAAAAGGAACACACATACAACAACATTGATCACTATCATTTCCTGGAAATATAAATAAATATAAAACCTTTGTGTGGCTAATAAGATACCTCTTACTGTTCAATTGGCTACATAAGTATCTAAGAAAACCAAGCAAACACTTAAATACGAAGGATACAGAAATATACATTAATATGAACTGTAGAGATAGAAGACAATATGCAAATAAAATTGCCTTCTTCTTGTTGTGTGGCTGGCTTAAAACATCAAATAAAGTTTTATCGACGAAATGTCACGCAAAAACCAGAAGTTCTATTCGTGTAGATTGTCTATTTCACGATATGTTTATTTAAATGTGGTCTTGTTTTATGCATAAGGAACCTTAAGGTGTTTGACGTTGAAAAAAAATCCGATACTGCTGTTTTATAAAAACACAAATTGATCATAAAAATGAATGAATAAATGAATGAATATATGAATGAATAAATGAATGAATAAATAAATAAATAAATAAATAAATAAATAAATAAATAAATAAATAAATAAATAAATAAATAAATAGATAAACATAATGTAATTGACAAGATGATATGATGAGTTGATTTTAAAAAATTCTGACAAATGTTTTCATGAGCAACATACAAAATCAATTAAAAATTCCCAAGAATATGTTTTTCTATGAAAATACGATTGCTTAATGTTTTTTCTGGTATTCTGAAATGTATTTAATTATTCATATACTCCCACTCGTCTTCATGTTAAGAATCAACTATCAGACATCATGCTACAACTTATATTGTTTAGAGAAACGCATAACGTGGACAGGATGGTGAGGATCCAATGTTTCTAAAACTCCATTGATATTATAAGGGTAAGCAGACACAGAATATTAAGAAAGTTTCAGACATTTCAAAACACCAACAATATCTTTACATCAAGGGTAAATAAAGGGTAAGTGTGCATACAGAGCAGTCAAGTTCCAGGCGGTTTTTAGCACTGTCATGTGCTGATTCTGAATTTCATTTAAAATAATGCATTCAAAATCAGCACGTCAACTGCTGATTTTGAATGCATTATTTTCATAGAAAATCTTATCAGCACATGACAGCACTGTCATATACCATTTTTGAATTTAATCATAAAATACATTCAAAAATGGTATTTGTCTGTCATATACCATTTTTGAATGTATTTTATGATTAAAATTCAAAAATGGTATATGACAGCACTATCGGTACTATGAAAACAATTCGGGTCAAATAAAACAAACATACCAGTCCCCATAGTGGGAACAAGCTCTACCATACCGTATTAACTGTGAAATATATACACCATAAGCAGGAGAAGCAGGAATATTACTGCAAAGAAATGGAAAGCTGACAATAGAAAAATTGAAGTCATTGCGTTTTGTCGTATAGCTTCAGATGTAACCTTTCATGGGTGTCATAATTGAGGTATAAGCCCAAATATGAAGCAGAACATGGAGAATCTTTCGTGTCTTTTATTTCAAGTTCACTTGGATAGATGGCATTCACATATTCTCCAAATTTGTGATTATTTAGAGATAGAACGTCATCTATATATCTGTATGTGTAGTTGAATGATTTAGCGAGTCTTTTCTCCAGATTTGACAAGGTTCCTGTAAAAATTCTGATTATATGAATAAAGTATCAAGCTCTACGTCTCCTAATTTAGCCCAACCGCTAGCATATTCTTCAACAGAATCCATTATAATTTTGAAATTCTGGCCCCCAAGTAAAAGGATGAATCTCCCTGTATTAAGGACCTTTTGAAAGGAGACATCTTAATTTAGTGTTCTCAATTATATTGAGATCACCTGTTACTAGATGCCCAGCTGATGATTAAGTTGCAGATAGTTCAAAGCAATGTTGACATTAACACAGCTATTTGGGGCTAGTGTGAACTGAATATTAAACACGTTACAGAAGGTTTAGACACTTTCTAATTTATATAATCTAATCGAGACTAGCTTGGATGTTGCCTAAAAATAAAAACACCAAAGACATTTTAACAGCTATTAAAGGTTAGCATGAACACGATGTTTAGCAAGGTTTACAGATTTTTGCGGGGATTAGCGCGTTGATGACAAAAAGTATATAATAAGCACGTGTCCACGTACCGTTATAATTATTATCATTATTATTACTACTTTGGTCAAAGAAGGTTAAGTACAGTTAAGATGTAAATGGATTATAATAATTAACAGTATAAGTATAAATATAATTTTCTTGTAAATAAACTAAATTTACAACAAGAGTGATCCAAAAGAAAAATATCTGAACTCTTTTTTCCATAGAAAAATTTTAACAAATAATCGAAATATATATGTATATGTGTGCATTTTATATCAATATTAACCTTAATACATTGTTTTATGAAAAATAAATAAATAAATAATAAATAATAAATAAATAAATAAATAAATAAATAGATAAATAAAAATAACCTTACCAATTTTCTGTTTTATGTACTATCTTAATTCTCCAAAATTCCAGCTAGCATAGTCCTGAATTCAACTTGGTCACAAGATTAATATTGATGATAAAATGGGCATGCCAAGTTCCAACAAGTAAGCTATAAGTATGAAGCCTCTACATCGATCACACGCCTACAAAATGACACTAATTTAGATACTAAAAATTTAAAAAATAAAGTCACATTTCTAGCAAAAAATATATGTTTACAATTTTTCCTGGAATTTTGATAAGATTTTACAGTATAAGACATTGATTATATGATACTACTGGGAGGTGGAGAAGACGGTTATTCTATAAAATTGTTGTTATTCCGTCTGTAACGTTCTGTTGTATGGAAATATTACAACTCAAGATGAACAAATTAAGTCTGTCAGTGGTCCACAGAGATACATAAACAACTTCATCAGCCTGTAAAATTTCATTATTGATTCATCACGCGTGTTAAAGTTCCATTACAACAGCACTGATCTGTAATAATGTTGCTTCGGGTCAAACTAATTAAGCTTATAATGATTCCTTTGTTTTAGAATAAAAACTTATAAAGCAACCGTTATAGCTGCTAAATGAAACGTATCGTTTATAGCAACCAAGAACACAGCACAATAAACATCGAATTTACAGTTGCAGAACTTTGTAGCTGAAAAAAGTATCTAGCAAAGGGGGTGGGGCAGCAACGAAATCCACCATACAACAAACAGACAACGTAAAGACAACTGACCCCGGTTTCACAATCATTCCTTAAGTACGATTTTCCTTTACTAAAATTTGTCAAATTTGAAATCTTGATATTTCGATTAATTGTTTAGTTTTCAAGAACTTAAGGTGTCATTTAAAGATCATTTCAAGCTTGTACCATCTGTATTTAGTTCACTAATGTTTATCTGTAATTTAAAAAGAGATTGTCAAAATTTCCTGAATTTAAGTTACGAAAATTCTTAGTTAAGGAATGATTGTGAAACCGGGGCCTGGTCTTAGTTTCACAATCATTTCCTGACGTGTTTTAAAAGGAATTTCGAAAATATAAAAACCAATAATTTAGTCATTTTTTTAAGATGTTCAGAAATCTAATCCATCTGTTTTCTAAATTTGCGGACATGTTTTGTTTCTAACACGCAATAAAAGATATTGAGTTTACTGAAAAAAGTTAGGGAAATTCTTAATTAAGGACTGATTGTATAAGTGGATCCAGGTAAATGATAACATGGTATCTCGACACACACACACACACACACACACACACACACACACACACACACACATACACACACACACACACACACTGCTTCTCGCCGACTAAGTTCAAATTGCATTTAGGTGGATCCTTTAGCGAGAAAGTTTGTTCGATTCGACAATTTTTCTCCGAGTACATCTGTCGTGAACTGACCGCCTCGATACAGGTGAAAGAGCCTTGACTTAGGTGAAAGAGCCTTGACTTAGTTCAACTCTACTTAAAAGGTCTTCTAATATATGTATTAACATCATAACTAATACTTCTTGAACAAATCAAAACAAAATGCGAACTCGCAATCGTTAGTTCACTTTGTTTAGTATGTTTTACAGATATTATATTGACCAACCTAATTAAAAAAAACAGCGATAGAGATGTTTTGTCTTTGCGTTATTGAGTGCAAAGATGTTAAATATACATTTATTATTTATAAATTATTACATAATTATTCTTCAAATAATATAAAAGTGGATTAGCTAGGAATGTGATTTAAATAATCACGGTATAGTTATTCCATAATTACAGTTATCTCCCTTGGTTAAATAAATGTCTGAAATAAAAGATATATGATCAATTGGTACCAAGTTGGTTTGCAAATTTTCAAGAGGAATTTCTTATAATTTATTTACTTGTTTTAATTTTAAATTACAACCTATTTTAACTTCAGAACTTTCTGACAGAAATAAAACTATCAAGTAATTTTAAATGTGGTATCCACAAAATAGCTATTTAAATGGACGTTGGAAAAGTATTTTAAGAGAGAACAGACTGTGTGAACTTTGTAACACTAGTTTAGGTGATGAATATCACTATATCTTTAGTTGTACTTCCATGTCTGTTTATTCTAACGTACTATACTGTCCCACCAAATACCTTAAAATTGTATTCATTGTTTGATAATTAAAATATTTCGTTACAAATAAGATTATGTAAGTTTATAAAAATTTTAAAAGAAAGAATTGGTCCTCCATGTTAAGATACATAAGTATATTGTTGTAATGCTGTTACTCATGCATCATTTGTTATATTTACATGTTCTCAGTTTGTTATTATTGCAATTAGAGAAATAAAGAAACTTGAGACTTGAAACTTGTATAAATGTTTTAAAAAATTCAAATTAGTTTCAACATTTTTTTGATTTACTAAATTCAGTATCTGACTCACACACCCTAGCCAGTTTCAGGCTTTTCAATGAATTGACAATAACCAAACCAAATCTTGACAAAAAACTGTTTAAGACACCACAAATAACATGATGCTTGGGCTTTAATAGAATTGTTATATGTTTACTACTCAATTTTCACATCGTTTGATAATGTTAGTTGCAAATAATGATTTATTTCAATTTAGTTAAAACCAAATCTGAATCATTTGAATTTTATAAATTTAAATGTAGTCTTTCTTATTGTCATCGCAACGCCTTTTCACTGGTCTTGTCTCCGTCAGGAAAAACACATATCATCATCACCATCATTATCATCATCATCATCATCATCAACAACAACAACAACAACAATAACAACATCATAATCATCATCATCGTTATCGACAACAACAACAACAACTACATCATCATCATCATTATCATCATCATTACGCAACATTGGCCATATCAATAGTAGTAAAAATGGGTAAATATCAACCTTTTCTTGATTGGTTGGTAAGGCGCTATTATTAAAAATTTGGCATCTCACATATTGAGCTTCCCTTTGTAAGAGTAAAAGTATAAAAGCTGTATTAAGTTTTTCCTAGGAAAAAAAGTAAAACGGTGCTGATCTACTCATTGATGTTCCTAATGAACAATGTTACATTTGGTTTAAATATATATAAATAGCAGAAATTGCCCAGCGAGATGCAGCCTGTGGGATTTCATTTAAGAACAAGGTTACGTCTTTAAAAAACGGGTCATTTAAACACAACATACAAAACGGTGAAATACAATGAATTTTAACACAGAATTTCATTAAATTTGTCATCTGTGACTTTGTAAGGGATAAATAACACTATTGCAAATACATTTGTATATTAATAACGAACAATTAATGCAATTTGTCTGGTTGTTCCCCAATAGATACAGTCGAGTCTCTGTACATCAGTGCGCATGCTCCAAGTTTATAATAATCTTCGTAAACAGTTGACCAACCCGTTAAAGATTTCTCTTTATTTACAGCTAATAGGAATGAAATTTTAGAAAATGAATCTCACGAATCGTTATTAGAGGTTATCTATTTTAAAAAAATATATAATTTTAGATAATAATAATAAAAAAAAAAATTTATTGTATTAACATTATATAAGTGTATGTCTATATTGAAATTACTAGTTATAGAGAGATTGAAACCTTTGGCAACAGTCTAATTGGAATGGATTGGATAATTTATGTTTTACGCCAGTTAAGATTTTTAAATTTATATCGAGGAATTCAGTTTAGTAATGGTTGAGGAAACCGGAGTGTCAGAAGAAAACCAGGGGTCTGGTAATCTGCCAGAATAGGATTTGAACGTAGGCTTGAGAGGCGCTATAAACCGTAAACCCTTTAAGACCACTCTGCCATCGAGGATCTTTTAAACAAAGATCGGTCAGAATCACTAATGTGATTGTTTGTTCATCACTTGTTAAATCAACCATACAAATGCATATATATATCTGAAAGATTTTTTACGAAAACAGGCCATCTTTTGTCTTTTTTTTCAATGTTTTTTAGAATTCAATATGATGCTTTAAGAATTATTCATTAGCGTATTTGGATCACACGTTTGATCGAAATTGAATTTAGAAACATCGAGCATAAATGTTTCTTAGTTAAGTCTGGCATAAGAATTCTTCCATTATCACTGGTTAATTTACGATATATTGGATTTAGATATCACGTCACTATTATTCATACGACTGTATAATGTTACTTAGTAACGAATATTTTATGTTTTGTTGAATTTAATTTATAAAAACGAGACATCACAAAGTCGTGTATCGGTTACATAGATACATTAGTGTATCTTATAGAGGATAAATCTATTTTAGGTAATTTAATCTTAAGGTGTGTGTGTGTGTGTGTGTGTGTGTGTGTGTGTGTGTGTGTGTGTGTGTTCTGAACAATCAATGTGGTGATTTACCCTACACAATGATAAGACGAGACACAAAGCATTTTATCAAAGTCTCACAAATATTTTTATACTTTAGAAAAAACCATCTTATAATCCTATTAAGCGATAAGATGCTGTGTTTGAGCCAGGTTTTTGTATTCTTTAGAAGTATTTTTGATATTAAGAACCTAAGTTGTGATTTAGTATTTATACAACTACAAACGTAAAGAAGAAATGTATTATAAATTTACAGAAATACTGGTCAGTTAGAGATGGTCAAGCTATCCTTAGAATCATTTAATTGAAGTGGAAGTTATTTACTGGATATAAGTGATTATATCACGGCTGTAAATCTCCAACTTTATAATTTTTGTTGCCTTATAGCTTAAAGGTTATTCCGCAATTGATCAGTAATTGAATATTTCATCATGGAAAGCTCTGTCATATCAATGCATCATTTTTAATCGATGACCATTGGTGAATAAATATGGTTCATGAAAGCTTTGTTTGTTAAAATGTAAGAAATAAAGTTTCAATGGATCTCTATACGGCATCAGAAATCGCATGGTCTGCAATCTCTGAACGTTTTAATGTTTTTTTCAAAATTCATATGTTCTTGTTTAAAACCTATATTCTTGCATATCTGGATCTTATTTGTTGAATATGAAAAACTTGTTAATTGCCGGGTCACCTTTAAAATCAATAAAACAAAAAATAAGTCAGGCGAAACCCATTATTACACAGGCCAATGTTTTTATTTTTATAGAAGAAAGAAATTCCTAACTTAAGCTCTCTAGCTAAACAAGAAGAGCTTACCCTTCCAAAACACCCAGTCTCACTTCCCTGCTTCACGTGTTTAACTGAATTATGTAGCCCGTTTTCAAAGATTTTACTTTATGGATTTTGATTTGGACATGGACCTGTATGTTTTATTAAAACATGTACTTGACAATCAACAAGTACTAATACAGAGTCTCCAACAATTTTATTTTACAAACATTCATAAATAACACAGCAGAACCCATATATGTAAAACAATAGCAAAATTGATAGTACTACCCCTATTAATATCAAACTACAGGAAATTATTTTTTCATCATATTAAGGTATATTGTTATGTTGGTCTTGCAATATGTTTCCAAACATTGTATAAAGATATTATACTTAAAAATTCAACCCGTTTGCTGTGTTTTTAACGATAGATTTAAACTATTTTACCATATTTGGTATCCATTTCTTAAAATCAAGTAAAAGTGATTTAAAACATTTGATGTAAATATATAACATAAATTCCTGTTAAATTTGGATGTGCCAGATGTGCCAGTTTCGGAAAATCATTCCACATCAGTAACACTAGGCATCGAAAAGTTTGATAGTTAAAAAACATAATCCAAAGAGTTGAAAATTAATCTATCTAAAGTTTCAATATTATATAAATCAAAATCTAGCTAAGGAATGTTTTGCATGAGGGAACAATGCTCAGTTTTAAATACATTTCAAAAATTAAGACGGATTAAAATTTTGCTAAATGGTACATTTTCTGGAAGCACAAAATACTGCCTACTGAGTTATGGATACCCTCGTAAAACTTGTTTATGATACTTGTATTTAATAGAACCTACGGTAAACTACAACAAATAATAATCTAACATCAGACAATCCTTTAAGGTCACATATGTTTGTGAATTTTACATAAAACATAACAATGACTATGTACAATCAGCTGTCTCTCACATTGATTATTCCATTTTGTTCGTCAGAGAAAAGTGAAAAACAACAAGTAGGTCAGCTTCTTCCACAATAACAACTTTAAAGTGTCTTTAATATTATCACAAGAGTCATACAGTTGCCACGTGCTTGGTACAACTTTGGGAGTTGAACAACTAAATGCTTATTGTCCAAAGAGGAAAGTCATTGAGGATTGAGAATAAAGAGCAGAAAATTTTATTTAGAAATAAACTAGCCTTAAAACGAAAACAATTGCAACATAGCAGACAAAAGACTAAACGAACACTCTAGAACAACAACGACGATGATGACGACGACAACAACGACGACGACGATGACGACAACAACAAAAACAACTGCAACATAGCATACAAAAGACTAAACAAACACTCTAGAACAACAACGACGACGATGATGACGACAACAACGACGACGACGATGACGACGACAACAACAAAAACAACTGCAACATAGCAGACAAAAGACTAAACGAACGCTCTACAACGACGGCGAAGAAGAAGACGACGACAACGACGACGACAACAACAACAATAACAAAAAAACCAAATACAAATACAACGATAAACAGTTTTTTCTATGATAAGAAAACCACAAAGAATTCAGATGAAGAACAAATTAATACAACAACAACGAAACGATAAACTTTAGCATGATGCAGACGGATTTCAAAGATTATTTTTTATTTAAATTCAAAGAATAAATATTGATAAGATATTTTATTTTCCAGTATGTTTATAATACCGATTGTAATGACGATTGTAACCTTTACGGGTTGTATAGTCAATGATATATACTTAGTTCTTTATCTTGTCATTCTGTATAAAATGTCTGTTTGAAGTTATAATATCCAGAATGTTACGATTTAATTCATGTCATTTTAGAAAACGTTAAATAAAGCATGTTGTTCTTGTTCACAAGTCAGAACTCTGTAAAACCTCATTGATTATTTTAAGAGTTTTTCATAATTCCAACATTACTTTCTACTGCTTCCATCTTATTGCCTGTACACAATAGACTATAATATATAATATATTGTTACATAATAGTATGTGATATATAACATTTGACACAATTGATTATTATTAAACATATGCATGCGTCCACCTATAATGATATTTAAAAAAAATCAAATTTTAAATTTATCATTATTATTATTATTATTATTATTATTATTATTATTATTGTTGTTGTTGTTGTTGTTGTTGTTGTTATTATTATTATTATCATTGTCGTTGTTATTATTATTATTATTATTTTGCAATTATGATTTTTATATCTACTACGATGAATTAAGATTTTCATATCACGTGCAATAACAATATTTATTAAAAAGAAAATAAAGCTTAAAATGAAATCTTTAGTTAAAGTTTGCGTTTTTATCTCTATATTTAAAAGAAAACAGAAAGTTTGATTGTTATTAATGTTTGTTTTGATAATTTAATTAGGAAAATTTAACATCTGTTTTTACGGACCTTTTGACAGATGTTTAGTTTTTGTTACAAAAGTGGCAAAAACGCAAAATTTATGACTAAAATTTTTCTGGAAATATTCTGAAAATACCCGAAAAAATTAGTTAAACCCTTTGATTCTGTTATGACCATTTACAGTTTATTTTATTTTATTTATTTATTTCTAAATTTTTCTTACTTTCTTTCTTTCTTATTTATTCATTTATTTTTTTTATTTATTTTTATTTATCTATTTATTTATTTATTTATTTATTTATTTATTTATACTGTTTCATACATGGAGAGATTTATCAATAGAGGACTAATAATTAACAGTCTGTATTTTTTCTGAAATCAAGGAATCATTGGAGTTAACAATTGTTTTTAATTTTTTGTTTGTGTCATTTACCTTCGTAAGGTCTATAAAAATCCCTGACTTAAAACAAGACATTTAAATAAGAATTAAATTATCGAATGCTAACAGCTAGAATAAGAAATCAAATCCATGGCTTAAAAGTATGACAAGAGTGTATCAAAAATGACTTTATTCTAATACGGAGATCCTACCAGTTTTTGGGATAGTCAAGATGGCTTATAAGTATGACAAGAGTGTATCAAAAATGACTTTATTCCAATACAGAGATCTTACCAGTTTTTGGGATGGGCAAGATGTAATGAGTTGTTTTAATATGTCATATTACTATAAGTAATAACTATAACAAACTGCCATTTGCCGTTTTTTTTTCGCTACAATGTTTCCACATATTCCAATTATCTGTGACCTTTGTTAATTTCTCAAAGGTAAGAAAAAATAATACACCAATGATTGATGAAGTTTGAAATCTTTGAAACAATGGTCTAACAAGAATTTGATTTTCAAAAACTACAACTATAAACCAATAAACCGTTTCGGCTCGACCATCTTGCTTCGAAGCATTTTCTCTTGTAGAAACATTGCAGTCGAGTTTACAATGTTTTTGATGTTGAGTCTGTTCGATAAACATATTAGCAGCACCGACCCTGTTTTAATACACGATGTCTTAGCATGCATGTATCTTGGCAACTAGAAAAAGAGAGATATATCCTATTTTAATACAAAACAATACCGTAAATTAAATAAAAACGTTATTACAACTTGATCATGATTTATTTGTCTGTGCTAAATGAGGAGTTGTAAGACGAAGCAGATGTTAAATTGCTTTATATAAAAAAGTTCTTTTTATAAAACATTTAATACATAAAATAATTTAAATTTACAACCTTTTACAATAGACATATTTTGTCGTTAATTCCTATAAACGTCTAGTGGTCTGTCTATAAACGTGTTTTGCTTATTATTATTATTATTATTATTATTATTATAGGTAGTAGTATTTATTTATTTATTTATTTATTTATTTATATTGCTATTTTTGGTCAAATACAATATGTCCTAAAGTTTCCATGATAAACGATAAATATCTTTTTACTCTACTCATCAAGGTCACCTCTCTATTCTTCAAGGTCATCTGGTTTCATTTAACTACAACACAGGAATTATTCAAATTTTCAATAAATTTCAAAAAGATTTTGTAAAGATGAGATAACAACATCGTTTTCTTTAAAATGGTGCTCATTTAAAATACCATTCTTGTATTTGTTTGTACTTAAAATAATACATGTTCAGACACCTGATCTTGTATTTGTGAATACTACTGGCATGACTGTTTCCAATCATAAATACTAGTCTCTGTCATCTGACAATGATGACTTAGCACATTTTCTATTTTAGAGAGGATACAAATCATGCCTAGATAATGTCTTTTTTACAATTTATAAATCACAGAATTTCTTTTTTTTAAAGATACATTGGCATTTTTGCGCAGTATTGTATCTTAAATTACACGATTTAAATCAATATTTCAGAATGTGTAATTAGTTATTTTGTAGAGTTTAAAACTTCTAAAACTGGTGTTAAATCATAAACAGACACATCAAGTGCACGTCCAATTTTGAGGTTTATTTTATATAATAAAGTGATCCAGAAAGATGTTTATGGTATCTTGTTAGGTTCATATTAACGATTGATTAATTTAATGGGGTTTTACGTCCGAGTCAATAATGTTTCACTTATATCGAGACGTCAGAAATTTTGGCCTTTGCAGTGCGCTTTGGGCAACGCGCAGGGACGGTTCTTTAGCGTGTCAAGCTAGCCGTGACAAGGTAAATCGGTTTTTAAGATCTCCTCCGAATTACCTGTGGCTTTAATTCTAAATGCTGAGTGCTTGGCAAAAGAACAGCAACTATCAATTTCAAGTCTTGGTCAGAACCGCCCGAATTGTTCCTTTTTTCATAATCTATTGCGTTTTGTATTAGCTCCGATTACTTTACTTCATTTTTGAAACCTGGATAGTGTATCTAATTGAAATATATAAATATTTGTTTAAACTTCTGTTATAATCATAACGTGCAAGTTGATCATGTGGAACTTTCTTTCTCTGAATGCGATAACCCCGGAATTATTTTTAATAAATAATAAAAAGTAAGAAATTTGTTATTCTGTTTTAAATGTTAATATCTTAAGTAATAAACTCTACTGGTGTATAAAATATGTAAAAATCCGTTAATTATAATTATAATTATACTATGGTTAAATAACCGGAATGTTATCACAAATTAAAGAATATAAAACTATATTACAACTTACCAGGTCTCTTTAGTATAGCCAATTCTCACGTCACAGACTTTGCTCAAGAAAAATATATTTCACCACTTGATAGTATCTTAATAGAAATTTAACACTTTTTAATAAAAATAACGAGGTTATCCGATCATATGTTATTGTAAAAATTCCATTGAGTTGTTTTAAGTCTGTCAAAAGCAGCAACATTAAACAAAATATTCTGTGAAGACAAGACAAGAAGTCATGAATAAGTGATACGAAATACATATACTCCAATTACATTTACGTATTGATTTGTGACTGCAATATCTCCCCGGAGACCTTCCGAATGAATGGTTATACCAGAGTTCCGAAGTTCCTGTCAGCATCACTCCAAATGTCAGTCATGGTCATCAAAACGTTTATTCTAGTTGGGTTTATACTGTTCTGATGGATATTGCTTTTTTATCTTTAAGATCAAACCAAATAATTTATAATGCATAACAACAGTCTAGTTTATCGATTTACGTTGTTTTCCTTGTTTTATGCACTGAATATTTATTACAAACAGAATTATTGCATAAGTGTTTTCAAATAATCAAACATTTCCTATAGACGAAGTTTTTCAGATCTTGCGATTTTGTTGAACACACAATGAGATATATGGAAGTGGTCAATGAATTTGTACCGATGTAAATCATTTAATGTTGTCAAGATTGTCGATCTAACGAGGAAGAAATTACATAGACTTCTGAAACCAATTGAACAGTTTTCTTCACAATTTGATTTGAAATATTACATTTTTACTCACATTCATCATAAACAAAGATTAGTGTTTTTTTCAAACATTTCTATGAAATCAATTCACTTCTAAATGAACAACTTAATTGGATTATGTCCGTATTGGCTTAAGTGCAGCATTCACAGTGCTTCAACATCAAACATTAACTAGATTATCTGACTCTAACACAACCGTCTTAATTCTGCATCAATCATCGACGTCTTTGTAATCAAGCGGACATTCCGTTTGTCCATTCAATAGTGTTGTATAATTTAATTTTGTCCATCGTTTCAAGAGGAATTTTCCTTAAAGTATTATTAATAAACTGTACAATGAAAAAGATGCAAGGTTGTCGTTGATAGATATTTAAACATCAATATATTCGAGTTTTTAACAAGTCTCACTAATAACTACAACAGATGTTTCATTAAACAAATAGCATACTAACTACTTGTTAAAGAATGAAGCTTTCATCCTACGATGTTTAAAAAAATTGAAATTCATTTGACATGCGTTTCTGATTTGCTATAAGATTATTAAAATTACAAAATTATCAAAAAAGTGAAATTCGGACATTTTAAGTTAATAAATGTTTGAAATAAATGCGTGTTCAAATTGTCTGTTATTACAAAGGGTGGCTTAGTTCTATTCAAAAGCTGATTAGGACTGAAATCCAAAAAAGTTTGACCGAGACAAAAATTTAGTAAAAAAAAAAATCGTGTTAGTGCTTGTAAGAATATTCAGATTACGATTTCTTTTAATAATAATAATAATCATAATAATAATAATAATAATAATAATAATAATAATAATAATAATAATAATAATAATAATAATAATAATAATAATAATAAAAGATTTAAAGTCTGCATTAAAAAGTGTTAGAAATTTATGGATATTTGGTTAGACACAGTAAAATTTCGGTAAGTTTTGACAACGTACGGAACGATATGCAGGACATATAAGGAGAAAGTGATACTCGGTCTCTATACAGTTCGAAGCACAACATAAACGAATCCTCATATTCCGTGGGATGTTAGTATAGCGGACAGATTCAACATTTAACCGAAATGTAAAACTGCGTAACAATAGTTTCTTACACGGCGTAATATCACGACAATTTTCCCAGAATAATTAAATACAATGCATAAGATCTGCCGAGAGGATAGGATTGTAAGTTAGGTTGGTTTTAAACTTGGCTATAGAAAAAAATAGTTCTATGTCACCTGTTTTTGGTCCCAATTAAATTTTGAAAACCGTAACTGGGCGACCAACATGCCAAAATATCGTCATTTGGGTTCATACGGTTCTCTTATTCATGTACTTGTTAGTTTCTTTAAATTGATATCCTCACCAACAAGAGACAGAGATACCATGTAATATTACTATTTTTCACC
The DNA here is from genome assembly GCA_029721355.1 of Tegillarca granosa. NCBI lineage: Eukaryota > Metazoa > Mollusca > Bivalvia > Arcoida > Arcidae > Tegillarca > Tegillarca granosa. Next base: position 44,833,861 of record CM056599.1, on the reverse strand, counting down.
ATAAAAGTGATTGTATCGAAGTACCATAAAAGTGATTGTATCGAAGTACCATAAAAGTGATTGTATCGAAGTACCATAAAAGTGATTGTATCAAAGTATCATAAAAGTGATTGTATCGAAGTATCATAAAAGTGTTGGTATCGAAGTACCATAAAGTGTTTGTCTTTCGTGTTTTGTATATGTTTTAGTTTGATTGTCAAAAGTATGAACTTGTTTAAAATGATGACGCACGGGAATGTCTTATTTTATATCAATGATTTTCATCATGTTTTAAATAAATTACTGCGTCAATTCAGCCTTGCATGTACATAATAGCGGGACGTATCTTCGTCACAATATAACGTCTTTTATGACCTTTAGATACAGAGCTTTGAATGTTGAATGTGATACAACATATCCCAAAAATTTACATTTTAACACAAACATACAATACTAACTGACATTGAAAAACGTTCAAAGCATCATTTTATAGCAGCAAATCTTAATAGAAGGCTTAAAACCACATTTATAGTGAAGATACATCGATTGGCTGCAAAATGATTAAACATATCGGTATTTAATGCCAAGTAAACTAGCGGGCACTCAACTTGAAAGATTGCAGAAGTCTAAAGTATAATTGAGAGCTACAATTAATATTAGACACGTAAGTCGAACTCGTATTTTAGCACCGCTTAGTCAAAACAAGCCAGTTTTGTCATTTAAGAGTTGAGTTTCTGGCCAATTAAATCTAGACCATTTTACTAGAACATTGATGATTATAACCAGCACTTCTATTAGTTTAAATAAAAAAACTTCAATGATTTCTTTTCTTTTTTTCAAAACTGTGGCATTTTTAATGTATTTAGCTGAAAGACCTTCATTAGCAAACTTCAAATGCAATATTTTACACTATTTTGGCATTATATCAAATGACCGTCTGAAGTCTAGGGGATGGGGTGGCGGTGGGTTGGATGTTAATGTGCATGTTATCAGCGTCTTGTGTATAATTTGAATTCTTGGATTCTTTGATTACTTCCCACTCGGGACAGATCCTAGTGCGAGAAAGTTAGTCAGTTCACTTGCCGAAGGTCGGTAGTTTTCTCCGGGCACTCCGGTTTCCTCAACCATCCCAGAACTGACCGCCTCGAAATAAGTTAAAGAATCTTGAGTAGGGCATAATACACATTACTCCACTCAACTCTCTGTTTATTGCTATAAGTACAAAAGTTTCATCAGTAATTACTTTCTATATACAACTGATGTGGTATAGGTCCCCAAACATACTTCATTAAAAGTACTCCAAACATTTTGTAACTGAAACAAGGTTTACCCCAGACTCTCAGAAAAGTATTGAAATATCCATAGCTTGTTGGTATTACCCCAGACTCTCAGAAAAGTATTGAAATATCTATAGCTTGTTGGTATTACCCCAGACTCTCAGAAAAGTATTAAAATATCCATAGCTTGTTGGTATTACCCCAGACTCTCAGAAAAGTATTGAAATATCTATAGCTTGTTGGTATTACCCCAGACTCTCAGAAAAGTATTGAAATATCTATAGCTTGTTGGTATTACCCCAGACTCTCAGAAAAGTATTAAAATATCCATAGCTTGTTGGTATTACCCCAGACTCTCAGAAAAGTATTGAAATATCCATAGCTTGTTGGTATTACCCCAGACTCTCAGAAAAGTATTGAAATATCCATAGCTTGTTGGTATTACCCCAGACTCTCAGAAAAGTATTAAAATATCTATAGCTTGTTGGTATTACCCCAGACTCTCAGAAAAGTATTAAAATATCTATAGCTTGATGGTATTACCCCAGACTCTCAGAAAAGTATTAAAATATCCATAGCTTGTTGGTATTACCCCAGACTCTCAGAAAAGTATTAAAATATCTATAGCTTGTTGGTATTACCCCAGACTCTCAGAAAAGTATTGAAATATCCATAGCTTGATGGTATTTTACTACTGATAGGGAAAGGTTTCAATATCGACATGATTTGTATTTTATGCCTTATTCGCTGATTGTTGTCGTATTTTTGTAGTTATTGATTTAGCTACAACCCTATAAGGAACATGCTTATTTAGCTATAAAATTCTATCGCATTTATTCCCATTAGGAAACTACAGTACATTATTATACTAGCGTGTCGCTGGCAATTATTCTATAGAGAACAATGTTTAAATGTGAATAAAACTTCAATAAATTTTAAGTACGCCTATTTCAGTTCAGATTTCTTGGTTCAATAAAATCCATGTTTGTACAATGTCATGTAATACTGTAGAAAATCATCAAACAGTATGTCAGACAAACATATAAAAAGAACTTAACTCGACATGCCTAAAATCCATCGATTTTGAATAAAAGAAGCTATAAAGTTTTCTTACAAACATAAAGCTTAAGATTTGTTCAAGTTCATAAAACCATAAAAAGCAGATCAAATCAAAGCACTGAAAGTACTGAAAATCCGTTGGACTAGATAGTGGGTAGGGTAGACAAAAACCATAAACTTTTTCCTCCATCAGTATATGGACCTTTGTGGACAAGAAGTCTATAGCTTTCACCCAAGGATCACAGTGCCACTCAATGCCTATATCCGTATCCAACTAAGGCCAAATTCTTGTGCATGAAAATATAGCAGTACACTTGTGGAAGGTGGGTGATTTCCTCTAGGTACCCAAGTTTCCTCTACTGTTCTTAAACTGATTGTCTTAAAGTAAGTGAAATCTGTAATCTTAACTGGAGTGCAAATCTTAATCCATCCATACCAACAAGGAGCTGTGCAATATAAGTGTTTTAACACTATTTCATTATCTATTATTATAAACTTCTTGTTAATAATTACATGATGTATAACAATTCTGTTATAGCTGCATCAGATTATTCAGGCAGTACAGAGCCTGATTACAATTGTATACACAGATTTAATTAATACTGGCATTACTGTAAATTCAAACCTGTTCAGAATGAGAAATTCCTTGATTTCTAGTCGTGTTTCATCATTGTGGTTTAAAGTTTCCATTTGTGTTACAAGAGTCATGCTTTGCCATAGCACCTTATCGCTCTATTATAATAGTAGCGACATTTTATATTGATGTTCATGCTCATTGGCTTTCTAACAAAAATTTATAAAAAAAAAACAGTAGGTCTTGCCAACAGTCACAATGAAAGAAGGACTATGCTATGCAGTTGGGAAATCCAGAGTAGGTCAAAGAAAAAAAAAAACAGGCAATTATATAAATTACCAAAGCAAAATCCAAAGTCCATGGGGATAGCTCAGGATGGGTTAGTGCAGCAAATGGAGAAGACACACAAAGACTTTGTTTAGCATAACCACAACATAAAAACAAACACATAGTTTATCAAGTAACGAAAATGTTTATTGAAATATTAACCAGAACATATATATGCAAACAATATCTAAAACTAAAAAATAATCATGAAACAGTGAAATTATTACATGAAAAGTATTTCAAATCAATACTGCCCATTTAAAATCACCAGCTTTCGTTGTTATACACATTCAAGTTTCCAAAACAGCATAAAATTATAATGACTGGATTTTTATGGTTTTTCATTTTTTTAGCTCTTTGTTAATCCGTGTGCTTTCTTTTCTTACATGTTAAGTAGCTATAGAAAATCAGGATAAATCAATGCTAGTGATATTATTTATTTGAAATATTGAAAAAATATAGATACAGATTTTCAGATTTTGTTTATTACCAAGGTAACAGTGAAAACATGTATTTTAGAAATTTGTATCCGCAATAAGTTAACTGCACATCTAAACATGATGGGTAACAACCATGTAAAAGTATCATATAGTCTTTATTTAAGCAAGAACACTACCAGACTTTAAATTTGAAAAAAAATTTAATATATGAGTGAACATAAAGAATACTTGCAAGATTAATTGCAGAAAATAGCTAAGGTCATGACAAAATTGACATTCAAAGGGCTACATACATTTTGAACGATATAGGAAACTTGGTCTTTTGCAAGATCTTGCATTTTTCGCTGAATGTGCACTGTCCTCCACAAATAACTTCACAAGTTTATTATAGCCATAGGTTTATATTATAATCTAATGTCAAATTCATTTTTAGAATTGAAATACTGATGTTTTGTAGAGTGATATCATTACTTTATAACTAAATCTTTACAACACAGTTGGTTTTCTTTAAAAACAATGCTCTTGAAACTTTAGAAACAAAATGGGAAAAATAGATTTTTTAAGTTAAAAACATCTTTTAAATTGAAAACACTTAGCTGTAGCATAAAGACGTTTCCAACCATCTGATTTTGTAAAGGTTTTCACCTCATAGTGAAATGATCAGTTTTCATCATGTATGATAATTAATATTTATGGAGGGTGGTGTATGTCCTATCTCCTAACAGTTTTTAAGAAAATAACTTAACTAAAAATTTGTGAAATACTGACATTTCAGATGTAATAACTTGTACACGAATTAAGCAAATTTTGCAATTATTAAAATTGACATTTACCAAGTAACAAACCAGGCCTATGCCCTATTAAAGAAAATGTTTGTAATGCTGAAAAAAACTGATGTCGGCATGATGTTATTTAAGTGTGGAACATTGAATGTCATTATCTATTGACAAAATTTGGGTGGTTACCAAGACTTTAATGGATTATCTTGGAACTGTAATAAGCATACATAATATGCATCAATTTCAAAACCCTAATTTTTAAATAAACCTGGTTTTTTGCTTGGTGCACCTCAAGTAACGCTCACATTTAAAAATATCTATTAAAGTGCCAAGACTTTTGAAAATAAGTGTCACACTACACTCAAGCGGATAATTTCAGACACTTTTGACAATATATTTAGTCGCAGTCCATTTTCACACATGCCGAGGATGTGATCCTCCAAAGTATTTTCTGCACATTCAGCAAGTGCATCTGTTACAATTTCCAAAGGCACGGTGACATGACTGCCGTGAGTACTTCCATATCTTCCACTGAACATCCAATGACTGTTATTGTTCTTTTTTGTTTTGGGGCCTAACATTTGTAATTTGGAAACAAAGAAGAAATATATCAAATATCATAGCTGTAGATGACTTCAATTAGTCTTGTAAATCTATGAAAAAAAGGGCAAATCTCAAAGTAATTGCAACAGAAAATATTTTTGTGATTGTTTTTAGGAACTGTGTTTTTATTCACAATAAAAAATGTACCAGTTTCAATCCAGTGGAATTTGGTTTTTTTGCCAATTGAAGTTACCAATAGTATTTTCTATAGAAAAGGGAGATAACTCTGTATTGTGATCCTAAATTTTACACAAAAATTTTCAAAAACATCAAGTTTTCTCTGATTCTATATGAAGAACAACCTTAATTATATGGAAATTTATACATAGACTAAAAATAGATAATTTAAGACAATTTAGAATGTAATATGTAAATTGAATGTAAAAAAATTAAGTGAAAAAAAAAAAAAAAAAAAAAAAGCATAAATGTATAATAAGCATAGCATAAACTTCAACTACTGTTTTTAAACTATTTGCTATTTTTCTTTTTTTCTTTTTTTTTAAAATACTTTCACTAACAGTGACTAACCGGTTGCAATTACATCTGCATGTTTTAAAATTCTATGAAAAATATAGCTTATGAAAATAAACTGTAATCGTAATATTGAAACTGTTTCATGTAAATAGGACCACTCTGGTAGCTCAGTTGGTAGAGTGTTCGCTCAGTAAGTGGAAGGTCGTGGGTTCAAACCCCGGCCGGGTCTGACCCAAGACTTGAAAGTGGGTAGTGACTGTTCTTTCGCCAAGCACTCGGCATTACGAAATGAAAGTCACGGTTCTTTCGGATGGGAACTTAAAATAAACGAGGTCCCTTGTCACGGCGTGGCACGATAAAGAACCCTGCTGTATAATGCCATCAGCGCAACGCACAGGCAAAATTTCTGCACTTTCGCCTATAGCTGGCGACGTCTCGATATAAGTGAAATATTCTTGTCTGGGACGTTAAACACCATTACTTAACTCATCTCGTGTAAATAGGAGTTATCTCCCTTCAATCGATAATCATATAATTCTACAATATAACTTGTGTATAAAGTCCACCTAGGGGAGTTGAGTTGAGTAATCCAGTCAATAATATTTTACTTATATCGCCACCTAGGGGACTGAGCAAAAGTGGACTTAATAGACAGGTTGTCTTTATATAGAGGGTCCCCTATATGTACGAGTAAACATACAGTGTTTAAAATACATGTGTGTAGTTAAAAAAGTGAAAATATGCAGCACTTTTTAAAAACTTATTAATATATACATTAATAAAGTTATTTTCATTTTATTTTTTAAAAACAGATCATCCAGAAATAATTATTTTTAAAAAAACCAAACTATTTAAATTTGATAAACTGTACATCAGAAAAGATTATTTGGACCTATTTGACTAATTGTGTCTTTGTTGTTATAAGAAGCAGCAAAGGTGTCACAAATTAAACCATTGTATATAAAACATAATAGATAACAATGGGTATTTCTACCTTTATATCTGATGGCTTCAGTTGTTGACATGATAAGTATAACTTCTTATATTTTTCTTCAAATTTAACGTAATACCAGTCAATACTGTAGTCTGTACTACAGAAGATTTTTAAATTATGTAAGTTACTACATTGTATTTAGTGTGATCAAAAATTTATATTAACATTATTTATTGCCAATCTTCATAAATCACAGTATCAAAGAAATGTGGCTGATATTTACTGCAAAAAATTTGGGAAATTATAAAATTTAATTAAAAAAATATATTAAAGAAGTGGACTTTATAGACAGGTTCTGGAGTCATTCGGGACTGAAAAGGGCGGACTTTATTCACATTAGACAGGTGGACTTTATATAGAGGTACATTTTATAGTAAAATTCATTAAGGATACTTCAGACCGGTTGCTATAGACAGGTGGACTTTATATAGAGGTGGACTCTACAGCAGGTAATACTGTATGTTCTTGTGTAACTAGTTTTCTCTTTTGTATTTGCGAATTCACTAAGAAAATCGTTCGAACACAAATCGCGTAATAATGCTCAACTTCTCGCGTAATAACGTCTAACATGTCACGTAAAAACACGTAACTTTCGTTAATTAACGCTTTACTTTCGCGAAATAACGCGTAACGTTTGATAAAGGCAACTTATTTTTTTATCAGTTATTTGTGTTGTCATGTTTAAAATTAAAAATGAGATCGTGTGTTTGTGCTATCAAGTTGACAATATATTTGCTTTGTAAGTCTACATCTGAAGAGTGCTCTCTAACAGTCGACATAAAAGATCTGAAAAGTTGACATCCATTTCTAACAAGTCGTCACAATCATCTAACAAGTCAACAAAATCATTGTCGAGTCGACATTATTATTATTTTACAAGTGAACATAAAATTAGACAAGGCGCTAAACATTTGACAAATCGACATAAAATTCTTACAAGTGATAGCAGAAATTAATATACTGTCATTCTGGAATTTAAAAAAAAAACACACTCAACCCATGCCGATCGCTCAGTATTATAATAGCCGTTGCTGTCGGATATATCGTGTACTATGTCATGATTTACTGATTTCTGCCTTGTTTTATTCTGGATTAGAAACTTTTAAACACACACACACACACACACACACACACCATGTTGAACAACGACCAGATCATAGATCAAAACTCTGTAGTTTGTGGCCGGGGGGGGGGGGGGGGGGTCAATATTCAACGAAATGAGTCATGATTTGTCGAGAAAAAAATTATCAACCTGTTGAAAAATGACCCCGGGAATAAATTTCACAAATTTTGGTCTCAATTTGAACGTTGAAAAAGCACCCCCGGTTAAATATTCAACGTTGAAAAATGAACCCCGGGTCAATTTTCAACCCGGGTCAAAATACTTCATTACACCGGCAACTGTTATCAATATTGTCACCAGTTAAGTGTAAAGAAACTTTTTAGCCTTTATTCAGATACGCGCGTTTATTTCTAGTTAGTTATTTGGATATTTTTACTAACTTGGTTGCATAAAAATCGCGGATCGATTCATTAATGTTTCTGGTAAGGCAATAAATAATGAGATGTTCAGACACCCGTAAATCCTGTGATTATGAGAAATTTATGACCTGCATGTAGGTCAATGTAATTTCCCCTGTGTTTATATAGAATGGCATCATGGCTCCGAAACGGCAACATCAGTATTATAAAAAAGCCGTTCAGAGCCATGTATTTCAGGTCTAGACTTAGAGCCTAAATACTTTGTCAGGTGCCGAATTGACTTGGTGCCGAAGTGACTAGAATTCAACAATAGTCACGTGATTTCTATTTTTTTTTTTTTGTTAATAGAAAAAAAAGACAAGAAACGTTTATTTCCAACAATAATCTCGACTTCATAACAAATTATGAATATACGAGTTGGTTGAGTTGAGTAATGGTGTCACAAGTTAACGTCCCAGTCAAGACTATTGCACATACACTGTACATCGAGACGTCGCCAGCTATAGGCGAACGTGCAGAAATTTTGCCTGTGGATTGCGCTGATGCAATTATACAGCAGGTTCTTTATCGTGCCCCCAGCGTGAAACGGGACCTCGTTTATTTTAAGTTCCCATCCGAGAGAACCGTGACTTTCATTTCGTTATGCCGAGTGCTTGGCGAAAGAACAGTCACTACCCACTTTAAAGTCTTTGGTCAAACCCAGGCGAACACGACACCGCAATTTTGATAAAATTAGATAAAACTTATTCAGACCACATGATTAAGATGTTCAATGTTTTGGTTCACTGCGAGATTAGAGCGAGAGTTATCAACCAGATAAAACTAGTAATAAATAGTTTGAAATGCCAGGTCAAACATGCCTCACTTTAAGACGATATGGCTACAGATAAGAAATATTCCATGTCGAAACGATCAATACTTTTTTATACAGATAGTTAAAAATGAGCCAATTCGTTTTTATTTAACGCCAATTGATTTTAACTTCCAGTGCAGCTATTAATAAAAATAATGCTCCGATCGCATAAATTCAACGAAATATTGACAGTTTTTCCTTAAAAAATAAAACGAATGCATCGATTTTTGTATCAATTAAATTAAAGAAATACGGAAAAGCAATTTATTATTTCTTGTTTTTTTATTTTAAATCTCAATAATTAAAAAACATTTATATTATTGTTCTATACATTTTTAATATTTGATCCACAGTTTTATCCTATAAATATATAGTCTTAATACAAAAATCAAATATAAAAATATTAAAAACACAAGTCAAAAATGAATGAATGAATGATCAAACATAATAGGTCGATTTTAAAATGACTGATTGGTATATTGATAAATTGGCAACTTCTGACTAGTCATAACTAAAATATCTAATTTATAGCAATCATAAATTGGAAACACAAAAAGGAGGACTCGTGTGATAAATAGTTCAGGTATCTGGACAACTATAACATTGAAACAGAACCTATGATAAATAATCTAGGTTTCTTGTAAACATTAACGTCATTCGTCAAAATCATCCGAACACGTGAATAATAATCCGGGTATCTGGCCTATTTTGACGTCAGTTCCGTTTCTACTGTATTTAGACTTACTAAAGGTAAATCTTACACCCCCACAGTTAACAGTCATTAGACCACTTTTACCCTGATACGTGTCCAAACCATCAGAGCTAATTAATTTTACAACAAGTGCGTACTTTCTACTTGGCATAACAGAATAAGGAGTTTCTAGTAGAACAGGATATGTATGCTGGCTTTCGCTGGTCTTCAATTGAGTTCGTCGATTGGCTAATTCCACATCCGTGTTATCATAAATTGAACAAGTAACGTCATATATACCTTCACCTATATACGAACCATAGACTAGAACACCATGTAACATGATTGGGTGGTTACAAAGAAAACTGATAGCATCCGGTTCTCCACCACAATACCAAGATCCGTCCTCGTAAACATTCTGATATCGTATACAGGTCTGTATTGGTTTTGAGTCATTGTCACTTTGAAATGAATCACTAGATGAGGAAGATTCGGGGTTAACAAATCTATTTCTATAATTAAACAATTTAGACGTACATCCTTTCTTAAAAAAGTGTTTAAATAAATCCACTTTTTCTGAATCGGACAAAATTTCAGAGTCTGTCACCGTGTCAGTAAAATACGTTTCTCCTAAGAGTGGAAATCGTATTAAATACAAGAGTTTTCCTAACTGTGATCGTTGATTTTCTGGAGTAATGTCGAGGTCGTTTCTTTCACATCTCTTTTCCGACCACTTTAAGACACATTTTAGTATTGTCTTTTCGTCCACTTGTAATTGGTCTGATTTTAGTACTAGCTCAAGGCACGTGGGACATATGTTCAAGAAATCTTCAGATTCAACTACTTCCTTTGCATGCGCACATATGTATTCCATACACTTGTTCTGAAGCTCAATTTCGTCATAAAGATGGGATTGTTCTAGTATTGCACATACATTTTCTGATGACTGGTCCAATGCTAAATATTTTAGACACTTTTTCGATAGTTTTTGGACGGAATATTTCTTGGAAGCGTATAGTAACGGTAAAACCATTTCCGGTTTTATCTCTATTTCGTCTAAATATAAATACCTGAAAAAAATATTTTAAGCTTTAATTATTTTTATTGTTTCTGTTTAAAACAAATAATGAGAATGTATTTTGTTATTTATTATTGTAGTCTAGTATTGATATATGAGAAGATCCTGTTTAGAAGACATTTTTATGAGATTTAATGGCTGTCTTTCTGGCGTTATTCAACATATGATGCTATCTGACACTAAATGGATTTGATTGAATTAATAGTGTTTTATACGTCCTAGTCAAGATTATTTCGCTTATATCGAGGTGGTAAGTTCTGGGATGAAGAAAAACTCCAGAGTGTCCGGAACAAATCTATCGACCTTCGACAGGCGAACTGACAAACATTCCCATACTAGGATCTGCCTGAGCGGGGTTCGAACTAAGGCGGTGAGAGGCACTAAGTTCCGTAAGCACGCGCTTTATCTATCAAGGAATATGTTAAGTGGCTTGAAAAAAAAGATTCTTAAGGCACTAAGTATATTTAGCGACAGACTGGCTGCAAATTTCCCAAATGCATCAAAGACGTTGTAGTAACACCCTATTTCATATCTTCCACTACCATACAAGGAGAGATAACTACTATATAAAACAAGTAACGTTCGTACTGATGGTTTATATGGCCTAGTGTCCTTGAGCATATGAATAACAGCGCCTCTCACCGCTTAGGTTCGAATTCCCTTTTAAGCAGATTTACGTAAAAGAATCTTGACTGGGGCGTAAAACTCCATTACTCCATTCATCTAAGCGTTTTAATTTTGTCTTTTGACAATTGTAATTTATTTAGCAGATACAAGTAGTTAGCAAATATTAAACTCATAACAATGTTTTATTGTATATAAAATATAAATGCCTGAGATACAAATGTAATCCAAAGGGAATGGCAGTTTGTTACGGTTAGAATCATCATACTGTTGATATATATTCTGTAAGTTGGTCATGGCTATGAAGTGGAGAATATATTTCCCAAAGTAAACTAAGTAAAAGCCTAAATATGTTAAGCAATGTAGTATTTGACTAACCACAAACATCTTTGAGGTTCTCACAATAAATCAGAAAATATCCGATTGTCGTTTCGTAATAAAAAACGTGTCTGCAACGTTTTAAATTTGACTTGGACTGTAAAGGGAAATCGACAAGGCTTGATATCAATCCCAGAATAAATGTTTTAAGTGTGTATAAATTTGCATTATTATAGAAAGAAAACATGGTTTATGATCATTTCATTACTTCTGAACCTCTAAATATTTTACTTGGCAAAAATGACTTCAATAGGGAAAAATACTGAAAATTTTCAGTACATATACTTTAAAATATTGAAGGGTTTCACAGAGTCTGCAGAAATTGTCATGGTCCACTGCCATTAACCTAAGAACCATAATAAAATACTATGATTTTAATAATAGGAGGTTAATAGCTAACTTTAAAACGGGATGTGCTCGATTTATATGCATTTAAGGATAGATATATTTGTATCTGGTCAGTACTTACTGCAGGAGAGTTTTAAACACATCCGCCTCAATATCCGGAAGTCTAATGTCAGACTTGGTCTCCGCCAGAGGGCCATAAAACATGCTGTAAAATACGCAACTACGGCTAACAAGTATATATTTATGGGCTGGTATGCTAACTTCATTTTCTCCAACTAAAAAATTGATGTCACAAGCTATCTGGTTCTCATACATATGTCGATTACAGTCCAGTATGCATTTGTATGACTGCCAATCTTCACAGTCAGCCACAAGACCAGCCATTTCTAAAAATATACAGATATATATGATTAAATCAACTTCTGTGATTCGCTTTGTTAAATAACTAATTTAATGTCAAAAGTTATCTTTATTTTATTTTTTTATTTGTAAAGTAGTGAAAATAAATCCGCATTTAGATTGCATTTGCCCTATCGAGTTGTACATTTGAGCCTATATAACGTGCATTGTTTTGACATACCAGTACTATTACTTCACGAATCTTTTTGTACGGTGAATTGCTAAACAACATTCTCCAATCAAGCAGGAGATGGTCATGTTATTTGGTTTAGATTGATAAACTGCAGTTCTTTGTCTTCTAACACTTTCACATATTTTTAAGTTCAAATGTCGTCTTATAATGGGACACAATATCTGTTGGTTGTGGCCATGGGCTACTAGTTGTCAAACAGAGGCCCAAAAGGGTCTGTACTGCTTAAAGCTGCATTAAGTTTTCCAAAGAAAAAATTAAAACGGCACTAATCTAACTAATGATGTTCCTAATGAACAATGTTACATTTGGTTCAACGATAAAAGCTCGAATAAATGCAGAAATCACAATATTTACCCAGCGAGATGCAGCATGTAGGATCTAATATTAGAACATGGTTACGTCATCAAAAACCCGGGTAATTTAAACACAACTTTCAAAACGGTGAAATACGATAAATTAAACACAGAACTTCGTTGAATTTGTCATTTGTGACTTAGTAAGGGATACAAAACACCATTTCAAATACATCCGGATATAAATGAAGGACAATTAATGTAATCTGTTATGTTTCACTTTCGGTTCTAGGGTTTTTCCGTACATCCGACATGATCCGTGCGCATGCTCCAAGCTCATAATTAACATCGTAAAACTCTGACCAACCGGTCAGAGGATTCCGTTTATTTACAGCTAAAAGAAATGAAATTTTAGAAAATGAATGTCAGGATTCGTGGTTAGAAGATATCTATTTTTAAAAGAATATATTTTTAGAAAATCAAAAAAAATTCAGAAAATTGATAACCTTAATGCAGCTTTAACTGGCAGATGAAATGCATTGCTTATCACGGGGGTAATATCAATTTCGCGATTTCCGCATACGACCGATTGGTATTAGCGTTTTCGCATTCGACCGATGATGATATTACTAACGACACAGGTACGGTCATCGACCGATGCAAAGTGGAAGTGAATGTTTTTACCTAGTGTAGGGTTATATATAAAATATCGGCATTAATCAGCCGTTATGGAAAGTTTTTGTTAAATGTCTCTTTATACCACATTTAATGCAATATATTGAATTTAATTTTTCACCAATGTTTAATTAATGCATACATTGCATCCATTTCAACATTTTTTCTGGCTTAACATAAAATTAAAGGCAGTTATTGATATTTTATAAACTGGTGGTGTTTTCATGGTACGGCATTCGAAGACCGTACTGCCACTAATACTTGTTCGTCGAATGCCGTATCGGTAAAAATATTTTAGACAAAAACTTAAAATCCGCAAAAATTTTTGTTGCAAAATTAAGATTCTATTTTGATAAAAGATTTGATAAGATAACAAAATTGCCCAATTTGTAAAAGTTGCTTAAATTGAACTTTTTCGTTGTAAATTGGTACTGTTATTTGTAACGGCAATAATCTTTCAAAGCAGACGAACAAATACGCTTCAGATAAATGATTATCAAGTAAAGCTTTAAATGATTGATCGCTGCTAAAATAATTATTGAATTACTGATTTTAAAAAACGATATAGAGTTATTTACCTCACCCGACGTGGTTTTTTTTTTTTTTGCATCGGTCGATGGCCGTACCTGTGTCGTTAGTAAAATCATCATCGGTCGAATGCGAAAACGCAAATACCAATTGGTCGTATGCGGAAATCGCGAAATTGGTATTACCCCCGTGCTAGATACAAAAAACTGTTTTAAAGATTAGTATTACAAATGTTTGAAATTCTTGTAAAAGTGTGGACATATCCACACTGGCTTTTGACTAGGGTCATAAACTTATGTAAAGGCCATTTCCTTCTTTCTTTTTTTAATGTATTTTTTTATATAGTAATGGCAGCCAATTTGGATTTAGGATCTGGCAGAAAATCACAAACTTTATTCTACTCCACCTAGGTACCTTCATCATCAAATATTTGGTCCAGTCTTTTCAAAGAAGAAAAGGAAGTTTAAACAAGGAAGCACCCACGGATCCACGGATGCACGGAAGATCCATGCCATAAGCTCAGCTAGTTTTAACCGTTTATCTAAAAGTTGTATTATTATGATTTGGTATCCCCCATCCCAGTCGTTGTTCAGTTGTTCGCAGGTCGAAATTTCACACTACCTATTCAGCAGGAGTGAGAAGAACAAAAATGGCTGCAAACTAACGGTAGGTAAACAACCGCCGCTATGGGTTATGTATTTTTTTACGTATCCCGTTATACGTGGGATTTGCATTCAGTTGCTATCATGGGAGGAGCGTAAGATGACATTTCGCCGTCCCATTGACTGGATTAACCACGTGGTTTGGACTCCTTGTCTTGAAACTTGGTTTTCAAGCTGGTAAGACGAGTAACCAACTTGTGTAATATTTTGTACATGTATAAATTTCAGTCAGTCACGGCAGTGTTATATCGGCTTCTTAGCACCTCCTATGCATTAATTGGTAGAAAACAACAATCCGGTACGGGAGGTTGTTCCCAGTGTTATGGCGATTTTGCACGAGAGCAATTTTTACTCGACTCTAGTGTTGAAAAAATAGTCTCGCCCAAAAACACCCTTGGGCATCCGATAGTACATGTTATAATCTTGTCAATGGATATTATTTTATCAAATACAGTCCAAATTTAAGAATGTTATTATAAATGGCCTATATGTGTTATTTATTTATTTCTATTATTTATTTTAATTAATTTATTGTCTTGTTTACCAACTTCTTTTATTGTTTTGAGTTCCTGAATACATCAATGCATCAACTGTTGCAAAGTCATTGTAATTTTATTTATTATTTTAAATCTTGGATTAATTACAATGAAAGATGACTCTGATTGTAAGTTTGTTCAATTTATATTCACTGTACACCCAGAGGACCAAACTGAATGGATTCTCTAGAGATATATGAAATTTTAAAGGAGGTCCACTATGACTATCACTAAACCAAACAAAAATCGTTTGTCCTTTATTGACAGGGCTCCTTTATAATGGAAAAAAATAATGTAGATTTTGTTGATGCATTACAATGTTTATATCATTTTGATACTGTTTTTGGTGTAAGTTGTATTACCGGTTCATGTATTCACAAAAACTACTTGACACGTAGGGGCATTTATTCATCACGGTAACCGTGAGGAAAGGGGACTTGCTGGCCTGACACTGGAACTCGAACCACAGGGGCTTGTATCAATTTATAATTATTATTTTTAAAAAAAATTAAAAAGTCGACCCTCTTAATACAGAAAAAGCGCTTGTTCTGTATCTAGAGGGTCGACTTTTTTTTTATTTTTTTTTTAAATAATAAGTTGATACAAGCCCCTGTGCTCGAACCCGGGTCCTTCCCAATTATGACAAGCGGATGCTACCGACCGAGCTACCAGGCCACCTATCAAGCTCATTCCGCTACATTCACAAGTTTAGTAAATGATTGATCAAATATTTAAGTGAAAAGGGATGATGGAACGGAGAAATAAATTTCACGGTATGACCAATATCCATTCACTTAGTGACTTACATCTAGGGGTCAAGTTCAGGAAATGTGGAAAAAACCTTGGTGGCCGGAGAAAACGTTATATGATAAATACATGACATGTATGAATTATTTATTCATTCATTTAACATTATTGTTATTTGAGGGGTGGGCTATAACATCAGCGACTGTTGCTATCAGTTTTAGATTTAATCGCCTGTGGTGTGTAAACAGTGCGACACAAAGAAGTCGCGGTGTTCAACTTGCTTATTATATACTATGCATTTATCAACTTGAAACAAAATCATTGTCTGGGAAAAGGCGAATGTTCAAAAGAAAGATCGTGCAAAATGTAATTACTTACCAAGTTACTTGAAGCCTTGAGATGTTCCGAAGAAACCATCTTTATTTTTATGTTCGAATAAAAACTAATAGTTTTAATAGGACTATGTGGAATCAAACGCAAAACATACCGGTAAATGTCTTAATCACAATCCAAAAAGCAAATTAAAAGGTTTGGAAACTAGATTATTCAGTTAAACAGAGACATATATTACATATATGACTCTGAGTTAAACACGTGTTTTTCCATTGACAGTTAAAATTAGAGAATTGGCACATTAATAATAATAATTATTATTATTATGATAAAGATAATAATAATATGTTAGTAATAATAGTGTTAATAATTGTAATAAAACTGTTAGTATAAAGAATTTTTAATTATATATATAACAAAAATATTCGATCTTATTCTGGGAGATCTTTCAACAAATTGGTTCTCAGTGAAGTAACGTTTATTTTGCAGTCGAACAATTTTGTTTAGATTTTGACAGAAGCCTTCCGAAAGATCTTAAAAAAACGTGACATAATTTGACCTTGAACGCCACAAGTAAACTTCCGGAAACTTCATGTTAGGAATGAGTTTCAAGACCGTGTTAATGTAAAAGAATCTACGAGGGTTTGTTATTGTACCAAATCAACTGGAACTTTATTCAACGGAGTATTAAAACATGGCCTCACAGAATCAAAATTGTAGCAATGCCGACCGGGCTAACAGATTTACAATGGATCTGGTAAATCCAAACGTTCGGGATATGGAATATGCTGTCCGTGGACCGATTGTTGTCAGGGCAACACAGTTAGAGAAGGAACTAGCCAGTGGAGTACAGAAACCATTCACAAGAGTCGTCAAGGCGAATATAGGTGACTGTCATGCTACCGGCCAGTCCCCGATTACATTCATCAGACAAGTGGTAGCCCTCTGTACATATCCGGAACTACTCATGAAAGATCCGTCCTTCCCAGATGATGCTAAACAAAGAGCAGAGAGAATATTGTCAGGTTGTAAGGGTCACAGTGTAGGAGCATATTCAGCAAGTGCAGGTGTTGAAGTAATCAGGGAAGATATTGCAGCATATATCACTGAACGAGATGGGCATAGAAGCAAACCAGAAGACATCATTACTCTGTACAGGAGCTAGTGATGGAATTAAAACTATTCTAAATATGCTTATGACAGGAAAATCTGGAAATGAACGAGCAGGTGTCATGATACCTGTACCTCAGTATCCATTATACTCTGCCACCCTCACAGAATACAATGCTTATGCTATAAACTATTATCTAAATGAAGACAACCACTGGAGTCTGGATGTTAGTGAGTTGAAACGAGCCCTAAACGAAGCTCGGGGGAAATGTATTCCAAGAGCTATTTGTGTTATTAACCCTGGTAATCCAACTGGTCAGGTACTTACAAGGGAAAATATAGAAAGTGTTATTAAATTTGCCAAAGCGGAAAATTTAGTGATCCTGGCAGATGAGGTCTACCAACATAATATCTATGCAGCAGGCTCACAGTTCTTCTCATTTAAGAAAGTTCTGACTGAGATGGGTCCGGAATATAGCAACATTGAACTTGCCTCATTCATGTCAGCTTCCAAGGGGTTTATGGGAGAGTGTGGATTCAGGGGAGGATACTGTGAAATAGTCAATTTAGACCCTGAAGGTAAAAGCTTGTTTACTGAAATCTATATCTGCTAAACTTTGTCCACCAATTCTTGGACAGATAGTTATAGATGTTGTTACAAATCCACCAAAACCTAATGAGCCTTCATACAAGAAATTCATGGAGGAAAAAGAGAACGTACTTAGTTTATTGAAACAAAAAGCAAAATTAGTGACTGACCTCTTCAACTCTATTGAAGGAGTAAAATGTAACTGAAGTACAGGGTGCCATGTATGCATTTCCAAGGTTATTTTTACCACCAAAAGCTGTGGAAGCAGCCAAAGCAGCCAATCAGACACCTGATTCATTTTATTGCACAGCCTTGTTAGAGGAAACTGGAATCTGCACAGTGCCTGGAAGTGGCTTTCAGAGAAGTTGAAGGCACCTACCATTTCCGAATCACCATATTGCCTCCTCTGGAAGAAATACAGAGTGTTCTTAAGCTTTTTAAAGAATTTCACTTGAAGTTTTTGAACAAATACAAATAGGTAAGTAATCATATGGACTTGAGAACCCTGTGCTTATAACAGTTATAAGCTAACATTGAGAATTAATGCTGTCAAACTGCAATTGCTGCAGGAGTACATATAAAACTGAGCAAATATGTAGTTGATAACATTCAGCACAACAAGGACACGGCGCAAAATGTGATTAACAGTAACAACCAATCAAGGCAAGACCTAATACATATTAGCACCACTGATTATAAATAAAGCTTTTGACATTACTGAAGTTGTCATTGGTTTTGTTATTGAAGCAGCAACTGTCCCACGTTTAAGCATGTGACCTATTTTACACATTATCTATCCCTACCATCTGTCAATATTATTATTCTGATTCCTTTTGAACCAATAATGGTGAAATTTGATAGGAATGTTACTAATGTTTAAAGTGCATTTAAACTTACATTAAGGTTTGGTTACTGTCTTCATTCAAGGTCACAATGACCTTCAATAGTAACACCTTTTAACATTATTGTCATAATCTAGAAGGCCTAGAATCTTGAAATTTTAAATAATTTTTTATACATAATATCAAGACTTGATTTCCACTAAATTATGTAAGTCAAACTGATTGATTTGTACAAGTCATTGTTTACATTCTAGGTCACTGTGACCTAAAATAGTAAAATATTTTAATATCTTGTCATAAACTGATAGACTCTGAAGCTTGAACCGTATATATATATATATATATATATATATATATATATATATATATATATATATATATATATATATAGCATAAGTGCATTAAAACTGTCAAGTTTGCAAAGGTGTTTGGCCTTGATCCACATTCAAGGTCACAGTCACCTGAAGTAGGAAATGTTAACATCTTTGTATGATAAACCAAAAGGCCATCTAGTTCTCTTGTCACATCTTCAAACAAGAGTATGTTCATTTGTTTAGAACTTGCATGAATACACTGTTCAGATTGTTTCAAGAAAATGAGAATACTTGGTTGCGTCAAGTATATAATTCCTGTTTTTGTCAAGAACAGATCTCATAAAAAATGCTCTTTGTTTGTTAAAACATTACCAAAAGTATAACTGTTTTAACAACTTTTTAACCATGTGCATCTTGATGTTAAAAAATTCAGTATAGGTTTACTGAATCTCTCGTTTTTTTTTAAAACAGTAGTCTATAAGTACTGAAATAAAATTTTATATTTCCAAGAGACCCCTAAAGTCTATTTTACATCTAGTTTTTACAATCAGTGATCCATTCATACAGAAATAACATGTTAATGTTTTTCATTTCACTACCTGTACTTAAAAAAGTGAAACCTAGTCAATCAGATTTTGTGAGATATGGTTTCATCATGATGTCATGCAAAATACACATTTCTTGCATGGCTAGTGACTTTGTATTATATCATTATATCATAATCATGAGACAGTCACATCATGTCATCTTGTGGGAAATATTACATCATCATGTGGATATGACTGCTTAACCTCCAAAGTTAAGAAATTTTTGATAGGTTTTAAATGTTTTTACTGGGATTTAGAAATTAATTACTTAAGGTGTACACAGTGTTTACCACAGTGCTACCACCTCAGTCATCCAAAAGGAGAGCATTTGTTGCCTCAAGTGTGGGAGGTCACAGGTTCAAACCCTGGCCGAGTCATACATAAGATCTTTAAATTTGAAATACTGCTTCCTCTCCTGGCTTTCAGCATTGGGAGGACAGAATATCCACTGGTTCACTAAGTGCCAGAAAATTTAACCATTGGAATAGTATGTTTGTCTGTGCCATACTGATTCAGTGAACTAGCACCTTAACAAAAAGTAACGCAGAGTGTGCGCAAGTAGAATGCAGACCATTATACACTCTCACACATTCTCAAGCATACACAACTCATTCTTAGATAAATTCTAAGAGATTAATAAATTTGATCTTGTCACAAATAGCTAAAATCATTCATGCAAGATGTCGCAAATAGCTGAAAAATCGTTCATGCAAGATGTTGCAAATAGCTGAAAAATCGTTCATGCAAGATTAAAACAAAATTATAACCAATAAGAACCATCAAGGATCTTTTTTACTTTTATGATAGAAGTTAAAATTTGCAAACATGGTGCCATTGTCTTAATTATATTTCAAACATTGGCGTTAAAATCGCCCACTTTGAGTTTATCCATGTAGTATAGGGAAAAAACTAACCCTAGGGACTATTAGGGACTAAATGTTTCAGTCAAAAACTCAGTAAACCATGTCTCTAACTGAAATATTCTTTCTCTCATGTTGGATTTCCCTATCCTACATAGGATACTTGAGTTTTTTTAATTCTCTGAAAATAGCTGAAAATGGGTAAATATAAGTACAAAAAAAAAATATTGGTCATCATCACTATCCTTATCCTTGAACAACTAATAATGGGAAATACATAAAAATTATTGGTCACAACCACTGTTTTACCCTTTTTGTAGAATAAATCATTAAATGGTTGGGTGGTTGGTTGTTTTAATGTTGTTTTATGTCACATCAGCAAATTGAGTTATTCCTTATGAGACAATTTGTTATAAATCTAAACACAAGCTAAAGTGTTGCTTGAGTGTGCAAGTGTGTGTGATCTGCATTACAAGTACAAGTGTGTGTGATCTGCATTACAAGTACAAGTGTGTGTGATCTGCATTACAAGTACAAGTGTGCACTTATGACCACCTTTAAAGTGCCAGTTTACTTGCTCGCAATGCTGCAAATAAGCATGACAGACCACTCTGTTCATATTTATACTGGTACACTGGTACCAAGCCAATTTGTACAAGCCTATGGTTGAATAAGGTGAAACCCACAATTGTGTGAAGTCTTGGGTTTGAAGACTTAACTCCTTAACCTCTTAGCAACTGCAGCTATCAGTAAATCAGTAAAAGATATATATATATATATATATATATATATATATATTTATACACACAACATTTATATATAAAGAGATTGTGGTTGTGTGAAGATAGAAATGATACTGTACTAAACTTAATATAACACACTTAGTGCAGGTATGTTACATCTGCAGTTAGCATTAGACATGTTAGAAGCATGCTGTAATTATAAAAAACATTTTTATTCATTAACATTTTTCTAATTCCAGATAATAATGTACATCTGAGAAAGCCTCAGAATTTTAAATATTTAAAAGCATTTATTTATATAATGAAGGATTGAGTGCTTTAATTAAAGTTATAATACCTAATGACTATGGTATTTCATTGTTTTTCTTCATTAATTATCAGACTAAAGTACAGGTATCATATAATATTTGTGGTAACGAAGTTGTATTTATTAATTGATGAAATTGCTTATCTTGTTCTTTCGGTGTTACCATACCTAATACATGTATTATATTATTGTTATTATTATTATTTTTTTTGTGTGTGTTTTAGATAGCTAGGCTGGTACCTGTGGAACACATTAGAAATATCTTGCTGGTATAAAATATAGAGCTTTTATGAAGTAAAGATCAAATGTTTGTGTGTGTGTATGTCTACAAGATATTTAGTCAGAAATCCTGATGATGATGATGATGATGATGATTATACAACTGTAGTGCCATATTGTATTTATACATATACAGGTGTTGTTTTGTTGTTTTTTTTTTTTTTACCTTTTTTGTTGTTTAATATTTTTTGTTTAAAACTCTTTTAATGTTAAGCTTTTTTACATGCAAAATGAACATGTATATGTATTGGTTATTTTTAGCTCACCTGACCAAAAGTCATGTGAGTTTGTGACATAGTGCAGTGTGTAAATGCATACATTTTCAACTTCTTCTCAATAACCACTGGATAGATTTTAGTGCAACTTTAAAAAATGGTTTACATAGGCTTGAGCAATTTTGATTTGTCTATAGCTTACCATGCTACCAAAATGAGGTCAAGGTGTCATATGGGTGCAAAAATCTTTAAATATCTCTGGAATTGACTATAGGAGAAATATCCTTTGTGATGTTTACTTCTTTGGGGTCTATACAAAAAGTGTTATACTGTTGGCTGTAGTGGCTGTAGAAAGAAGGTCGCAGTGACCTACATAAGATTTTTTTTTTTTTTATAAATCTCTGAAACTGAAGTGACAAAAACTGATTTGATTTTCAGCTTCTCCAGCGTTTTAAATATTTAGTACAAATTATAAAATTTGGACAATTTTGAGAAGTCTGGCTTCACAGTGTTGTTAATTTACTATTTTAGCAGATATTGACATGAGGTTTTCATATTTGACATTTTCTTAAAATAACTTTACATCTTGGTCGAGGCAAAGAACAAAGTGATGACCTACTGGTAGTTTTTAAACTTTTTACTTTTAATGAATTTTTTTAAAAAAAATTTCTGTAAATTTTACTTTTTGTGTTATCAGTTTTGATCTTGTGATGCCTTTCATAATTGAGTCAGGGTTTAAAGTTAAGGTTTTTGAATTTTTATATTACTTTTCGGCAATTTGTGAATTTTTCAGATTTTTTTTTTTTTTTTAAACGTTTTACAATTTCTCTCCTTTGATGTTGAAATTAAGGTATTGAGGAATTACATTTTGCATATTATGCATTACTTTTTTTCTAACTGAATAAAATGTTGTAATGAAGGTAGTTCGTTACACAATTTTATAAAGTTACACTGGTATTTTATGTTTTATACAAAAAGTGTATTTCAACTAGTCACTATCTATAAGTTTAGCATAGCTGGTTCATTATGTCTTTTCTAGATTTTTTTTATTGTTTGTTGTTATTGTTGTTGTAATTGATGACAGCATTAATGTCTTATAACAAACTAATGAATTAAAATAATACTAGGACTATTCTTAAAAATATAGTTCTGATGTTAATAAAAGTCCTATTTATAAAAACGTAAACATTGTACAATGCATTTATGAAAATGTAAACATTATGCAGTGTATAAATTTATAATACTTTGTAAAGAATCATGTTTTACATTTAGTATTAAAACTGATAACAGTTTTAATGAGGGATGTATATCTACAATTTATTCTGTAATCATAATGTACACCTATAACCTTATTAAACATTTTATATGCTGTTACTTGAGTTATTAATGTAAGCGAACACTGTACAATGTTATTGTTCGGTTCCTATGTTGTGATTCTTCTAATTGTATCAGAAGATCAGGTGTTAAAGAAAATCGGAGTACATGGAAAAAAAATTATAGAAAGTACAGACTTTAGACAACAAAACTTAAAAATTTGATATAAATTTGAATCTGTATGTGACCTTTAGTGCTTGTTGATAGATGACCTATTACGACTCAAGTGATCAATTGTCAGCATATAGTTACTATGGTATCTAGTGATATGAAACACACATTTGTCTAATTATGCAAAAAAAATCTCACAATGATAAAACAAGAAAACTTAGTTCTTCCAGTCTCATGCACATCAGATCAAGCTTTACTAGGATATTTTAACCAGTTTTATTTTGGAAAAAATAGAGTTTTTTTTTTTACTTAAGCTTATCAGATCAAAAAGTGCAATTTGATTTAAAGTTTTTTTTTTATCTTAGGCTTCTTGCCATTCTGTGCTTTAGAATGATTTTTAGCTGTTTGTTTTTTAAAAAGAATGTTTAAAACACTTTTCTGATATATACTTAACACATACTACCATGCTATGTTTGTAATAAAAATTATTGTAGTTTTCTTGTTTTTGTTAAAAAATGAAAGATTTATATTTAATAAGGTCATAAGAGATGATTTAATAGTGCTTTTTTGAAAAGATAAATTTCCTTGTTTCATTATGTTGTATTTCAGTAAGCTTGACAAGTGTATGTTTTTCCTTTTTTTTTTCTGATGGCATTATTATCTGTGTATTCAAACAGCTGTTTATACTTAATATAAAGATAAAATTTGCTTGGTTTCTTCTTTTTTGTTATACTATACATGTTTATTTGTAGTATGGTGCTACTCCATGTTTGTACGTAGAAGAACTAGACTAGCTCTACAAGATTTTTTATTTTGATATTCATGTTAGGCTTGAAGATACAGGATTTTATTTTTTACATTTGTCATACCCCCCATCTCCATTTCCACATCCCCTACCCCACTCCTTACCCCATCTGCTGTAAGTGTCAGTTTTCAGTGCTAGTGGTTGTTAAATTTATTTAAAGGGTAAATTGTTTAGCATGTGAGGTAAACCATTCTTCTTTTGAGGGATTTTGTTATTTTCAGAAGTTTAATTATGTTGTAGAGCCATTGCTTATTGAAGCATTGTTGTTAATATTTTGATTGAGGCATTGATTTGTTGTTGATGTTTTGATTGAGGTACTATCGTAACTGTTGTGTTCTAAAATAGATCATACCTCACTAAATAAATGATGTATATATTGTTATAGTAACTAGTCTGAAGAAATAATATGGCCATGTTTTGGACTAAATTTGCACCTTGAATTAAGAAGCCATCCAGATTTTTTGGGTTAAGATGTTAGCCTTAAGCCCAAGACATTTCTTGCTGTAAATTTGACCTTGGTCAGCTGCAAGTGAGAAAGTATTTTGCTTGCCGTATTCTACTACTGCATAGCTTGGTATCAGTATCGTGGACTGAGTGGTCTCCCTTGTTTTTAGTACATTATATTTAAGTGCACCAGCACTCCAAAGGTTGCCATATGTTTACAGTAGTACAAAACATATTGCTAATATATACTCAGAACTCATGTACAGAATGATGTTATTCTTAGAGTAATGCTTGAGAATAATTAGGAGAAAATTAAATGTCTCATTTCAGATAGCAGTAAACAGGGTTTTATTTTAAAAAGCACATCAATTTACATTTAGTTTAACTTAGGATATTAATATTTAATTAAAAGTTATGTGATATAGTTGTTTGTTTATGTGTAATTATATTCAACAGAATGCTAGTTTAGGAACAAGTAATATAGGATCATTTTGATTAAAATGTAATTTTTAAAAGGTTGCACTTAAAACACAAGGAACTGTAAGATGGGAGTTATCTAAAAAAGAACAAACAGTAAGTCATTTAGAACTCAGTAATTGTCATATTTATATCAGATATATAATACTCCTTATTGTTATTTTGTTTATTTTAAAAAATTGATATTCATTCATGCCATTGTAGATTTAATTTCAAGAAAAAGTAATAGTTTGTGTTCAATGTTTTCCTTTTGTGGATATAGATAGATGATCGATTTGTCTTGCTAATTATGAGGTGCTGTTTGAATATTAACCAGTGGTTATGTTGTATTTTGTTATATCACCAAAATAGTGAATGCTTTAAAAAAAATCAAATTATTGATATCATTTAAAAAAAAAAAGGTGAGATCAGTAACTTAAATTAATGATATTTCTTAACCAATTTTTGTCGAGCCTGGCATTGGCATAAGGGGTACTTTTCTGATGTCGTCGTCATAGACGGAGGCTGTGGTGGCGTGTCAAAATGTGAAAGTTTATTTTAAAGTAATTTTTTAACTCTATCAAAAACTAACTAGGTGAGACAATTTAATCCATGGAATTCTTGTTTATAATCTATCAACATTTTATTAAGTAATACATTTACATGTATCACTAAATGTAATCTACCTTTATTTCATTTTTTTGTCAGTGAAACATTAAGTTAAATGTAGTAACTGATTCACTTATTCTACTAAGTATTATTAAAAATTGAATTAGGGATATAATAATATAATAATTAATTTTAAGTAGCACCTCTAGTAAATGGTCTGCAAATGCAGTGATAATTGCAAATAATAAATAAATATAAAGCTTTAGTCTGTATTTATAAACATCTGTAAATATATTGATATATCCTGTGATATTTTACTCCTGGGTTCGGATCCCACTCGGGACAGTTCCTAGTGTGAGAAAGTTTGTCAGTTTGCTTGGGGAAGGTCGATGGTTTTCGCCGGGCACTCCGGTTTCCTCCACCATCCAAGAACTGACCGCCTCAAATAAGTAAAAGAATCTTGACTGGGGCGTAAAACACCATTACTCCACTCCACCTCTGTGATATTTTAAATTTATCTAACTATAATATATATATCTATATGTATACATATATATATATAAATATATAATTTTTTTTAGTATGTACTGGATATCTAGAAATATTTTGTTTTGTGGCATATGGTTTATATATTGAATACAGCTCATACACCTTTGATTATGAATATTTTATCCACAGGGTATGTAACTTTTAATTTTTTAATTGCCTTCACTTTATATTTAAAACTTTTTCCAAGCAAACCTCTCTTTACTCTTTTGTATCTCTTTCTCCACATCAGTGCAGTTATTTTATTGTTCCTTTTCAGAAATTGAAACCATTCAAATAAATTTTAAATCTTTTGTGGCCCCACAAAGAAATAAACCCAAAAGTTGTTAGCCAGAGTTAGCTTATTAAGCTAATGGAATGGTTTACTGCTAATAACAAGTTTTATTGACAAACTTTTAATAAAAATTATTTATTAAAAAATTTAAATTACAGTTGTATTACATTTTTTTTTTTACATATTTAAAGTTTTTGAAAATTCAATTTAAAGTTTTGAATATTAAGAAGAATGATCCTTTAAAGCTTTAATTGTATATATCTTTGGTATAGCCATCATTATTGTAAGAATTTTATTTTGGACCAAGTTTTTCATACAGTTTTATATAGTTTTGTTTTGTGTCTATATGATTTTCTAGTATAATTGTCCAGATCCGTTTTAGCCTTTATGTTTTAGCCATTTACATTATTGTAACTTTTATCAATCTAAAATTTATAATGTACCATTTAGCAAAATTTTCAGCCATCTAAAATTTGAAATTTATTTAAAACTAAGGTTTGTTCCCTCATGCAAAGCATTCCTTATCTGGATTTGGATTTATATAATTTTTGAACTTTAGATTCATTTTTTTCAACTGTTTGGCTTATGTTTTTTATCTATCAAACTTTCGGTCTTAGTGTCATTGATGAGGTATGAATTTCCGAAATGTGCACATCTGGCACTTCAAAATTTAACTGGTATTTGTGTTTTATATTTATAACATTTTAAATATTGTATAATACTAACTTTATTTTTATCGAGCTACATACAGCTATAACAGTAAAAGGTTTAGGATGAAAACTATACATTTTCATATATATTTAAATATATATAAATATAATTTATAATTATTATTCATTCATAATTATACTCTGCTGCTATCTTTGTGGAAATTTTGTTTGTGAATTAAGCTGTATGTAGCTAGGTGGATTCAAATATAGGGAAAGACTTCCTTTTGTACCCTCCAGAAATGGCCTAAAATGACGAAATCATATTATTTTGAACATTTCTGTGAATTTTTTCAAAACATTTTTATGTAGAATTTAATGGGTGGGGGTACAAGAGGAAGTCTTGCCAGATAAAATTGTTAAAAATTTATAGATACATGTTTATACTTATTATATAGTAAGATTTTTAACCAGATATGATTGGGATACATATATGTTATAATCTGCAGGCTATTTGTTGTCATAGTAATATTATCAAAGTGTATTTTTAATATTACGCAAGTCTAAACTAATCTGGAATGTTTAAGCTAGGTTAGTTATATGTTGCTGAAAATAAATGCTTTTAAATTTTGATATCTGGTTTGTAATAATACACAAATACCACCCTGTAAACAAGTTTTATCAGTTGTAGTAATTGCCGTGCTCGTCTGCCTATCCATGAGTTGTAGGAATTGCCTTGCTCGCCCGCCTGTCCATTGAGTCGTAGGAATTGCCTTGCTCGTCCGCCTATCCATGAGTTGTAGGAATTGCCGTGCTCGTCTGCCTGCCCATAAGTTGTAGGAACTGCCGTGTTCGTCCGCCTGTCCATGAGTTGGAGGAATAGCCGTGCTCGTCCGCCTGTCCATGAGTTGTAGGAATTGCCGTGCTCGTCCGCCTGTCCATTGAGTTGTGGAAATTGCCGTGCTCGACCGCCTATCCATGAGTTGTAGGAATTGCCGTGCTCGTCTGCCTGCCCATAAGTTGTAGGAATTGCCGTGCTCGTCTGCCTGTCCATGAGTTGTAGGAATTGCCGTGCTCGTCTGCCTATCCAAGAGTTGTAGGAATTGCCGTGCTCGTCTGCCTGTCCATAAGTTGTAGGAATTGCCGTGCTCGTCTGCCAATCCATAAATTGTAGGAATTGCCGTGCTCGTCTGCCTGTCCATTGAGTTGTAGGAATTGCCGTGCTCGTCTGCTTGTCCATAAGTTGTAGGAATTCCCGTGCTCGTCCGCCTGCCCATAAGATGTAGGAATTCCCGTGCTCGTCTGCCTGTCCATAAGTTGTAGGAATTACCGTGCTCGTCCGCCTGTCCATAAGTTGTAGGAATTGCTGTGCTCTTCCGCCTGTCCATTGAGTTGTAGGAATTGCCGTGCTCGTCTGCCTGTCCATAAGTTGTAGGAATTGCTCTGCTCGTCTGCCTGTCCATAAGTTGTAGGAATAGCCGTGCTCGTCTGCCTGTCCGTAAGTTGTAGGAATTGCCGTAGTCGTCCGCCTGTCCATTTAGTTGTAGGAATTGCCGTGCTCGTCCGCCTGTCCATTGAGTTGTAGGAATTGCCTTGCTCGTCTGCCTGTCCATAAGTTGTAAGAATTGCCGTGCTCGTCTGCCTGTCCATTGAGCTGTAGGAATTGCCGTGCTCGTCTGCCTGTCCATTGAGCTGTAGGAATTGCCGTGCTCGTCTGCCTGTCCATGAGTTGTAGGAATTGCCGTGCTCGTCTGCCTGTCCATGAGTTGTAGGAATTGCCGTGCTCGTCCGCCTGTCCATAAGTTGTGCTCGTCTGCCTGTCCATAAGTTGTAGAAATTGCCGTGCTGATCCGCCTGTCCATTGAGTCGTAGGAATTGCCGTGCTCGTCTGCCTGTCCATAAGTTGTAGGAATAGCCGTGCTCGTCTGCCTGTCCGTAAGTTGTAGGAATTGCCGTAGTCGTCCGCCTGTCCATTTAGTTGTAGGAATTGCCGTGCTCGTCCGCCTGTCCATTGAGTTGTAGGAATTGCCTTGCTCGTCTGCCTGTCCATAAGTTGTAAGAATTGCCGTGCTCGTCTGCCTGTCCATTGAGCTGTAGGAATTGCC
This sequence comes from Tegillarca granosa, assembly GCA_029721355.1. Classification (NCBI taxonomy): domain Eukaryota; kingdom Metazoa; phylum Mollusca; class Bivalvia; order Arcoida; family Arcidae; genus Tegillarca; species Tegillarca granosa. Next base: position 44,804,318 of record CM056599.1, on the reverse strand, counting down.
GTGCTCGTCTGCCTGTCCATGAGTTGTAGGAATTGCCGTGCTCGTCTGCCTGTCCATGAGTTGTAGGAATTGCCGTGCTCGTCTGCCTGTCCATGAGTTGTAGGAATTGCCGTGCTCGTCCGCCTGTCCATAAGTTGTGCTCGTCTGCCTGTCCATAAGTTGTAAGAATTGCCTTGCTAGTCTGCCTGTTCATTGAGTTGTAGGAATTGCCGTGCTCGTCTGTCTGTCCATGAGTTGTAGGAATTGTCGTGCTCGTCTGCCTGTCCATGAGTTGTAGGAATTGCCGTGCTCGTCTGCCTGTCCATAAGTTGTTGGAATTGCCGCGCTCGTCTGCCTATCCATTCAAATTTTTTGAATGAACCTGCTGCTCAGAGAAGTTGCCATGAATTCCACATTTTTGTGTTTTATGATCATAGAATATGTCATGACTTTGAACCGGATTATGTTTAAAAGATAAAGTTCATAGAGGATTTATATTTGGAAATGTTGCCCGGTCTTTTACTCATTGCTTCATTATAGGAATTTTATTTAACTACACACAAGTAGTCACAGTAGCTTGGACAAATCAAAGCAAAACAACAAAATGTCCTTGTATAAACATAACCTCATCCTCACGAAATGTTTTTGTGTTCACAATAGCTACGACCACCAATGACACATCAAGATAAAATTTAAACAACATATTGTACACACTTGTTAAGAACAAAAGAACACGCCACATATAGATGTGTTCACAGTAACCACGACTACCAAGAACACACCCAGGCATTTGTTTGATTGTGTTCACACTAGTCACCGCAACATTACAACAAAATGTACTTATCCTCACCCCATCTTGAACCATACCGTACTTTGAAACAACACAGCTGTTGGCACCAATATCGCATGAAAACAAAAGCTAGGGACACGCTTAGGTTCTTTGCTTAGAACAAAAGAACACGCCACATATAGATGTGTTCACAGTAACCACGACTACCAAGAACACACCTAGGCATTTGTTTGATTGTGTTCACACTAGTCACTGCAACATTACAACAAAATGTACTTATCCTCACCCCATCTTGAACCATACCGTACTTTGAAACAACACAGCTGTTGGCACCAATATCGCATGAAAACAAAAGCTAGGGACACCAAAAACACCGCAACAAAATGTACTTGTGTTCAAAGCACACTTAATTTACTTGTATACAGAGAAGCCACCAATATCATGCGTCATTAAAATGTAGTTTTGGTCACTCTAGCCAAGGCTACTAAGAACACATCAAAAAATGTAATTTTGGTCAAAGTTGCCAGTGCCATCATGTACACACCATGAATTGTACTTTTCCTTTTTAGCAGTGACTACAAAAATCGCATTGCAACAAAATTAACTTGTGTTCGTACAATTCAAAATTATAAATTTAATTTGTTCACAGAGCCACGACCACAATAAACACCACAAAATAAACTTGTTTTATCAGTATTCAGGGACACTATTAACAGTTTCAAACAAAATGTTCTTGTGTTCACCAATTCTACACACTTACAAAAAGGTACTTATGCTCACATAAGCTAGCTTAAAAAAGAACGTCAAGAATATTACACTAGACCACTGGTCTATAATACATATCCAATTTGATTGATGATTCGAACAGCCATGTAAATCAAATATTTTCGACTTTTTAATACGATCAATCTGATCATCAATTCCCCTCTTAACCATAAATAATTTGTTGGTTGTGCAAAAGATGTTTTGCATGTTTTTGAGTGCGACAAATTTCTTATTTTAGTGTGTGTGTGTGTGTGTGTGTGTGTGTGTGTGTGTGTGTGCAGATAACTTTATCGTCATCATTAGAAAACCAGTTATTTGCTTGAAACTTGGTGTAAGATATTCTTGATTGCCTATTTCAACGTTTCGAGAGGCCTTGAAAGCCCGAACATCTGTTAAGTAGGTACGACAATGCGTATCAGTAGTCAATGATTTGGTTGATGGTTCGCCCCATGCTATTGTATTCTACAGATTTTAGAAACAAACTCGATTGATAGCTTCTTTTTAGCATCTTTTAGAAAACATTTCCGTTTGCTGTAAGCCAATGGGCTTGTTTTCGACCGGTGCCGTAAGTTTTTAAACTATTAAAGTCAATATTGTAGATAAATTATTTGAATCAGTCTTGACAATTCGAGCTTTAATTTGATCAGAACCTTTGGTTTAAGATGCGTTTATTTTCTAAAGATATAATCCTGGGATTGTAAAGATGATATGGCACATTTTAACGACATTCTTCAGTTTGTAGCACCAGGTTCCCTGATTGGTGTTTCTTATAATAATGCTTTTTAACAGCGAACTTATGATGTTTCCATTTACCTTAAGTAAAAGGACTTTAAAAGTTACTGATTATTCGGGTTTCCATTAATAATTGTGCTTGTTTATTTATATCAGTTGTCACATTTCAACTTCATGTTTTTGTTTTTTTTGTTTTTTTGTTTTATAATTTAGCTTGAAATCTTTTCTTTACCTAACTGTAATATTCTCAGCTAATTTTCATTTGACATAATCTCCATCTATAGGTAATCTTCTTCTATAAATAATGCCTAAACTGATTGTGAAACAGCCTTGGTCAAACTTGATTTGTAACAATCTGTTTCTAAGTATATAACACAAATACCTGCTACATTTTGATGTGCCATATGTGCACATTTCGGAAAATCATTCCTCATCAGTGACACTAGGGGCACAAAAGTTTGCCAGATAAAAAAAATAGCCAAATAGTTGAAAAAATAAATCTGGAGTTCCAAAATTATATAAATCCAAATCCAGCTAAGGAATTGCTTTGCATGCGGGAACAATCCTTAGTTTTAAATAAGGCTGAAAATTTTGCTAAATGGTATATTTTATGACAGCACAAAGTACTGTCTACTGAGTTATGGATACCCTCGGGGAGTTTTACTCCACCAGCAGCGGTACTCGCTCAGGGGTAGTAAATATATAACACAAATACCTACTAAATTTTGATGTGCCAAATGAGACGTTTAACATTAAACTTTGTACATGTACGTAATTCACAAGTATTATTGTCGGCTTTATTTTATCTTATATTTAGTTGTTAATTGTGAATTTTTCTTATAGTTCATTTTACACCCAAACACATGCAGAATTTTTGGAGCAGGCAGCAGAATTGCAAGAATTTTTCTTCTGAAAATCTTAGTTTAACAAACATTACCAGTGGTACGTGTGTGTATTATATGTCGATGGAAAAAACAGAAAGTACGCTGGCTACGCACATTTATTCGGATATAATGGCTTGCTTTTTTCTGACCATCTTCCTCTTTTCATGACTTCGTTACTTTTGTTAGATTATATCTTAGTGCAAATTATGAAGCTGCTCTCGTTCATTTTTGTTAAATACACAAAGTTTGTTATTTATAATTTACAAAAGTGATGTTGTCGCAATCAAGACCGTATTTATAGCATCTAACATTTCGTTATTACAGTTTTTTGTCAAGAATATGTTTGTTTGTTTTTCTGGTTTTTAAATGCTTTGGCTTTTTAATAGTACACGTAATTCAGCTGCAACGATATCTATTTAAGCGGTCTCTTGTGAAAAAAAAAAAAACAACAACAACTCTGAAGATACATGTACAATACAGTAAAGATTGATTAATTTATTAGGATTACACTTGTTGGACAAGATGACCGGTAAAATAGGTCATATCACCGGAATGTACGGTTTGTATTCCGTGATCTACTTCTCTGACATATATATTGTCTCCTTTATTGAGATATAAGGATATTGTTGCACTTCCAAGACCCCAGCTTGTTTGTCCAGGTTCAGTATAGATCCCTAGTAAACGTTCTCCGTTTTTCAGAAGGAACCCGTGGATTAAACCAACACTGCTGCTGATAGAAAAAGAAAACTCGTAAATACCCGCAACTGGTGCTGTGAATATATCTGTGGATTTGTCGTACGCATTGCCAATGTTAGTGACAACATTCTCATATACTATGGTTCTTGCAGTTGGAGCATTAATTATATTATGCATTAGCTTTGCCAGAAATGTAACGAGTGGCTGCTTCTTGGCTATAAATAATAATAAAAAGGAGAATGCAATTAAATCATTGCAAAGATTAATATTCGGTTTTTTTTTAATTTTCACAATTTTACAGCACATTTCTTAATCCTAGGTTTAATTGGATTATTATTTGTTAATTAATACGATTTTTCCTTTTCCCCCTTTCGTATTGTAACCTCTATATATTTACTTACCAAATGTAGATAAGGCATTATCAATATGTTGTAATTGTAGTGATGAGTTCTTCTGTAACGCCTCTACGTTTGTCATTCTTGTTGATAGGTTTTGCTGTCTATTTTCACAGTGATCGATTTGACGAGTTTTTGTTTTTCATTTTCAGTGTTTACCTTGACAATTCTCATTTCTGCTTGTAAAGATAAAGCAATGGTCTGAAGACTCGTTATCTGTTTCTCTAACTCAGCTCTCGTGGTAGACTCATGGTTTAGTAGCTGCTGTAATGTGCTGATATCATTTATAGGTACCGAATTGTCCAACAGACAAAACACATCCGGGTATTTTGCTGCCAATACAAACCCAGTCACGAACAAGGCAAACAGCGACACTGTCATCTTCCTTTTTTAGTGTTGTATGCTTATTCATCCAATTTATATGATTGTTTTTGCTAGATGTGCATCATTATCAGTTCGATTTTTCTAATACTAAACAATATTTAAGAAATAAAGAAATTTTTAACAGCAAAATTGATAAACAACTAGGATAACAAGACAACATAGAATAAAAAATAGAAAAAAAACAACAAAAAGGTAAATACTTGAACATATGTACATAAATAAATACATAATTATTGACATCGCTTTTAGATAACGTATATAATCTTTTATATATTACACTAAAATGTTATATGTAAACTTCTTCAGTATTTTTCGAATATAGTGTATGTATGTGCGTGTTCATGCGCCCTTAACACACATTTTCGACTTCTCTTAAACTACTGATAAGATTTCAATGAAACTAAGAAGCATTTATTTGCCATAGTGATTCCAATTTGTTAATGTCGATTTAAACTAGGTCAATTAGACTTGAAGATGCAAAATTTTAAAGCCTTTATCTGAACCAATTATTGTAGAAAACATCTCATATGATATTTTGCTTTCTTCGTGTCTTAAACCTGTAGGTTAAGGTCGTGACTTTATTTCTACCTTTGTGCTTTCATTCCTTCTTTAGCTGTTTGTTTATCATATATCAGTGTAGATTTTATTTTTTTATGCTTTACAGCTTTCTTTTTCTACATAAAGCCAGAGACAAGGGTCAAATCATTAAGATTGCTACAGCTTGATTATATTTATGTAAAGACTGTGACAGAGTTTTCAAGTTCTGATGATTTCGTGAACTTACTTTCAAATGTGGGTCATGGTCATAGGCTATGTGGATAACTTGAGAATTTGCTCTGCACTATTGATACTATTTAGCCTTTTTGACCAATATAAATTTATCATTCAGACATAAATGTTCAATATTTTTAAACATTATTTGTCTAGATTTAGGCAAGATCAAAAGTTGGGGGACCATGTCATGATTAGTACTTTGAATTGAACAATTATGAACTTGTGTAAAACTTTTACGGTTTTGGTTTCCTTCCGGTTTCATTAACTGACCTGTAATACAGGTTAAGGTCAAGATAATGACCTAGATTTTTATATTCATACTTTTGGTACTATTTTAGTTATTATTGCAAATATTGCAATGGATCTGAATCGTGTTTATGGTATGAGACATTTATTCATTTTGTTAAAGTCCATGTTCAATTTTCAATTTTTCAATCTTGATACATGTATATGTAAATTTTTTGTATATGTATATTGAAGTTTCAATTTTAATTTTTTTTCCAATGATCTCGGTATGCAGTTAGGATATATGGACAAAGTCATCACCCAGTATATTTAAGAATTGACTGTCATTTTTTCCTGGGTTATCAAGGAATGAACCAGATTTTAAAACTAGCAAATCTGATGAACTGCTTCCTGGGTTATCAAGGAATGAACCAGATTTCAAAACTAGCAAATCTGATGAACTGCGAAGCAGTTCATTTTAGATTTGCTAGTTTTAAAATCTGGTTCATTCCTTGATAACCCAGGAAAAAATGACAGTCAATTCTTATATTTATTTTCATAACATTCTTTTTACAAACTTCTCGAATGCGTCATACAAATAAGAAAGAAAAACCGGTATATACCGAATCTGTCGGCATTGTAAATATTCTGGGAACAGCCAATATGTCAATCAAAATAATTCCCGCCTTCTCACTGATTGTGTGACGTAATAGACGGCTTAAAAAATAGTACGCTGGAAACAAAAGAACATTTCATACAATTTTGTTCGAATAGACAAACAAAGTTACAAATTCATATTGATTGTTATATTACAGCTATTAAACGTTGAATTTGTCAAAAATCCCGATTGTATGGATGACAGGGTATTGGAAACACCAATGCGCGACGTTTTGTTGGACTGGGTTGTGCACAGGTCCGAGCATGGAACCATCACGTGATTATCAGTTGCTGGTAGAGAAGAAGAAGCATGGTCAGATGCAGAGGGAATTACGGCAGAAGTATTACCAGTGACAGTTGATGAAAGAAGCGTCGCTGTGAACTTAAAGCATGTTTTTGCATGGTCGAACAGTCGCGAGAGTAGCTCCTGACAGAAGCCTCATTACGACGACCGCTCATAAACATTATCTGTCTGGTCTCAACACCGGCATCGCTCATAGCTTGTATGGTAGGCCTAGTGGCCCGCAAGCAGTGTGCCGTGTAGCGTTTAGAACACCCTGACGATGGAAATATTTTTAAGTATACAATAAAAATCGAAACAAATATTTTATTTATTTATTTATTTAAAAATCAATATTTTTTCCTTCATTTTCAATTTATATTTAATTAAATAACACTATAAAATAAAATGTGATGGCTTGAATGTTAAAAATAGATTGATAAAAGTAGGTCACGGGAATTGCCTAATGTTCTAGATTTTCTACAATGAGTTCATCATAGGAATTCAATAGGTATTGTAAATATTTTTTATTTTTTGAAAAAATATTTATTTTGCTATAACGTGAAAAAAACTTGAAAAAAGAAGGAAATATCGAAGTATGTACGTGGTTTTGTGAGATAAAAACAGATAGCTAAAAATAGGTCAGTTAGGGAAAAACCAGAATTGGTATTCATGCGCGATGTGAAAAACCGATGTTTATGCGAATAATGAAAACAAAAATCAAACTGGGTTCAACGTAGAAATTATTTTTCTATTGTAAATATTTAAATTTATACTTTTTAAGCCATTTATTTATATATGTCGAAGCAGATTTTAACTTAACTTTTTATAATGTTTCCAAAAACAGTATGTTTACAATAATCCTTTTAGCATTTGGTATGGGTTTTTCTTACTAAATACAATATTTTGATAAAAATATTTTGTAGCACACATTTTATTTATTTTAGTTTTATTTTGTTACTAGCCGCTAGGTGAAAGTTATATGCTATTTAGCCTTTTATTAACTTTTTATGTATTTAATGTTTGTTTCCATCAATCTTTTTACGGGGTTTTTCTTATAGTGTTTTCATGAAATGACATTCGTAACAGATTTAATGTCAAAGTCCAAGACCTTGATTCATTTTCGTTTTGTGTTCTTTTTCTCACATTTAATTCTTAAATCTAATTTTTTTTGCTTTGTTTAATATAAAATTTACCTTTTTAAATGCATATCACTACTTGTGTTCCCATTGGTCAGAGCCGCAAACAACAACCATAAAAAAAAAAAAAAAAAAAAAAAAAAAAAAAAAAAAAAAAAACCTAGTCCACACTTACAATGTAAACACTTGTGTTCCCATGTACAATAGTCAGTTCATACATAAACGCAACTAAATGCAATACATAAGGGACCTCATTTACATACAAATACAAATCCTTCTTTCTTTAGAAAGACAACTACTGTTGTTGTAATAATGTTAAAGGTTATATCAGCATTTCAGCTATTAGCGACAAGTGGAGAGTGAAGTGGAGTAATGGTGGTTTACGTCCCAGTCAAGAATCGTTCACTTATTTCGAGGCTCTCAGTTCTGGGATGGTGGAGAAACCGGTATGCCCGGAGAAAACGATCGACCTTCGGCAAGCGAACTGACAAACTTTCTCACACTAGGATCTGTCCCGAGTGGGATTCGAACCCAGGCGGTGAGAGGCACTGTGATTCGTAAGCGCGCGCTTTAGACAACTCGGCCACCAAGGCCCCGCTATTAGCGGTTCTAAATCTTTATTGATTAATCTCAGAAGAAGTCTGTGAATGGACGAGGTGTGTTTATGAGTGTTTATCATGATCTGATAGTATCTTTCCGGAGCATTCGACGTCGCTTTACTAACGGAAGTTCACGTATTTAATTGAAGAAGCCAGCTTTTACTTTGCTTTTTGGGTTGTGATTGGTAATGTTAAAGACATGTTTTCGTTTGATTTTGTTCCATTCCATTTGATGTAACGTGCTTTTTGTTGTTCTTGCATTTATGTAGCAAAAGAATTTCGGTTGCAACAATATCTTTTACTAACAAATAAAAAACTAAACTCTATTTAAATACACACAAGTCATTCATACTAACTTTATTACAAATCGACTTGCTGGATGAGGTGACCAGTAAAGTAGGTCATATTACCGGAATGTATGGTTGCTATTGCGGAATCTTCTTCATTAACAAACATCCTGTCTCCTTTATTTAGATGCATGGAAACGGTCGAGCTTGCAAGGCCCCATGTACTGTTTTTCACAATTCCGCTATATATACCTAGTATAAGTTCTCCGTTTTTCACAAGGAACCCCTGGGTGAAACCTGCACTGCTGCTGATAGAGAATGAAAACTCGTAAATACCCCTAACTGGTGCTGTAAATATGCCTGTAAATTTATCGTAAGCAAGACCAATGTTAGTGACGACGTTATCATATACTATTGTTCTTCCGACTGGAGCATTAATTATATCGTGCCATAACCTTGCCAGAAATGCTACAGGTTGCTGCTTCTTGGCTATAAAGAGATAAAACACACATACATGTTAAAATGTAAGGATTAATATTCTTGTCGATTGTTTATTTTTCACTATTACCATTAAAGCAATTTTTGTAAGTTTACATTTCGGCTTTTACTCTGTAATTATGTGGTTCGGTTTGAACATCAATTACAAACTAATCATAACGCTTTCTGCAAATATGTCGCTGCCCCCCCCCCCCCCTCTCTAAACAAAAACGTTTGCTCTTTATTGCGGTTTTGACATTTCATCATGTATGCTGTTACGTTTTGTGTATTTCTGAGTAAGTTTGAATTTTTTTTTCGTATAACCTCCGCTTTTGTTCATCGCAAAAGAAAACGATAAAAAAATCATTAAACTATACGTGGGATACGTGTGTCACATTTATTTATTAAACTTTTAATTTTCAAAATTTACTTTTGACCTTTTACTAAAATATAAATAATTACCATTATTTTGAATGGATAAAAAAACATACTTGCTCACGCAGAATAACTGAGTGCGTACTCGAAGACATTTGCGTAAGCAAGGAAAATTTGCTTCAGTACGCATTTAAACCTTTACGTGAGCACGTAAAATCACGCATACAACGAAACCATTTTCACTTAAGCACGCAATCACATATGCGTTGACACACAACTACTCTCACGTGAAAACGCGGTAAGAATTTTCATGTATCACTACTGTGTCGCCTTATAGTTTTTGTTGATTTCGTATTTAAATCTATTTTACGATTTACTTACCAAATGTAGATAAGGAATTATCAATATGTTGTAACTGTAGTGATGAATTCTTCTGTAACGCCTCTACGTTTGTCATTCTTGTTGATAGGTTTTGCTGTCCATTTTCACAGTGATCGATTTGACGAGTTAAATTGTTCTGAACGTTGATGATCCAAGCTGACAGATTTTGTTTTTCATTTTCACAGTTTACCTTAACAGTTCTTAAATCTGCTTGTAAAGATAAAACAATGGTCTGAAGACTCGTTATCTGTTTCTCTAACTCAGTTCTCATGGTAAATTCCTGGTTTAGTAACCGCTTTAATGTGCTGACATCATTAATTGTAGATATAGGTCCTGAACTGTCCAGCAGACAAAACACATCCGGGTATTTTACTGCGAATACAAACCCTGTCATAAACAAGGCAATAACCGAAACAGCCATCCTGTCTCTTCAAATCAAGTAAACTTATTCATACAAATAGGTTGACCTTTTTGCTTGAACCCTGTTCTGAAACTTTATCACTTTTGACCGGCCTTTCGTTATCAGTAGTGTGTGTGTGTGTGTGTGTGTGTGTGTGCTTCATCAATTACGATTGGTAAAATATTTTTTCTAAACTTCTGAAAAAGGCAGCGTTAGAACATTAAAAGGAAAATCTTGCAAGCGTGTTAAGTTTGATTTAAAGGGCACTATTCTATCATTTTAAATAATAGTATAATCAAAGCGCATCAAGTTGAACTGATACCATGTGACATTGCAAAATTACTCTCAAAGTTTTTTTATTACTTTAATGGCCATATACAACCACTGACTGCATGTTTAAGAAAATTGACCAACTAGTCAAATGACTTGATTAGCTGGGCTGTTGCACCGAGAATGTAGTAACATGTATATCATTACCTCTGATGGAAATAACCGCATCTCGACACAGTAAACTTCTCTCAACTCGAAAACGAGCCATTTAAAAATGAATAAAATAAATTAAAAAAAACTTGATCAGGAGATATAACTGATTTTGTTTGTGGTACTTGTATTATGCTGCTTTTAGGTACAGATGTAATTAGAATTGTTTCTTGAGAGCCAAATACCCACGGATAGCAGGGATGAGGGATAACCAGACAAATGGACAGACAGATGCACGTTGGTTCCTAAATACCCCTTAAACAAAAAATTGCAGGTGTAGGGGTAATGCTAGTAATAATCAACACCTATTTGTGTATTTGTTGAAACATCGATGCCCTGTATGTGGAATACCGGGTTTAATCTCAAGAACTTGAAAATTAGCAGTGACTATTTTTCGACATGAACTCGGTGATTATTGCATCCTACGGACGAGTCCTCAATTCCAGTGCCCCGTGTGACGGTAGGCATGACAGTGACACAAAAAGGTCACTCACTGCACATTGCCTTACACGCAGTTGCAAAGATCCAACTTTTGCTATTTGACCTATAGCTGGCGACGCCTAGATATCAACAGAATTTCTTGACTGGGACCCCAACCCGATTTATTAAATCAGCCAAAGAACCAAATAGCGTTGAACATCTACATCGCTGTTTAAACGTTAATGTTGTATCTTGGTCAAGTATTTTCACTGCCCAGCTGGTTTATAGAAGTCTACGTAAAACTGATTAAATTATTTATTCATGTCGGATTAAACCAGTCACCATTACGCAACTTTTGGTAATCTTACACACGAATCTGTAATAAAGAATATTGTTGCAACATATGGAAAAAAATGTTGTAACGTTTAATTTTCATGGCAGAATGACATGGCTGGTGCTTGCAGCTGCTCGTTGGGTCGTTATCAGACCCCAATTTTACAAGAGTTCACTCAATTTAGTGTACATTCAACTCAAATCGGGGAATATTCAATTGTCAATTTTAAGACATTGCACAGTTAAAATCTAATGTTTTATTTATTTTGTTTAGTGCAGGTTTGTTGAACAAAACTAAATATTGTTTCATAAAACTTATTTTTTTTAAAGAATGTTAAATATTTGAGTTGAGTGTACACTCAGTTGAGTGAATGATTGTGACACTGGAGCCAAGTATTTTATTATTCCTGTGATTGACGCCCCATCGTTTATATATACATATTTAGAAATTGAAAATTTTAATATACTTTTTACAAATTAGCACTCAATGATATATAAAATACAATATTACAAAATAATATAAATCACTTAAAAGGTATCAAACCTTGCGTAGACCTGAACAATACCTACAAATTCTTTCAACCTAAACTGGTGCTTCCTGCATGTTAGTCAAAATAGTTTGGTTTTTTTTAAACGAGTATAGTAGGTACTGTAGGTTATAAATGAAGGAAATATATAATTCCTTCTAAAATCATGTTTTGCAAACACTTTTTTCTAGTTCTTATTTAAAATCAATTAAAATTTGGATACCGCCACTTTTTTGAATGCTTTATTGTGATACAACAACCTCTGCTCCCTATAAACAATCTTCTGTCCTTGTCCCACACGGTGGACATGCTTGGTTTTTCGGAACACACGGAGAAATAGCACTTGCTGACACATGCTGGAAAACTTCACCATCGGGACATTTCATTACCTCACTGGATGAGCCGAAGCAGACGACATATTTATTACAGATTCCGGGATCAAGGATTTCCATTTGAAAAACTGTCCCGCTACATTTCGGCATTTCACCTCCGTGTTCTGTGGGTATTTTGTAGAGACTTGTACAAGCACCAAACGATGTTTCTGACGGTTTGTAAAACATCATTTGTTCACTGACTCCGTCTTTGCCACACATTCCGCTGCCGATAAGCCTTGATTTATAACATATCACATAGTACGGAGACAAATTAGGCCGATATGTCTTCATTGCATCCATCCATACACCATCAGTCGTCTGCTCACAGCTCGGGTAATCAATATAACATGGTCTGCCATGACCTGAACGATACTGATTTCTTATATAATCACCTGAAATGAATGTTAAAAATAAAGTCCCTTACAATAGATACCACAAATTCAAATTGCTGTACAGTTTCTGTTCTGTTTTTCGTTCGATTTTTCTCCCTTTGGTGATATTTTGTTCTTCATATCAGGGATGAAATAAACTATCAAAAAAATCGATTGGCAGAATGGATTAACGAAAGCTTCAATTAAATGATAATCTAAATTATATGAATAGTCAATTACATGAAAACACGAATTATTAAAAAAGTCAAAACGCCATGATAAAGTGTACAAAACAAAACGTTATGATAAAGTGAAGCAGACAAAACGCCAAGATAAAGTGTACAAATCAAAACGCCATGATGAAATGTTCCAAACAAAACGCCACGATAAAGTGTACCAAACAAAACGCCATGATAAAGTATACCAAATAAAACGCCATGGAAATGATAAAGCGTACCAAACAAAACTCCATGAAAATGATAAAGTGTATCAAACAAAACGCCATGATAAAGTGTACCAAACAAAACGCCATGAAAATGATACAGTGTATCAAACAAAACGCCATGATAAAGTGTACCAAACAAAACGACATGATAAAATGTACCAAACAAAACGCCATGATAAAGTGTTCCAAACAAAACGCCATGAAAATGATACAGTGTATCAAACAAAACGCCACGATAAAGTGTATCAAACAAAACGCCATGGAAATGATACAGTGTAACAAACACAACGCCATGATAAAGTGTACCAAACAAAACGCCATGATAAAATGTACCCAACAAAACGCCATGATAAAGTGTACAAAACAAAACGCCATGATAAAGTGTTCCAAACAAAACGCCATGATAAAATGTACCAAACAGAACGCCATGATAAAGTGTACCAAACAAAACGCCATGATTGAGTATACCAAACAAAACGCCATGATAAGGTGTACCAAACAAAACGCCATGAAAATGATAAAGTGTACCAAACAAAACGCCATGATAAAGTATACCAAACAAAACGCCATGATAAGGTGTACCAAACAAAACGCCATGAAAATGATAAAGTGTACCAAACAAAACGCCATGATAGAGTGTATCAAACAAAACGCCATGATAGAGTGTATCAAACAAAACGCCATGATAGAGTGTATCAAACAAAACGCCATGATAAAGTGTACCAAACAAAACGCCATGATAAAGTGTACCAAACAAAACGCCATGATAAAATGTACCCAACAAAACGCCATGATAAAGTGTACAAAACAAAACGCCATGATAAAGTGTTCCAAACAAAACGCCAAGATAAAATGTACCAAACAAAACGCCATAGAAATGATAAAGTGTACCAAACAAAACGCCATGATAAAGTGTACCAAACAAAACGCCATGATTAAGTATACCAAACAAAACGCCATGATAAGGTGTACCAAACAAAACGCCATGAAAATGATAAAGTGTACCAAACAAAACGCCATGATAAAGTGAATCAAACAAAACGCCATTATAGAGTGTATCAAACATAACGCCCTAGAAATGATAAAGTGAAGCAATAAAACGCCACAGCAAAGATAAAGTGTACCAAACAAAACGTCATAGAAATGATAAAGTGAAGCAGACAAAACGCCAAAGCAAAGATAAAGATTACCGAACAAACAACGCCACAGCAAAGATAAAGTGAAGCAGACAAAACGCCACAGCAGTGTGAAGTGTACCAAATATTACGCCACAGCAATAATAAAGTGAAGCAGACAAAACGCCACAGCAATGATAAAGTTTAACAAACAAAACGCCACAGCAATGATAAAGGGTACCAAACAAAACGCCACAGCAATGATAAAGTGTACCGAACAAACAACGCCACAGCAAAGATTAAGTGCACCAAACAAAACGCCACAGCAAAGATAAAGGGTACCAACAAAACGCAACAGCAATGATAAAGGGTACCAAACAAAACGCCACAGCAATGATAAAGTGCACCAAACAAAACGCCACAGCAAAGATAAAGTGTACCAAACAAAACGCGACAGCAAAGATAAAATGTAACCAACAAAACGCGACAGCAATGATAATGTCTACCCAACAAAACGCGACAGCAATGATAAAGTGTACTAAACAAAACGCCACAGCAAAGATAAAGTGTACCAAACAAAACGCCAAGGCAAAGATAAAGTGTACCAAACAAAACGACATAGAAATAATAAAATGTAAAACAAACAAAACGCCACAGCAAAGATAAAGTGTACCAAACAAACAACGCCACAGCAAAGATAAAGTGTACCAAACAAACAACGCCACAGCAAAGATAAAGTGTACCAAACAAAACGACATAGTAATGATAAAATGTATCTAACAAAACGCCACAGCAAAGATAAAGTGTACCAAACAAAACGACATAGTTATGATAAAAAGTACCACAAACAAAATGCCACAGCAATGATAAAGTGTACCAAACAAAACGCCATAAAATGATAAAGTGAAGCAGACAAAACCGCCATGATAAAATGTACCAAACAAAACGCTATAAGAATTATGAAGTGTACCAAAACAAACATGTTTACCAGTGTGTTATAGTTTTCTGAGGGACCAGTGTTTGTTTTTAAAGAGTTTATGCCATCGGTTTAAGATACACTATACTACCTAGGAGAAAACTAAAGCAGCACCTGCTCCCAGAAAACTATAATGATGTACAAGTTAAATTGAGAACTTTACTAATATTACTTATATCAGAGAACTATACTTTTAACATTGTTACTAATTAGTACTTACATCCGGACTTCAGTTCTTTTCTGTTCCCACATTTAACAACAGTAAACGCCTCATCACAGGTCATTGTGACGTCATTGAATAATCTAGGATATATACACTCATTCAGGTAGATACTGGGTGCGTTCGGTAGAGGACTTTTTGTTTGACTGCAGTTAAAGTACATTTGACAGTATCCCGGATGAGCAATGATGGTTGCACCTCTGCTACACTGGTCTTTTACTACCAGATCTAAATCTGTAAAACATTGGAATATAACAAATACATCTAAAAAATTAGATTTATATTCAAACTACTTTGTTAAAGGTTTCTTGGAACCCTAACAGGACATTTTTTTCTTGTTTTATAATGGTCTTTGTGCAGTTAACAAACACAAAATTTGTACGGTCTTATTAAAGGCCAAAATACTGAGTTACTTATAATAATAATAACAATAATAAAAACAGCTTTCCGATGTATACTCTGTGAAGTGATGGTTTTTAACTCAATCTTGAACATCAGTATTTCAAAACAATTCTTAAAATTGTTTACTTGCCTATATGACATCTAGCACCTGTATACAATAATGGACATTCACAGGAAAACTGGACGTTGTCCACCTTAGAACACTGACCACCATTTTGACAAGGGTTGACTCTGCAAGGCTCTAAATCTGTAAAATGTAAACAGAATTGAAGAAAGAAATTTGATTTGCATTTAATAAAATAGGGTGTAATTCTGAAAATATGTTTAACCGCCACCACCATCACCACCACCACAATAATAATATTAATAATAGTAATACATCTAATTGTAATAATAATAATAATGTGTCAGACCAATGACCACTCCTTTCGTTTAACATGCGTATTGAAAGTATGTACCATTTATATATCCAATGGCTACATAATTGAGCGTTATCAAAAGTGTTTTGCAAATTTATCAATCATGTTTCGTCAAGTTTTTCATTGATTTTTTTAAATCATCAAGCACGATGCTCATTATAACTTTATAAAGACATTAAGTCTGCCTGTACTTAAAGAATAAGATTTTAAAATTAAATAAAACATGACCACAATCACATTTCTTAAGAAATTATATATTGGATACATGTATATACCTGTAGCGTTAGTGTTACCTATGTAGAATAATATCCTGTAAAATGTTACTTTGTTTACCGGCTTACCGATTTCACAGTTATTTCCTCCATATCCGGGAGAACATGCACACGTGTATGCCCCGCCTGATTTATTACACGTGCCTCCATTCTTACATGGCTGATCGTCACACACATCTGTCACCTGGTGTGCTGTTTTAAAGCAAAATAAATAAATAAATAAATAAAATCATAATAAAAAAGAAAAAGAATATATATATATATATATATATATATATATATATATATATATATATATATATATATATATATATATATATATATATATATATATATATATATATTTTTTTTTTTCTTTTACTCTGTCCTAGTTAGTCTAGATCTTAATACAGTCTTATATAATCAGAAATTCGATAGAAAACCCTAGCGTCTCTTTAAGCAGCATGTAGAACTTATGATCTTAATTTTCTTTACGTTTCCTTTTTGACGAGTAAAAATGTAGTAATGTTAGAATACGCAGCACAAGCCGAGATATTGTCACTTAGCGGAGGCGGTCAGTTTTAAAATGGTGAAGAAAAACAAAAAACGGTGTGTCCACAGAAAACCACCGACCACAGAAAGAGAACTCGCCACTAGGATCTACCAGAGCGTGATTCAAACCTAATCGGCGAGAGTCGCTGTGATCCGTAAGCGCCCGCCTGGGACCATTCGGCCACCGACGCCATAACTAATAAGATATTACAAATATTCCAAATTAATTATGATGCACTATTTTTTTTCTTATTTAGAAAATTTTGATGGTTTTTATTTAAATAAGATGGGTGCAAATGAAATTTATTTTAACTTTTACGTATAAAAATTTAACCCACCTTCCTCGCAATTAGTCCCTTTATAGCCGGTTGCGCATGAGCAGCTGTAACTTCCGGTTTCTGTCAAAGCGATACATAAACCGCCATTCAAGCATGGGCTGCTTCCACATCCCGCCATCTGGTTATCTTAAAATAAGAAGGTAGACATTTCTAATTAGAAATAATGTTGAAACAATTAAAATTAAAGTTTTTCCAATGAGATATTTATATTGAGGTGATAACAAGCATTTCCGATCCATGTTACACAAAACTTAATTTATTATAAACAGAATCTAATAAATACTATTATCACTTTCGGACCATTTTATCAAAGTTACATTTCAGTTGATGTTACAATTTTGTGAAACATAACATTATCAGATACAATATTGATTTTCAATAATTAGTTTAACAAATTTTAGCGAAAAGCTTAAGGGCAATATGTGAAAGCAAATAAATAAATAAATAAATAAAGCAGCTTTTGAAATTAAAATGCCTTTCTCAATATCATCGACAAATTAGCCAAATCTAATATTTAACTCCTTGACCTTGACTTTTGACCTTGGGTATTATGAAAAGTTCTAACATTTATCCATCCATATATTTGTAAGTAATATTGTGGACACAATATTGGATAAGACGGACAGATAAACAGGGTGATTTTTATCATTAAAATTCATTTGCGGAAGGCGGTATAAAATAAACATACTGAATAAATAAATAAATAAATAAATAAATAAATAAAAACATGTACATATTTTGCAGTATACAAAGTTGATTAATTTTATCGGTACTTTATATTTGACCTTCTGACCTCCGCAGTATCAATGGCACCTTAATTCTCGCCATGGCCAGAAGGACATCAGATAAGACAATAGACAGTAAGCATATCTTCCATATAAGAGTACAGTAATCAGATCACATTGTACATAAAACTGTATCCTTACCAAGACAAACAAAGTCTGCCTTAGGCAACTTTAGTTTATCAATGTGAAATAAAATTCCAAAACAATTATGAAAAATATAGTAATATAGCCTATCATCAGGCTATCAGTGGTAATATGAAAAAAATCCCAAATAAAGGTAAAGAACAAAATTATTGAATAAAATACAGCAAAACCAATCTATCAGGGTAACATCCTATATAAAGATTGAAAATAAAATACAGCAAAACTTTCCTTTCGTGGTAAAATTAATTTGAAAAGAACAAGTAAAAGTGACTTTCGAACAGACAACATTATCTTATCTCCGGACAAAAGCAAGCTCCGAACAGCGGCCAACATTCGTACCTCGCAACATACGGTGTTAGAAAGTTGACCCTGTTTCGGAGCTTGGGACCAAACTTGTAAAAGCAGTTTTTAAACAGGACCTGTAATAATAATACCTGATAGTTACCCTTTTATATATTGAAACCATGTTTAAAGACAATTTGACAATACAAATAAGACAGATAAATCTATTAGCATTGTAGTAATAGACTTGTTTAAATTCCCTGAGGGGAGACGGCAGCAGGCAGTCAGAAAATATACCGTTTAGCAAAGTTTTCAACCGTCTTAATTTTTTTAAATTAATCCAAAACTAAGGTTTGTTCCCTAATGCAAAGCATTCTTTAGCTGGATTTGGATTTATATAATTTTGGAACTCAAGATTCATTACTTTTCAACCGTTTGGCTAATGCTTTTTATCTATCAAACTTTTCGGCCCCTAGTGTCACTGTTGAGGAATGATCACTGAAATGTGCACATCTGGCACATCAAAATTTAAAGAGTATTCGTTTGATATATTTACTTGTTTCAATGCCTGCAACTGCTGTTTCACAGTTCTTTCCAGTGTATCTAGTATCATCAGTAGTGTCTGAACAATCACATTTATAATCATCGACTTCATCAATACATTTTCCGCCATTCTGACAAGGGCTGCTTAGACAATCGTCAATATCTGAAAAAATATATATCCAAACGCTTACAAGTAATATAAAGAAATCATTGAAATATGAAGTATGTTCTTGGCATGATACACGCCACAGCAAATCAACAATTTAATAAAACAAATAACTTCATCGTAATATAATCACAAACGATAAAACTTTTAAATTCGGTGTGTATTATTTATAATAGTTGACTTATTTAACAAATTGTGTTGCTGAATTATGTTCACAAAAGTTCGCATTAAAGACGGGGGCATAATGCTGAGGTTTCAATATGCGTTTTGTTTAAACTTCTATTGTTTAGTTTTTCTTCACTTAATTTGATATTACCTAGAACATAAGATACGTTTTATTTTTGCTATGTAAAATCTATTTTTGCTATGTAAAAAGCCAAATGACTACATTATTTATGGAAGACCGAATTCGTTTACCTTGTTCACAATGTATCCCAGCATACCCTGGTAAACAGGAACATATGTAATTCTTCCCATTTCCGGATCCCAGACATCTACCATTTAAACAAGGACTGTTTCCACATGGATCTTCAACTGTTTATAAAATGTTTTTTATTCTACTTCACCAAAAAATTTGGTATTTTTTAAACATCATTGTACCTGTCATTTACCACTTTTTGAATGTATTTTTATGATTAAATTCATGTCATACCTATTGTCATGTGTCATATTATTTATTTTTACATTCATAAATACGACATTAAAATCTTGACAACACAATAGTAAGTGTATTACTTCGTCGGTGGCTCAGTGGTAGAGCATCCGCCCCGAGAGCGGAAGGTCATGGGTTCAACCCGGTGGCGCCATATATAAAAGACTTTTAAATTCTTACATTTTGCTTTCAAGTCTGGCGTTCGGCAGTAAAAATATAAAGTATCGATTGTTTCATCTGGTATCGGGGTAATGAACAGGAGGAGTGACATTCTTATCTGTGGCATACTGACTCTGTGAGCTAATACCTTACCAAAACGTCGCTCCAAGTGCGCGCTAGGACAATGAAGGTCAGAATATACACTCGCATATCTTACATCTTACGCATATACGAAATTGTTCTATGATTAATCCATAGAGATTATTAACCTTGCATTTCTAGCGAATAACTGAAAAAATGCTGAAGCGACGTTAAACAACATACAAACCAACCAAGTTGAACTTACCACCCAAATATCTTATATATTATTTTTACTTTTATTACTAGTATCACGAAGTCAGTTAGACTGATTATATTTACTTACACTTGGCAAATATCAACCCGTTAGAACAATCATCGTACTCGCTGTTTCTTCGGACACATACTTTGTACTTTTTACTGTATACCATATTCTCTGCACATGGTGGCATTCTTGTCACCGGCTTCCCGCCAGAACAATACCACAACTGACAAGAATCGTCCACAAACCAATCATCTGTGGTATCGTGGCAAATAGAATTCAAAAGTGGCACAGAATTAGAGTATCCGAAAATCGCCAACAAGATCAAGAATAGACACACGTTTTCCATGTTCGATCTATCGATGTGGTTTAAACATATTTTTCATTTTCATGATCACTTAAGAAATTTCGAAACAAATATATATATATAAATATTAGGCACACCTAAATACAAATCCAGTTATATATCGTTATTGTCATAAACTTCATGAAGTCCAGCCACTGGCAATATACTGATTATATTTCCATTTTCGTGATGTTCGATTGACCACTAACCTCACGAGATCTTAAAAAGGGCGTATGTATCTCTAAATAAAATTAAAAAGAAACAGATAAATTCATGACAAAATTTAAGTTTGCATTTTAATTGTTTTAAATAGCCTCTGCGTAAATATTTATTTTGTTAATATATTCATATAAGTATTTTGTACTTTTGATCTTACATGACTTACCGGAATTTGTCTATTTTTAATCAGATAATTGTTTTAAGCAACAAAACCCTTTAGCTAGATGAATCAATACATCGCTGACGTCATACGTGGAATCAGTATTTTCCGTAATAAGTTTAACATATACCTTGGTGATACCAATAATAAAGGGGTTTAACACCTTTGTTTTCGGTAAGGCCATCTATGTCTTTGTGAGTTAAAGGATATATTAAATGTATATATATTGGATTCTGTTTATATTTAACAGTTAAGCCATTCTTGATAATAAATTCAGGTTTTAATGTAGATTATGTAGGAACAGTATTAGTGGACAGTTACTCTAGTGCCCGGGTCGCAACACGTGTTTTACGTCATCGTCGGGTTTTACTTCAATATCTTTGCAAAAATTGAAAACCAATCCTTAAATGTCGACAATTTGTAAAAACAATTGTCATTATATTTTCATTCATATGAACTGACCTTCAAATGGGGTCAAAGTCAGTGACCAAGATTATAAC
Source organism: Tegillarca granosa (assembly GCA_029721355.1). NCBI lineage: Eukaryota > Metazoa > Mollusca > Bivalvia > Arcoida > Arcidae > Tegillarca > Tegillarca granosa. The sequence continues at coordinate 44,782,580 of CM056599.1, read as the reverse complement.
AAATCGAATTTTTATTGTTGAAAAGGGAGATGATTGAAATTTCAAATAAACAAGCCCTGTCTATTTCCGAGCTAACAAGCTAGCCACTATCCAGTGCTTTCATTACTATGATAATGTTATTGAATGCCAATACTATGATTATATTAGATATGATCTTTTTAACTTCTACGAATAATTATTTTTACATCTTGGACAGTTTATATATTTAATGATATTGAATGACGTTAATATAAAAAATAATTTCTGCAAATTTAAATGTTCAAAGGACGAAATCAGTTTCATGTTCAATAAGTAGTTAACAGATTTTAGACAACGCGTCTGGTTTTAGTATATATACTTTATGTTTTATATATAATGTGCATAATTTTTACTTTGTAACGCATCTATAATTAGTGTTAGTTTGTGATCCTGTGATCCAACACAGCGCTCTTAATACCAATTGGCCACCGTGGCCCCTAATTGTGAAAGATTGCTTGTTTCAGATTTCGACACTTGTTCTGAGGATCAATAATAATAATAATAATAATAATAATAATAATAATAATAATAATAATAATAATAATAATAATAATAATAATAATGGTGATAATGGTGATAATAATAATAATCATGATGATGACGATGATGATGATGATGATAAAAATAATAAATGAGAACATGAAACAGAAGAAAAGAAATAATTCTTCCAACTAGCAAGGTGGAAGAATTAATAAAAATTTATATACAATTATTATTTCAGATAGTTGGTGCAGCAATGTGGGGTCTTGGGACATGGTCTTTAGTTATGGACCCTGTAACCATTAAGACAATTATAGATTTCCTTTTCAATCCAAGAATTATTATTCTCATGGTGATTGGTTGGGGAACATTTATAATTTCATTTTTCGGTTGTTGCGGATCTCTAAGAGAGATAAGAGTATTTTTAAAATGTGTAAGTATTTTTTTAATTCACAAAAGTATCAAATATAAAACAAACTAAAATATGTAATTTCTTACACACACACACACACACACACACACACACACACTAATTTTGCTGTTTAGACTACTTTCTTGAAATCTTTTACAGATAGATAATAACAATAAATTGCAAAAATGTTAACCATGCCAAGACCTATGAACGTTGCAAGTTTTGTATATATATGTTAATCCATGTAAAAGTTATTGATTGAAATAAGAGTTGTTGCCCCTGGAATACTAAATTTTTGCAAATTTTGCTGTTTTTGACCATATTCTTGAAATCTTTTATGGAAAAATAATATCAATTTATTGAAGAAATGTTCAACATTACCAGATCTAACATGGTAGCAAGTTTTGTATTTATATATTAATCCATGTAAGAGTTGTTACCCCTAAACTACTAATTTTTTTCTCAAATTTACCATTTTCTTGAAAAACTATTATAGATTAATGTTAAGAGAAACGGATCAACATGATAAAATCTAGCAAGTGTTTTTAACTGTATTATGATACATGTAAGAGTTGAAATGTAATTTTTAAACTAGGGATATATCCTTCTTACCATGGGCTGCATTACCAATAGACCTACTTTTCGGGGTTATATGCCTTTTAAATTAAAGAGAATTTAACACATTTCTCAAATTCAGTCATTTCTGACAAAGAGAAATCTAAGTGCTACATGAGTTCTTAATACAGGGGTTTGACATTTTGTTTGGGGGCCTTATTTGTGATGATGCATTCATCCTTACATCGTTACTCGTTGTTTACTGTTTCTTTGATCTATTTTCAGTATCACATTACGATGACCATTATTCTTGGAGTGGAGTTGATAGTTTTGATTGCATTTTTCGTGTTCGCTTTTGTACCTGAATTAATGGTAAAGTTAAACATATACCCTGAAGAAAGGTTGAAAGAAGCCATAGTTAAATATAGCATTGATAAAGATCAGACTGAATTTGTTGATTGGTTGCAGCAAACAGTGAGTGTTTTTTATCAACATGCAGATAGATTAGACAGTACCCAAACTATAAATAGTCGGCTCGGGCCTCGGTGGTTTAAAGCGCGCTTAAGGATCACATTGCCTTTCACCGCCGAGGTTGGTTACCCGCCCGATCATATCCTACTTAGAGAAAGTTTGTCAGTTTGGTTGCCGAAGGTTGGTGGTTTTCTCCGGGAACTCCGATTTCCTCCATCATTTTGGCACTCCGATTTACTTCATCATACCAGAACTGACCATATCGTTTTATGTGAAAGAATCGTGAAGAGGCGTAAACACTTCTCCATTATTCCTCTTAAGTAGGAATTCAAACTTCAGCCATGATATCACAGTATACATCAAACGATGCCATAACTAGTTTTTAAGGATAATAAACTTTATTCTTGCAAGGACAATATAAATCATAACTACGTCTGTCTGTAGGGGGTAGCAATCTTTATTTGTAATATGACAGGATTAGTCATTTACTTGCGCTTTAACAGACAACAATTTTGGTCAGTATTCACATTGTAACACTATTCAGATTTTACATGTAACAATTGTGGGCAGTATTCACATTGTGGGCAGTATTCACATTGTGGGCAGTATTAACATTGAAACAGTTTTCACATTTTACATGTTACAATTGTAGACAGTATTTACATTGTAACAGTATTCACATTTTACATGTTACAATTGTGGTCAATATTCACATTGTAACTGTATTCATATTTTACATGTATCAATTGTGGTCAATATTCACATTGTAACTGTATTCACATTTTACATGAAACAATCGTATTAAGTATTGTCATTGTAACAGTATTCACATTTTACATGTAACAATTGTGGACAGTATTCACATTGTACGAGTTTTCACATTTTTCATGTAATTGAAATCTCATTTTACATGTAACAATTGTAGTCCGTTTTCACATTTTACATGTAACAATTGTGGTCATTATTCACATTGTTATAGTCTTCACATTTTACATGTAACAATTGTGGTCAGTATTCACATTGTAATAGTCTTCACAATTTACATGTAACAATTGTTGTCATTTTTCACATTGTAATAGTCTTTACATTTTACATGTAACAATTGTTGTCAGTATTCATATTGTTATAGTCTTCACATTTTACATGTAACAATTGTGGTCAGTTTTCACATTGTAATAGTCTTTACATTTTACATGTAACAATTGTGGTCAGTATTCACATTGTAATAGTCTTCAACTTTTACATGTAACAATTGTGGTCAATATTCACATTGTAATAGTCTTCACATTTTACATGTAACAATTGTTGTCAGTTTTCACATTGTAATAGTCTTTACATTTTACATGTAACAATTGTTGTCAGTATTCACATTGTAATAGTCTTCACATTTTACATGTAACAATTGCGGATAGTATTCACATTATAAAGTATTCACATTTTAGATATAATAACTGTGATTAGCATTCACATTCTACCAGTATTCACATTTTACATGTAGCAGTATTTACATTTGCGCTCAGTATTCACATTGTAACAGTATTTACATTTTACATGTAACAATTGCGCTCAGTATTTACATTTTTGATTAAGTATTTTTACATGGACAATAGGGTTAGTATTTACATTGTAAATATTTGACAAAATACAATGACAGTAATTACATTTTTACATTTATTTGTGAATGTATTCTCAGTATTCATAGTTCCGTACTAAATACATTTCAGTTTGAATGCTGTGGTGCTAGTAACGATGATAACGGATACTTAGACTGGAATAACAATGATTACTTCAACTGTACCTCTAAAGCCTACACTTATTATCCGTCATGTGGCGTACCCTTTACTTGCTGTGTTTTAGAAGTGGTATGAGGTTTTACACACACACACACACACACACACACACACACACACACACACACACACCTGAACAAAGCCTCTATTCATGTTTATCATGTTTATTTCGTCGTCATGGTAACGTATGAAATGTAAGACGTATTTTATATACAGCCGGCTTAAACAAATTATATCTTTATTCTCCAGACGCAAATTAATCTTTTTTTTTATTGTTCTTTTTCCTTTATCTTTTATCTTTTATTTTTATTTCTTTGTTCGAATTATTGAGACTTATTTCATAAAATGCCTGAGGAATCAAGCAAGAATGTTAAATGTTTATAAGTAAAAAAGGTTGAGGATTTGAACACAAAATCAACCTTCATTTTGCAGTGAAATAAAAGAAATTGCATATTTTTAAATACTGTTAGTACTAGTGTCCTCTCTAGTGTAAGCACTAGTGTCCTCTCTAGTATAAGTACTAGTGTCCTCTCTAGGGCTAGTACTAGTGTCCTCTTTTGTGCTAGCACTAGTGTCCTCTCTAGTGTCAGCACAAGTGTCCCTCTCAAGTGTTAGTACTAGTGTCCTCTCTAGTGTCAGCACAAGTGTCCCTCTCAAGTGTTAGTACTAGTGTCCTCTCTAGTGTCAGCACAAGTGTCTTCTTAGGTGTTAGTACTAGTGTCCTCTTTTGTGCTAGCACTAGTGTCCCTCTTTTGCCACCACTAGTGCCCCCTCTAGTGTTAGTACTAGTGATCTCTAGTTTGTTCAAGTACTAGTGAACGTATGTATAAATATTGTTAACTTTTATTTCATTCTATTATAGGGAAAATTAAACGACCTATTGTGTGAGGCCAGTGCGTTAGATTCAAGTATAGTAAGTATAAGATTGATTTATTAAATGGGGTTTTACGTTCCAGTCAAGAGTATTTTACTTATATCGAGACGTAGTAAGTATAAGAGTGTAGGGATTTAATATCAATCAACATGTAGCTTTTTCTTGAAAATTTCTAAACGATGAGCCGGTGTAATGAAGTATTTTTCAACAGGTTGATAATATTTTTCTCTACATTTCGTTGAAAATTGACCCTTTTGAATATTGACCCTTCCTACAAACTACAAAGTTTTGATCTGTCTATGATCTGGACGTTGTTCAACATGATATATATATATATATATATATATATATATATATATATATATATATATATATATATATATATATATATATATATATATATTGTATTTGAAATATTGCTCCTGCTGGTTGTATTTAACTCCACCACTTTTAGTCGTCATTTCTCCGTCATTAGTTTGAAATTTATTTTAATCATCTTTAGAATGTACGTTAGATACCTTTTGTTATGCAAATCACTGTCAATGGATCACCAATTAAAAAATTGAGTGGAGAAAGCTATTTGTTACTTTTTCAGTTATTTCGCTTAATCTGAGAAAAAAATCAAATTTACTAAAGTATTCCTAGAAATTATTGAGAATATTTAAGGATAATATATCGAACATATTGGTATATTGAAAATAGTGGACTAACAAAATATTACTTTTTTGTTGTATTTATTTTGATTAATGAATAGTTTTAGAAATTCGGTTTTCATCAGAATTCCTCCTTAATTTCGAGGAACGCTATATATTTAACCATTGAACAGCATAGCTATGGCAGTTATTGGATTATAAATGACATAGCTTTGCCAGGCAAACTGAATAACGCGCGTTAGCGTTAGCGCGTTATGATTGGTTTGCCTGGCAAAGCAATGGCATTTATAATCCAATAACTGCAAAAGCTATGCTGTTCAATGGTTATATTTACATTTTATTAATTATTAATTTTTTTGAATTTTTGTCACATCAATTTGAATTTTCCCGCCTTCAACGAGAAGCGGGGTCAATTATTGGAACAGCGTAACAATGTAAACAAAATATAGTACAACATGAAAAAACACGGAACTCACAAAAATTATGAAATATTTTATTAACCATCACATTGTTTTGCACATTTTATATAAAATATCAATTTAGTCACTTTCATAGCAATGTTACGAAATTATTTTTTTTTAAAAAACGAATTTTCCTAAGGCGGATGAAGAACAAGTGAACAGTCTCGAAGAGATGTCTCACTCTCGGCTGATTTTTGGAAATTTAAAAGTGCAGTGCGAGAAATTGGAATCTACGAAGAAACCAGGAGTGTATTAATTGGATGACGGAAATGTAATCTGCTTTGAAAAGTCATAGTTTCTGTCATTATTATTCGTAGAACTTGTGGAACTGACCACATGATGCGACTCAGAAGGCGCGGTACAACAGCTGATTCAGTGTTTAAATTTTTTGCAGGGTGAGTTAATTCTGACAATGAGTTACTATGACGTTTTTTCTGTTGTGTTGAGACAGTTCTGTTGTAAGATTGGGGGAAGTTTCTCATTTATGGTTCGACATAAACAAATTTGTTGCGAGCTTCGTACCCGAAGGTCATTGAGATGCTGAATGGCCGTCACCCGCAAACAGCGAGGGGTGTATTTAGTTTCAACTTTTGCAGCATGGCATATGTCGGATAAAAACGGGCAAATGTGCGTTTTAAAAGTAGGTTTGAACATGAACCATATATCAGACTCTTCAGGACCAGCCATGGCTTTTTATTATATTGATTGAACAAACTTTTGGATTTTGTCAGTTTTATCGAAGCACTGGAAACAGCGGTTTAACATTTTTACAGGACAGTCGACCGTCTCAGTTGCATATATATTCTTTTTTAACATCTGCTATTTCGTCTGTATGAGATATCTCCCCTCTGAAAATTTTTTGGTTGTATTTCATGTTTTTAAGTTACATATTCTCCAGACTCATCAATGTGAAACTAAATTATGACTGGTTTTAACTGGTTGTGAAATTCCATAGCTCGGGAAATAAAATTTACAGAACAGATGGTACCATACACACTTCTTCAGTATTATCGGAGAAATTAGGGTACTTTTTAGATGATTGGAAATTTTCCGTTGTGTATTTAATTCAACGTATATTTTAAAATTAATAAACATTTTTTTCTCAGGCTGTGTTATTGTTTTGTTATGAAACTTCTTAAAAAATAGTCCAGAGAATGAAATACTCATACGCATAGTGTAATGATCATGTGATCAATGTCAGTTATTGTACCGTATTTGCCACATGTCTCAAACATGTTTATTTAGTAAAGTTGAAAAGCAAATGTCAATATTAGAGTTTAACGCCCCAGTCAAGATGCCTTCATTTACATCGAGGTGGTCAGTTCAGGGATGGTGGAAAAAACCAGAGTGCCAGAAGAACCGACCTTCTGCAAGCGACAAACTTTCTCACCCGATTGGTATTCGAAAAAGTTTTAAATTAATTTTGAATACACCCGCCCTCGCCCTCAACACATTTAAGGATTCAGAATTCTTGGTCAAAAGTCGTAGAGGAGATGATAACTAATACAAAAAATTGGTAGACGATTGTAGACTGACTAAATAGAAAAATAGGATTTGCAGCTAAAACATGTACTTTGCAACAGGAACACGGTGTAATACACCATACAACAAAAATATACCCGGACAAGACAAGAAAGTACACTTCAAAGGGCCAATTTTGAATGATAGACAAGTTCATTAGCAACGAAGTCTAAAACAATCATACAATGCAGCCAAAATATTATTGCACATATACAATATATATATATATATATATATATATATATATATATATATATATATATATATATATGCATATATTTATTTATCCCACCTCAGATGAAAATCTTGATTCCCATTGGTCAATTAGTAACCTAATATGGGATTGTATTAGGTCACTTTTGATTATCTCCCTTGATTAAGAAAATATATTCGGTCAGTAACGATTACGTCCCCTGTTACCCGGTCTGCAGCCATAATGGCGTCGTCAACAAAGCGCTATGCGCAGACGACGCCAGAAGAAATGATCGAAAAAAATGGGCCAACACTATTAAGTCTAATATAAAAGCAAGTAGAATTTTGAAAGACTATCTGACAGAAAAACAACAACCAGCAAACTTCGAAATTTTCTTTGAGCAGTATTAATTGTGTTTAACACATGAAATGTTTCTGTTTTTGCAGTTGAAATAATGTTTAGACATGAAGATCAAGATCTTCGGTGGGATAAATTCGTTACACAGTGATTTAGTGACCTAATACGGAAATATATGGAGTCATTAAAATTTATATTGGGCGACGCGATAATATACGTGTAAATGAAAATAATTAGATGATTATTGTTGCATACATCATGCATTGCAATATAACTAACTACCGACTTGACTTTAGAACAAGGGACAATGAGACAGAGAGAATGACAGACAGACAGATTAACTGAAACCTACATCATTAACCCCAACCCCATCTTAATACCAACCACAAAAAAACCAAACAACTAGAAAAAAAAAACGAACATCAATTCATTAGTATTATCTGTTTTAACCTGTTGAATTTGGACCCGGTCTACTGATCAGAATTCCACGATCCGGTTCACTTTCAACGGGGTAGAGTCGTAATTCAACACAGCTGGTCTCAATTTTCAACGTTGAAAAATGAGCCCCCGGGTCACTTTTCAACCCGGGTCAAAATACTTCATTACACCGGGGCTCGAACTTCCTAGGCGGGTCCGGGGGCATGTAAATTTGAAAAAAAAAATGGCGCAAAATCCTACATTCTGATAAATCTAAACTGCATTAAACAGAAAAATATCTTTTATTTATAGTGCGGGTCTTTTGGTATATACGAAAATTTTACAAAATGCATTATCAGCGACATGAAAAGTGCGTATTGGAACGTCCCCCTTCGCCTCCACTCAATAGATCGGTACATATAAATACTATAAATAGCAAAGAGTGAAAAATGGCCGATACACGCTTATTAGTCCCTACCGGCGAAAGCCGAAGGTGACTTTAAGTTTGCGCTCTGTCCGTCCATCCGTCCATCCGTCTGTCACGCCTCAGTTTTTCACACTTATTTTCTAAAATTTAGATAATGAACTGATTTTTAATATGTGAGTCTACCATTATGAGTTGCAGATCAAGTTAGCGTTTCATTGTGGACCGCAAATTTTTACATGAGTTATGGCCCTTTGAACTTTGAAAATTCACTGAAATTTCAGTTTTCTGCTCTTTTTTTCTAAATGCTTTTAGATAATGAACTGATTTTTGGTATATGAGTCTACCATGATGAGTTACATATCAAGTTTAAGTTTCGTTTCCAACTGCTAATTTTTACCCTTATGGCCCTTTGATCTTTGAACATTCACAGAAATTTTAATTTTCCACACTTTTTCTACACGCTTGCAGAAATGGAACTAATGTTTAGTATGTGACTCTACCATGATGAGTTACAGATCAATTTTATGTTTCGTTTCCATCTGTTAATTTTTATGAGAGTTATGGCCCTTTGAACTTTGAAAATTCACTGAATTTCAGTTTTCCGCTCTTTTTTTCTACACGCTTGCAGTTAATGAATTGTTTTGGTATGCAGGTCACTATAACACTTCATATCAAGAACTGTTAGACTCGTGCCTCCTGTAATGTATGTGTAATGATATATTATAAAACAAAAACTAAATTGCATTACAATTGACCTAGTAATTATTCTCTTTTCACACACTGTCAAAAATAAGAAGGTTTTGGGAGAATTAACCTATTCATAATTAAACTTTAAATTTTTGAGAACTCCATTGCTGGTTTTTGATTTTACTATGATCAAGTTTTACTTTACATCTTGAACAACACGTATAATTTATAACTATAAATCTTTGTACCATATAATAAGGTACATTTTACCTAAAACTTTGGGATTAATGAAATATGCGACTGGTAGAGGACTATGTATTGTTTTGCAATACTCTCAGAATGCTTGTTTTTCTAGCGATGTAGTTCAAAATTAATATCTAGAAAGCAGATATATAGCCATTTAACATGTTACAAATTTTCCCGAAAATTTTTATCAGGTCATTATTAGCGAAATATATAAATAAGGTGCTATAGTTAGCTGATTCTTTGAAAATCTTCTCCACTGGAACTACTGGACCTATTTGAAGTAAATGTGGTGTGAAAGATCCCTAGGTGGTGCAGATTAAAGTTTGCACAAATCAACTTCCTGTGGCATCCAAGATGGCCGCCGTTACTATAAATAGCAAAAAATGGTAAATGGCCAATACATGCTTATTTATCAACTGATTTAGTTCAAAATTGATAAATAGAAAGAAGATGTATAGCTATTTAACATATGTAACGGTTTTTTTGTCCGAAACATTTTTATTGGGTCATTGTTTGCGGAATATTGAGATAAGGTGCTTTATTAAGCCATTTTTAAACTTCTCCTATTAAACTTCTGGACCTTTTTGAACGAAATTTGGTGTGGAAGAACCCTAGATGGTGCAGATTAAAATTTGCAACAAATCAACGTCCAAGAAGACTACTCGGCGTTACTATAAATAGCAAAAAGTGATAAATGATCGATATAGGTTTTTTTATCAATCGATTTAGTTGTACAGTGTATATGGAAAGAAGATATATAGCCATTAAAAATACTAGTATACAACAGGTTTTTTTTAACATAATGAGGCCAAAATAGGCATTTCAGATTGTCACTGTTTCAATCACAATCAATACCACCAGATGAGCCTCCAGGCCCTGTTGGACATCCTGTTAATGTATAAAACAATTGAAAATTTAACAATTAAGGTATAATTTTAGGATGCGAACAAAAACTTTATTGATCTTGAAATTAATGTAATTGGATAAATTAAACAATAATTAAAGTGATATGATGGCTGTTCTTGTTTATTTCAGGGAAATAATAATATTCATAAGAAAGGGTGTTTCAAAGGAATTCTGGATTTCCTGCGACAGAATTTGTACATAATACTTGGTACAGTACTAGGAGTCTTAATTCCACAGGTATGTTTAATTTTAACCTCTGTCAAGATGTGTTTATTTATATTATGGCTTTTTATTCAGAAATGGTGGAGGAAACGGGAGTACCCGAGGGAAATCAAGGATCAAAGGAAAGCTTGGAAACCGAGAAACCCTTTAATCATTTTTCCGGCTGCTCAGTATCAAAGCAAACAATCCACCCATCCAGGAAACACAAGTATTCACTTTTATTCTTATCTAAAAATAAGTCTTGCAGACTTGACTAAAGTCAGTAATCATTTCTTACTCATCATAACCTTTCCCTTCTAATGTTTATGATCTTTTCTTGTAATATTCCTGTTTAACTCTTGTTTGAAAATTATTTTCAAAATATACATGTACAAGACTGATGGAAATTCTTCAAGAATTTAACATTTTTAATTATCCCATTGATTTAAACAAATATGTACTTACAACTAGTAGTTTTTGCGTATTGTTAACTAAGTATCTTTATTAAATTTTCATTTTATTGTTTTATACAATTTGCTTTAGAAACTAAGTTCCCAAATAAGACAACAATTGGCCAAATGGAGGAAAAGCAAATATTCTCAAAACTTTGAATATTAAAAACGACATGGACTGTGTATAGAAGTATATAATACTGAATACATTATAGACATTGATACCTGAATGAATTGTTTAAAGAAAACTTAATATTTTTGTCATTGAATAATCAACGAATTGTGTTTAGAACGTTTCATACCTTTGTCATTGAATACCTTTCGAATTGTGTTAAGAACACTTCATAATTTTGTCATTAAATACTCTACGAATTGTGTTTAGAACACTTCATACTTTTGTCATTAAATACACTACGAATTGTGTTTAGAACACTTCATACTTTTGTCATTGAATACTCTACGAATTGTGTTTATAACACTTCATACTTTTGTCATTAAATACACTACGAATTGTGTTTAAAACGCTTCATACTTTTGTCATTAAAAACTCTATGAATTGTGTTTAGAACAATTCATACTTTTGTCATTGAATACTTTACCAATTGTGTTTAGAACACTTCATACCTTTGTCATTGAATACCTTTCGAATTGGGTTAAGAACACTTCATACTTTTGTCATTAAATACTCTACGAATTGTGTTTAGAACGTTTCATACCTTTGTCATTGAATACCTTTCGAATTGGATTAAGAACACTTCATACTTTTGTCATTAAATACTCTACGAATTGTGTTTAGAACACTTCATACCTTTGTCATTGAATACCTTTCGAATTGTGTTTAGAACACTTCATACTTTTGTCATTAAATACTCTATGAATTGTGTTTAGAACACTTCATAATTTTGTCATTAAATACACTACGAATTGTGTTTAGAACGTTTCATACCTTTGTCATTGAATACCTTTCGAATTGGGTTAAGAACACTTCATACTTTTGTCATTGAATACTCTACCAATTGTGTTTAGAACACTTCATACTTTTGTCATTAAATACACTACGAATTGTGTTTAAAACACTTCATACTTTTGTCATTAAAAACTCTATGAATTGTGTTTAGAACGCTTCATACTTTTGTCATTGAATACTCTACCAATTGTGTTTAGAACACTTCATACTTTTGTCATTAAATACACTACGAATTGTGTTTAAAACACTTCATACTTTTGTCATTAAATACACTACGAATTGTGTTTAAAACACTTCATACTTTTGTCATTAAATACACTACGAATTGTGTTTAGAACGCTTCATACTTTTGTCATTGAATACCTTCCAAATTGTGTTTAGAACACTTCATACTTTTGTCATTAAATACTCTACGAATTGTGTTGAGAACGCTTCATACCTTTGTCATTGAATACCTTTCGAATTGGGTTAAGAACACTTCATACTTTTGTCATTAAATACACTACGAATTGTGTTTAAAACACTTCATACTTTTGTCATTAAAAACTCTATGAATTGTGTTTAGAACACTTCATACTTTTGTCATTGAATACTCTTCAAATTGTGTTTAGAACACTTCATACTTTTGTCATTAAATACACTACGAATTGTGTTTAAAACACTTCATACTTTTGTCATTAAATACACTACGAATTGTGTTTAGAACACTTCATACTTTTGTCATTGAATACTCTACCAATTGTGTTTAGAACACTTCATATTTTTGTCATTAAATACACTACGAATTGTGTTTAAAACACTTCATACTTTTGTCATTAAATACACTACGAATTGTGTTTAAAACACTTCATACTTTTGTCATTAAATACACTACGAATTGTGTTTAGAACGCTTCATACTTTTGTCATTGAATACCTTCCAAATTGTGTTTAGAACACTTCATACTTTTGTCATTAAATACTCTACGAATTGTGTTGAGAACGCTTCATACCTTTGTCATTGAATACCTTTCGAATTGGGTTAAGAACACTTCATACTTTTGTCATTAAATACACTACGAATTGTGTTTAAAACACTTCATACTTTTGTCATTAAAAACTCTATGAGTTGTGTTTAGAACACTTCATACTTTTGTCATTGAATACTCTACAAATTGTGTTTAGAACACTTCATACTTTTGTCATTAAATACACTACGAATTGTGTTTAAAACACTTCATACTTTTGTCATTAAATACACTACGAATTGTGTTTAGAACACTTCATACTTTTGTCATTGAATACTCTACCAATTGTGTTTAGAACACTTCATATTTTTGTCATTAAATACACTACGAATTGTGTTTAAAACACTTCATACTTTTGTCATTAAAAACTCTATGAATTGTGTTTAGAACGCTTCATACTTTTGTCATTGAATACTCTACCAATTGTGTTTAGAACACTTCATACTTTTGTCATTAAATACACTACGAATTGTGTTTAAAACACTTCATACTTTTGTCATTAAATACACTACGAATTGTGTTTAAAACACTTCATACTTTTGTCATTAAAAACTCTATGAATTGTGTTTAGAACACTTCATACTTTTGTCATTAAATACACTACGAATTGTGTTTAAAACACTTCATACTTTTGTCATTAAATACACTACGAATTGTGTTTAAAACACTTCATACTTTTGTCATTGAATACTCTACGAATTGTGTTTAGAACACTTCATACTTTTGTCATTAAAAACTCTATGAATTGTGTTTAGAACGCTTCATACTTTTGTCATTGAATACTCTAACAATTGTGTTTAGAACACTTCATACTTTTGTCATTAAATACACTACGAATTGTGTTTAAAACATTTCATACTTTTGTCATTAAATACTCTATGAATTGTGTTTAAAACACTTCATACTTTTGTCATTAAATACACTACGAATTGTGTTTAGAACACTTCATACTTTTGTCATTAAATACTCTATGAATTATGTTTAAAACACTTCATACTTTTGTCATTAAATACTCTATGAATTGTGTTTAGAACACTTCATACTTTTGTCATTAAATACTCTACGAATTGTGTTTAGAACACTTCATACTTTTGTCATTGAATACTCTACGAATTTTGTTTAGAACACTTCATACTTTTGTCATTAAATACACTACGAATTGTGTTTAAAACACTTCATACTTTTGTCATTAAAAACTCTATGAATTGTGTTTAGAACGCTGAATTCTTGAAGCATTGAATACTTTTTGGATTGTGTTTAGAACACTGAGTTCTTTGAGCATTTCATACTCTATGGAATTGTGTTTTGAAACCGTTTTATTTTGGTCGTTAAATGGTCCGTGTATCTTTATGAAACACTTCATACTAAACAACCGGATATTTAAGACTTTGAATCCTGTATTAATGTGTATAAAATAATTTTATTACATTAAACACAACATTGATATGTTTAGAACACTGAACAATAATACTGAACACTGTATTAAAGTGTATATGTGTGTTTATGTATTGAACATAGCATTGATTTACAGTCTATATAGAACACTTAGAGATTAAATAGATTGTGTATATATCGTGACTTATTAACTTACAAGACAGTAACTGATGTTTTGTATTTAGTAACATCAAAGACTTTTTAATGCTGTATTATATATCACTGGTTGCATTTTTTATATGTGTCTTATTTATATATGAGAAAACAACGTGATCTACTAATGCTCTTATACATGATGATAATACATTTAGTCTCGATTTTTCAGAGCTTTATCTCCAAACTGTTCACTCTTAGTTCACCTGAAAAAATCATTAATTTAATGCTGATTTCATGTGAAATTGATTTAAATATCCTAAAAATGACTTTTTGATATGCTTGTGTCACACACACACACACACACACACACACACACACACACACACACACACACACACTATTAAATACCACGTGATATTGATGTTTTCTGACAAAAATATATTGTTACTGTCATTGTCATGAAAACTGAATAAATGATTATATAAATACATTTTGGCTAGAAGTTACTTTCTATCCAAACACAATTAGATACGTTTATTGTATCGGGGTCTTGGTTGGTTTGGTTGTTTCCGAAAACATGTTTTCCATTTGATTTTTTAAAAAACTATTTTTGATACAATGAAGTTTTATTATCAAACCAATTATAAAAACGTTCGTCACATTAATAAATACCACAATTTTTTTGTCTTTAAACACAGTATGTGTAAGTGAAAAATTACTTATTCCGGTAAAAAAAAAAACACTGGTTTAACTAAAGAAAAAGGGATAGTAGTGAATGACAATACTACAACTACACTTCTGTAAATCCAGTGCTTGTCAAAAGTCGGAATATTTATAAATTGATTCAAAAGTGGTTTGTCCTTTTTGCATTGTCTTATTCGGCTATTTAACTTGATTTTCGTCCCTGATTTCTTTCGCTGTTGCCACGTACACGCTTTATGTTGTATTTGCCGTTCTTCTATGAGTTATGACATTTTGTGGGTTAGTTAAGATGGCAACCACTGGGTATCACTTACAATATTAATGTTGAAAAACCTGTTACAACAAAATCTATCAAATCCTGTAAAATCTCGTGTTTAATTGGAGATTTTCATCATCAAGTCTACATTAGTAAAAAAAAAAAATAAGTTACCTTTACTATAAACAACTACACGCTACATACAACCACGGTTCAAGTGGTTTAATAAATAACAAAATAAAAGAAGTTTTAAGGGGTTGAAGAAAATACAATTTTTCCATATAATATTGCTAAAAGATAGAAAAGGATTTTTTTCCTTATTTAGGTTTTATTTATTTCATTTATTATTTATTAATTTTTTTTCATTATTAAATCTATTTTAAATTTGTTTTATTTTTTGGTAATGTATATTTTATTGATATAGAAAAATTACTAATATAAATCATATTTATGAAGAAATACGGTACGCATGCTTTGTAAATGGGACACCCTGATAAGATCACATTGTCATGTTTTGATAAGGAAATATACCTTTATATGCCTTTAACTGTCAGAATTAAAGGATCAAATATAGAACCAGACGTAAAATGGCTGCTTTATATCAGATGTTGTTATTAAGTATTGTTGTGAAATGTCAAACTGTATTTTGTTTACTGGATGCGTCAGAGCCGTCTGGATCCACAACTGGTGATATCAACACGCTACATCAACTACTAAATCAGGAATCCACCATGAGGGCGGAATTAGAAAAGCAAATAACGAGTCTCCAGACTATGGTGCTCTCCCTGCGAACTGAGATGAGAACCATTAAGACAAACTGTGAAAATGGTCAGCACGATCTATCGGCAAGAATTACCAACAATGAGGCTTTACAAAGGAATTTGACACTGAGGGTCGACCATTTTGACAGTATCTCATCAACATTTGGTACGTTACTTGTAAATCGAATCAGGTACCTATTTCCCCTATTACAAAGTCCTTCCGTTATATGTGAAATTTTGTGAAAGTACGTAATTTTTAGTTTAACGCTTTTAACGTCAAGCCCAATAGCGAAAAAAAAATGTTTTTATTGATTTTATTTACATTGACCAAGTATTCAATATGACATTCTGTAGAAGAAAACAAGCTTATTGTGCGTCCAATACAGTGCGTTGAGGTTATTTTAACCAAAACAAAGCTGTCCACAATTGAGGACACTTTTACTGAGTTTGATATTCCAGTAAGATAATGTTTATTCATTAAAAGGCAGTGGAACTATTGATATATGTTCTAGTTTTAGCACAACTAGATTTTGTGTCTAACTTTAGTGTACCTTGATGAAAGATGAATCACTGGACAGGAACCTCGTTGTCATGTTCAGAAATTGTAGCTACGGGAAATATTGCATGGTTTGATACAAAATTGTGTGACTACGGGTTTTTGATCTACATAGTTATAGCGTCACTGTCAGAATTAATGAAAATATCAACGTCATTTTCACTTCTTGTTTTCTTTTGAACTCTAGCTTCCAAACAAATATCACTGGATAGGCTTTGCGTATTGTAATGTAACATGTAAATTTAAATTGCTTTATACAGGTTTGTGTTTAAAAAATTCCATGGATTTATGAAGCATTTTTTTACCTGATTTTAAAGCCAATGTTTTTTTAGTTTGACACAATCTTTATTCTTGAATTTTTATTTCTAGTGCCAAAACTGTAAATGCTGACATCCTGGTAGCCTAAATATTTACAAGGCAGTTTGTTTGCCATTTTGCGACGAATTTGGTTTTAAAAGATAATTAAATTTAATTCATTTGTTTTCAGAAAGTAAATGTTGAGCATTTGATTTCATTATTGAGAAATGACTTGTACACACTGTTACACAATTTGCTTCGTTTTTATGAGTACACAGTGTGGGCTTTGCGTATTGTAATGTAACATGTAAATTTAAATTGCTTTATACAGGTTTGTGTTTAAAAAATTCCATGGATTTATGAAGCATTTTTTTACCTGATTTTAAAGCCAATGTTTTTTTAGTTTGACACAATCTTTATTCTTGAATTTTTATTTCTAGTGCCAAAACTGTAAATGCTGACATCCTGGTAGCCTAAATATTTACAAGGCAGTTTGTTTGCCATTTTGCGACGAATTTGGTTTCAAAAGATAATTAAATTTAATTCATTTGTTTTCAGAAAGTAAATGTTGAGCATTTGATTTCATTATTGAGAAATGACTTGTACACACTGTTACACAATTTGCTTCGTTTTTATGAGTACACAGTGTGAAAACGACCATAATTTTATTTCTGTAACCGGAATAAAAATAAGATTCATTGATACATATCCAGAAATAAGCATCAAAAATATAAAAAGTAAAAAAAATTATTTAAAGTTATGCTTATAAAAATATAATAAAGCATGTATCTTTTAAACTATGATGTTGTTCTTACTTGTTTGAAACGGAGTTAATATATGTCAATATTAAATTGTTGTCAGTTGCGTACCATTCATGTCTAAGAAAAAAAAGGACGTAATAAATTTGCATATTTATGTTCCATTTTCTAAACAGTTATTCTTCTTTCACACAGCTAAAGCTCAACCACCTGTAGCATTTATGGCAAGGTTACAACACGATATAGTTAATGCACCACCAGGTCGAACCATTGTGTATGAAGACATTGTTACGAACATAGGCACGGGGTACAACAAGGCGACAGGCGTGTTCACAGCCCCCGTCAGTGGTATTTACGAATTTTCGTATTCCGTCAGTAGCACTGCTGGTAGCACCCGAGGTGATCTTACAAAGAATGGATATGTTATAACACATTTATATTGTCTGGACGATGGAAAAATATGGGGACATGCTAGCTCTACGGTTTCAATTCATCTAGATAAAGGAGACAGAGTGTACGTGGTTGAACCGGATACTTTAACGTCCCAGACCATTCACGCTGGTATTATGACATATTTTTCCGGTCATTTAATTCAACAAGATTAAATAAATTAAACTTGTATTGTTGTATGTTGTTTTAACATCGTAAATTACCATTAATTGAGTATAAAGAAATTTGCAACTCTAAAAATATGGATACAAAATTTCTGAAAAATCAATGGTAAAAAGCAGCATAACTGTATTAATTTAGATAACAAGAAAATTTTTATTGTACAATCACTCATTAAGTACCCTAAGCCTTGCAAATTTATAAACGAATGAAAAAATATGTTTTTTTTTTAGATTTAAGGTTTTCTGAGAGCATAGCAAGGCGACCGAAACTTTTCAAAATAAAATAATAAGTTTACAAAGTGTACGGCCCAAAATGATTTTAAGTATGGCTTTATGTCAGAGAACTTAACACGATAATTTAAACAAACATACACCGAATCATTTAATGGTAATATTGTAATATTTACAGTACAATACACTAATACAAAATATTCTTACGGAATACAACGCCTCCTACCGCCCAGGTTCGAATCCCGTCCAGGATAAATTCTATTTTGAGAAAGTATGTGAGTTCGTTTGCTGAAGTTAGGTGGTTTTCTACCTGTTTTCTCAAACATCCCTTAACTGACCGCCTCGGGAAAGAATCTTGACTCGGTAGTTAAACTCCATTTTTCCAATCTGCTTTGTTCAACGGTTTTCATTCTACAGAAATATTCCATGGTTATCGCGGATGCGCATGGCGATTTTCAAATACAACTAGATTAAAATTCAAAACCAAACTGAATTCAAATTAATTGGCTTTTCTTTCATTTTTCTTCATGATTCACTGTCACAAACACAGTGACTAAAACAGTAGTTTTTTAAAAAGATTTTTTCTAATCATATATGTGATCTTGTTGCATTGGCTTTTTGTAAATACACTTTTTTTATCGATTTTTTTTTAAATATTTGCGTTGGCTTTTGCTAGGTACATTTATTTCAATTGCAAAATTCTTTCTTTTTTTAAATGTACATGTATTAAAATCAAGCATAAATATTGAAAAGTGTAAGGATAATTATAATTATTATAAGTGATATTTAAAAGGAAATAAAGTAAAAGTAGATTTATTTATAGTAAAAAAAAAAAATAAAATAAAAAAATAAAAATTAAAAAAAAAAGTATGTGTACAACACATTTAACAGACAAAACCAAGTTGTGTACAACTATGAACTTCCCCGGAAGTAGTTGCCCTCTGGTGGATAAGGGGCTGTAACTCCGTATTTTTGGATAGCGTTATCGGCCTATTTTTAGGTTTTAAATGTCAGTAAGTAATTAAAAGCTTCCTTTACTAACACAGGAAGAAGTGATATTGTTTCTCTTTACACCAACATTATAACATTATATAATAATTTCTCCGAAGTTGTTATAATTAATTATATAACACAAATACCTGTACAATTTTGATGTGCCATATGTTTACATTTCGGAAAATCATTCCTCATCAGTGACACTAGGGGTCAAAAAGTTTGATAGATAAAAAAGATAAGCCAAATAGTTGAAAATTAATGTATCTAAAGTCCCAAAACTATTTGAATCCAAACTTGATAAGAAAGGCAAAATTATTTAAGGTTTCATTGCCACTAAATATGGCCGTCCATATCTATAATTTAAATAGAAATTTATTAATCATAATATTAACTTTAATAAAAACAAAACAAAGATAATTCTCTTTAAAATGGAAATATAACTTCAATTACAACTTGACTTATG
Source organism: Tegillarca granosa (assembly GCA_029721355.1). Lineage (NCBI taxonomy): Eukaryota > Metazoa > Mollusca > Bivalvia > Arcoida > Arcidae > Tegillarca > Tegillarca granosa. The sequence continues at coordinate 44,762,325 of CM056599.1, read as the reverse complement.
GACTTTTACGAACAACTTGCTTATTTATTTATTTATTTATTTATTTATTTATTTATTTATTTATTTATTTTTTGTTAAACATAAGTATGTAAAATTCTAAGAAAAAAACAACAACAGAAAATGAAGACCTAGAATTAAACGCATTTACAACTGGATATGTTTTAACAGACATTTTCTACCACATAGTTAAACAAGGGATGTTTTTTATTCTTGTTATTTTTGTTTAGAGAGTAAGGTATCGACCTTAATAAAGCTTTAGACATGAATAACGTTCACAATGTTTTGCAGGTATGTATCAAATATTATTAGTTACACAGTGATTTAGTGACCTAATACGGAAATATATGGAGTCATTAAAATTTATATTGGGCGACGCGAATTTATCCCACCGAAGATCTTGATCTTCATGTCAAAACATTATTTCAACTGCAAAAACAGAAACATTTCATGAGTTAATGCTGACGACGCCATTATGGCTGCAGACCGGGTAACAGGGGACGTAATCGTTACTGACCGAATATATTTTCTTAATCAAGGGAGATAATCAAAAGTGACCTAATACAATCCCATATTAGGTTACTAATTGACCAATGGGAATCAAAGATTTTCATCTGAGGTGGGATAATTATTAATACACACCTTTTGATATATTGTATCGCTTGCTAGAATGTCGCTCAATATTAAACGTAAAAAAAAAACAAATTGTAAATATTGGCTTGGTAGGACTTCCTTTTGTACCCCCCCCCCCCACCCATTAAAACCAATGTAGATTTTTTTTTTTTTTAATTTCCTAAAATATTGAATCATTATATCATTTTAACCATTAATTTAGCTAAAAAGTAAATTTGGGTGGGGGGTACAAATGGAAGTCCTTCCATTGGCTTAAAGTTTTAAAAAAAACCGATATAATTTATTTTAATAATAGTTGCCAATAAAGCGATACGTTTTGGGTATCTAATCTACGAAATATGCTATTTCTTAAATTATTGGTATTTACAAAATGTCACTATTATTACAATCACCATGATACATCTAAATGTGAAATTACATTTTAAAGTAGAAAATGAACATTTTAAACCAAAAGTTTTTCTCTATGCTTAAATGCAAAATACACAAATTTTGGTATTTGGTTATTTAAATAGTGACTGGAACCAGTCATAAGATATTTGAATTTATGGATATTTGGCCAATGGCAAAAATACTTAGGTAAAAAACTACGTCTAAGGTCTGAGTAAGCAGGACAAACTAACAAGAAATGGTATTCGTTTTCGACAGTTTTCATGTTACAACATTTACAAAATCGAAGGTTGTGTTCAGTATTGTTATATCTACCGTTTTCTATATTAAGATTAAGACTGCTTATTCTTAACTTTGTTACACGTTATATATGTCATAGTCAATCTCTAAAAATAGGCATTCTATAGAATGGCTAAATATTTTAGGCAATCTATAGAATGACTGGTCATTTCAGGCAATCTATAGAATGGCTAAATATTTTAGGCAATCTATAGAATGACTGGTCATTTCAGGCATTCTATAGAATGGCTTAATATTTTAGGCAATCTATAGAATGACTGGTCATTTCAGGCAATCTATAGAATGGCTAAATATTTTAGGCAATCTATAGAATGACTGGTCATTTCAGACAATCTATAGAATGGCTAAATATTTTAGGCAATCTATAGAATGACTGGTCATTTCAGGCAATCTATAGAATGGCTAAATATTTTAGGCAATCTATAGATTGACTGGTCATTTCAGGCAATCTAGAGAATGACTAAAACTTCTAGTCATTATATGGAATGCCTAAAGAAATGGCTAGGCATTCTATAAATTGCCTAAATACACTTTTCAAATACAAAAATATTAAATGTTATTTACATGTTACTTTATTTAGATCAACTGTAGGTTATAGAATTATTTGTTTTTACAACAAAAATTTGGGTGGCACCGGCTATTACATAATTGCCCACTTTTCACACATAAACATCTTTTAGACATAAATCTTGATTTTGCACTGGCAGAGCAGTTACATTTACTTAAACTTTGACCATCACACACAGAAGATATTTACACAGCCTTTCTCAAAGAAATTTCATTGGATATATGATCAATGTCATTTAATGTCATGAATACTGAATCTGCGACTTGAAAGTAATTTCGGGAATAGTAGCCTATCAGTAAATCTTGTTTAATACCAAGCTTATACAAATTAACCAGGTTTAATTTGACTATCTTTCAAGAAAACTGTCCACTGTTTTACTTCAGTTTATTAATATGTTTAATCCTTCAGAGAACTACTCACTATTCAGAAATCACCTTGTAACACACAATTTAAACCCTATAATTTGACATAATTATCATAGAGAATGCCCAATACTCATTAGGCAATCCCTATAATTTTACAATTTTTTAAGGCTTTCTATAAAATGACTATAGAATTTCAGACATTCTATAGATTGGCTACTCGAATCAGGCATTATATAGAAAGGCTAAATATTAAGCCATTCTATAGAATGACTAATTACAGAGAGTGACTATGACACACACACAGATATATATATATATATATATATATATATATATATATATATATATATATATATATATATATATATATATATATATATATATATATATATATATATATATATATATATATATTGTTTTCATTTAAAGATATCCTTTATTATACTGTTTGTATTTTTTCACCACCCACATCATACTTTGTTTTCTAAAGCGATCTAATATTGAGAATTTGTTAAGGCTATCAGCTAACAGTGTTAATAAAAAGATCTGAATTAGCAGTAACTATTGCATAAAAATTAATATATATATTATTTTGGATCGTTATCGTGCTCGACCGCTGTCAATGTTTATAATTATTGTTTTTGTGCTACAAGCTATATAGAGCTTTTTGCAATAAAGAATTTCAATTCAATTTCAAAGTTATTATTACATGTACTTTCCTGGGCATATATAAAAACTCTCAGAACTCTTGAATTGATTTTTCATCATTCTTTTGAAAATGATACAGACTATAAAATTTATCATTTTGAATTAAAAAATGGTTCATTTAGTAGGAGTAACCCATCATTTTGTGGTACCCTAGTAGGTATTTCACGCAATATAGAGTTAAAACATTTTTAAGAAAAAAATCACTATATCTTTCCTTTGTTGTCTGAACATATATCTAAACAGATAAACAAATTACAAAATATTTTACAATAACATCCTTTTTAAAATTATAAATGTTTGCAAAATTAAAACTCATGTTGAAAAACGTCATTTTAAACAAAGCAGCTACATTGACAAATATTAATTGATAATAATATAAAAAATAAAAAAAAGATGGGTGTCACCACGCATATGAGAGCGAAAAGGCACGTTTGCTAAAAATAAAGGCAAGTGACTATATTGCAATCTTTTAAGAGTTATTTCCCTTCACAGAACATAACCGTTATTTATGTATATTTATGCCGTACTAGGTATTATTATTATTATTATTTTGTATTCCTTGGATTTTTGGCAGCTCCAAAGCTGATTTTGCTTCTGATACCCTTTGTGTTGTCTTTTTCATACAAGCTCTGGATAATGGTATCCAAGAACTGAGATTCCTTTTGTTTCTCAGTAAATGTTCTGTAATTATTTTGTTAGTCAGTGACGATTTAAGGAACATGTTATTTTTGTTCTTGTTTATGTTGTTGTTGTTTTTTCTTTTTCTTTTTCTTTTTTTTTTTTTTTTCTTTTTTTTTTTTTAATTTTTTTTTTTTTTTTTTTTTTTTGCATTTCAAATATACCGTGTTTAGTTACTTTATAATCACTTTCAATATTTAAATCTTATCTGGTCTCAAATTTGAATGTCACAAAAATTTCCGATGAAGTGGCAAAATCGGTAATGAAACGAAATAAATTTTATTTGGAAATTGGAACTCTTTATGCAACGAGGTATCAAAATACCAAACTTCCTTTAAATTTTGTTTCTTCAACAGCAAAGGTGAATTGTAAGTATTATAAAAATAAAACATACCAGTCCTTGTCCAAATCCAAATCACAAAAACAAAGTAAAAACTTTGAAAGCTGGCAAATTTAGTAATACACGCGAACTTTCATTAATCTCATATCTTCAATGTTTGTAGCATATTTTTTTACTTTTCTACATTTCCAGAAAAAATTAAAAAGTTAAACACAATTTAAAAAATATGAGAAAATACTTTTAATGAAAATATCAACGCTTTGTTATGTATACTGTGGTCAACATAAAAAGCAAACGAACAGAAAACTTGGTAGTCAAAAGGGGGGAGAACGCTCATTCTGATGCGTCTGAAAAAGCTAATTTCATCAAAAATGGGTTGTTATATTTTGAAAAGCATCTTTCGAACGTACAAACTATCATATGGCACATTTTAGGGAATTGATTGGTAGTTTATAATTTATACATTGAGAGTTTTCATATGATGAATTTAAAAGGAAATTTGTTATTAGTTTGAATAAATGATATAAAAGCTATTATTGAGATGGTTGAATAATAAGTTCGGTGATATCATGTTCTCTTATGGTTATATCAAACACAATCATACCGGTCTATGTCCAAATCACAATTTTAAAACTGATTGGCTAATTTAGTTAAACACGAGAGCTTCCACCAGGGAAGCCAGGCCGTGTGTTCCGAAAGAGTTCTGTGTATATCTATGTATCTTGTTTAGTATTATGTATTGCGTGTCAGTGTAGTTTTACACTGCGACATAAAAAACCATCAAAAATGTACATTCTACATTCGTAAATACACAGCCCCTCTCGTAAACTATATGATATTTTTACATGTGTAATGATGTTTGTCCTTTTGGTTGTCAAAGCTTTGTTGTCCTAAGAAACTCCGCTTTCCTCTATATCCCCGGACGGACAGCATAAATAACATTGAAACATTTTGAAAAGAGGCGACGGAAAATAAAACGCCATTAAAATGATTTGAAAGACTCAAATGAACTATTGGTGTGTCAACTTCATGTATAATATATATTTTAATCGCTTCTCATTTAACAAGCAAAGCATCCCCATGTTTCGCAGAAGAGTTTTTTTTTCAATTGTTCATATGAAATGCCTTTGGGTTCAAAAGGGGATATGCCTTTTGAAATCACAAGTAGAAGGGCATAAAAATACAAACCTATTACTATAAAAAGGAATGTAAAAAATTACTTTGATATTTTTTATCTAGAATTTTATGATATTTCAGGATTGGGTCCAAAGAAGGGCGGAAATAATTGCAAAATATAGACCTTAATATGTTTTAGTTATAGCATATTTATAATCCGTATAATAAAATGTGCAAAACTCTCTGCTTAAGGTTAAATTTACATATAACATGTTTAACTTGTTTCATATGCAAAACAAATCTTGGCTGTGGAGCCCAATTAAAAAGTCTCTCTCTCTCTCTCTCTCTCTCTCTCTCTCTCTCTCTCTCTCTCTCTCTCTTGACGTCATCAAATGGAGTAAAACCTGAAAGCCCATTCCTTGGCTATATTCCTCTCATCTTTGCTGAATTTGTTTACACAGAACTAAGAAATTTCTAAGTTGATTGATCTTTGCGGTATATGATATTGATATTGATATTAATATTAAGGACTTTACAAGTTTGCGATATTCGTTTATGTTAAATTTTGTTCGAGTTCAGTGACAATTAATAGCACAAACTGAACTGTGTCCGAAAAAAATTAATCATAAACATTATTCTTTCTCTCGAAATAAGAATTCCTTAGTGGTTATATGTTTATGCCCACCAAATATGAATGCATTACTGCACCGAACATAATGTAGTTGTACATGTAGTTATGTTATGCTGTTACTCATGCATTATTTGTTTTATATACATATGTTTATTTATTTTCAATTTGTATTTTTTGCATTATGAGAAATAAAGAAACTTGAAACTTGAACATTAAAACAAGCTTATGACGTCATGCATGGCTTCTGATTTTTCTTTCAAGAAAATAATCCTACTTGTCCTATTTTAATGCTAATTACAATTCATCTTTAGATTATTAAAATTTGCTGATAGCTGTCAATTGTCGACATGAATGAACAGTAATAAACCAAAGAAACAAATGTTGTAGAAGCACGTTATTATGATAAATGGAACAAGTTATCAAAAAATTCTGATGCCACCTTCTAAAAATATCACACGACTAAAAAGGAGTAATTTTGCTTTCGGCATCATTTTGTTATTCTCGGTAAAACGGAATATAGAAATCACAAATGGTATCTTATTCAAAAATATAAAGAACTGAGTAAATTAAATAAACCTAAAGTTAATTACGGATCGTATCTGATAACATTCCTCATTACTTTCATCAAATATCATCAAAAACATGAATAATTCTGAATTTAATTATATTTTGTTTGTCACTGACAAAGGCTTTAATCAAAATTTGATACAGTTGTAGTTGTTATAAAACCAAAAAGATAAAATGACCAGTATGGTAATATTATATTTGTAATAAGTAATTATATTGGATTTCTAATGATGACATGTAATTTTGTGTATATCGGGTATTGAAGAGCAGATTTCCTGGACCACAGTTAGATTACTGTAATAAATTTTTGCTAACATAATCTTCTAATTCGATTGAACATTCATTATTTCCATTCGATAATAGTTACAACTGATATAAACAAAGAAGAGTAACCAGTAACCAGTACATCTGTAGAAACTGAAAGCAGTTCTGATTACTACATGTCGTAGTTACTATCCAGACCGCACCCCCCACCCCCCCCCCCACCCCCCCCCCCCCCACACACACAAACATTTGATTATTTATTAAGTTTTTCTTACTGTTTGATATTTAAATGTCTATATCTTAATCCCAAAATTTGATATTATTTTTAGTAAACTAGGTCACTATGATATCATTATTCGTAGTAAACTAGGTCGCTATGATATTTCAAAAAACAAAAAAAAATTAAGTTTATAGTTTAGGGAAAAGATAAATTAAATCAGACATAAATACTACTACAAATAACGAAAGAAAACCATCATACCGATTACAATGGTAGGTCGGGGTTAGAACCCCCATCGGGTCTAACCAGGACTTGAAGATTGGTAGTGACTGTTCTTTTGCCAAGTACTCGGCATTTAAAAATGAAGATCACGGGGTCATTCGGAGCTGATGCCCCGTTTCACAACAGGCATGGCACGCTGAAGAACCTTCCCTTGATATTGTCCTTAGCGCTCTTCAAAAGTCAAAATTTCTGTAACTTCACTCATAGCTGGTGACGATATAAGTGAAATAATCTTGACTGGGACGTAAAACCCTATAAAATCAATCAATCTTACCGATTAAAAGAAATTTTAAATGAAATTATAAAATATCTGACGTCATATCAAAATTAGATCAAATAAAAAGCAATGTCTTAGAGGGAGACAAAATGTAAATTGAAGTCCTTAAAGCAAATAAATCTGAAAAAGGACATGATGGATCAACCGCTGATTTTGTTTTCTTCCATATCTGCTCATGTGAGATAGGGTTTTCCCCTATGTGAGAAATGTGTATCTCACATGGGCTTGACGTCACAGTTAGGTGACAATCACATGATGTCATCCTTTGAGTAAATGACGTCTTCTTGCGGGAAAATGACAGCCGGACCTCCAAAATTTAGAAATTTTAAATGCGTTTCAAATGTTAATACTCAAATTTTATGATAAATAACTTTTTCTTCAAGTTAATACAATTTGTATAAACCAAAATTAAGTATAGTCTATCCGATGGTCATATTTATTTTTATATAGAATGTTGAATAACAGAGTTAGATTTTTCAAACATGGATATGTAAATCATATTTGAAGCCAAAAATTGACATTAAAATGGAAGAAAAAGAATCCATTATGAGTTTATCCATGAAGGATAGGGAAATCTCACCCTCGGGGTTGAATATTTATGTCAGAGACTCGGCAAGCCTCGTCTCTGACTGAAATATTCAACCCCTCTGATGTCTTAAATGATCTATACCAGTGTTTGATTAGATGTTTCAATTATAGTTTTTAGAAGGTGATTTTTATTAGTCACAAACACACAAACATGGAATAATAAAAATATGAAAAATGAACAGGTATGTTTTATTGTATGTTAACATAAGACAAAAAAAAAAAAAAAAAAAAAAAAAAAAAAAAAAAAAAAAAAAAAAAAAAAAAAAAAAAAAAGAAGAAGATAGAACTGATCTAATTGTTATATGGTTGTTAGAAATTACTCCCAAGTTGTAAAACTAATATAGTTAAAACGATTTGAATTATTTAAAACATAAAATTAAAAGACAATTTCATTGGGGAAAATACAAATTTTGTATGATGTTTTAAAATTAACAAAAACAAAAAAAAATTATCTAAAATCTAACTGTTGAACAATATCGACAGAGCTTTTTATTTTTATTTTTTCTTATTTATTTATTTATTTATTTATTTATTTATTTTTTGAAATTGATAAAAGCTTTCGTTTTTTTTTTCAAAAAGCTTTGGACCAAATTTAATAAAATGGGTAAAGACTTTTCATCCTTCTGTAGAGTTATATGTCGTTCGTGGATGTATTTTGTCTTAGTTTTTTATTGTAAACATTAAATGGTTGTCGTCAAGGAGATCCCTTCGTTCCTGAGCTATTCATCTTATGTGCAGAAAACAGTCGGCAAAAATATTTCGGCATCAAAGGAGTCCGATTTTAAAAAATCGTCGTTTCTCTGATAAAATACACAGAAGATACCTGTATTTTTGGTTCTGAAATAATAATAATAATAATAGTGCCATGGATTCATTATTATATTTTTAGAATACGCCGGTCTAAAGTCCAATTTTAAAGGACGCAGGTCATTTGGATAGAGTTCAAACACAAACATACCAGATCAAGATTAACTCTCGTAATAAATGCTGTCCAAAAGTTACACTGATAATCAAATGATCCTTTTTAATTGTCGCTGGTTTACATAATAATTTTTCATCCTGGTCTGAAAAATTTAAGAAACTAAAGAATTATTTAAAAATAATAATAAAATGCAATCTTTAGTGACAGAATCGCCAAATGGTTAAAACTAACCTGGAAACGGCGATTAAAACGTTTACCTGTGTAAATAAACTCTTTACAACAATTAAAAATCCAAATAAAACCGAATCTGTTATCGTAACCAGGGAAATGATCCATCCTTTTTCACAGTTTATAAAGGAATAGTACACCAATCATAAAGGTAAAACCACACTAACATCTCGGAATTCACTTTTCTTTCAATGCTAGATAGATTTGTCATTTTTAAAACTGAAACCAACTTTAGACTTTCTATATTTTTTCATACCGTAGTTCTTCTGAGACAGAAAATTTTAAGAAAAAACATTACAAGTTTGTTTAGACCCTGATGAGAATATAATGACTTCATTTCTAGAATTATGAAAGAAGTAAAAAAAAATTGAAAATTAACATTGAGACTTAATATAAAACCTAAGCAGACACTTTTAGAAAAAAATGGTTTGGTAACAGAAAGACACCGTAGACTTAGATGAAGTGATCTTTCACACGATTTAATTTCTAAGTATCTTCAATACATTTTATCTAACAAACACTCGGGCACTCGTTACTCAGTGTCTTTATTTGAGGTTTATGTAAATACAAAATGTATATGGGACGCTTCATAATTTGTTTTTAATTTGTCATGTTGATATGTTGACTAATGCAAGTTCGTAGTGTAAGAGGTTAAGATTACACAGTTTGGAGAAACGTATAAATGACTATATTTTTCATGTATTTGGTCTTCTCAAGCAGATAGGAGGTCGTGGGTTAGAACCCCGACCGGGTCTGACACAAGATTTGAAAGTGGATAGTGACTGCTCTTTCGCAAAGCACTCGGCATTAGGAAATGAAAGTCACGGTTCTTTCGGATGGGAAATAAACAAGTTCCCGTGTTATGGTAGGCGTGGTACGATAAAAACACTGGTGAATAATGCCATAAGCGCAACACACGGACAAAATTTCTGCACTTAAATCGTCTAAAGCTGGCGACGTCTCGGTATAAGTGAAATATTCTTGATTGGGGCGTTAAAAATAATTACTAAACTCAACTATTCTCATGCAGAGTAGACCCGGATGTGAGAATCCACCGGTTAAATTAAAAGTATATCCGGCAGATTGTTTGTGCTATAGGTAAAAAAAATAAAAATTAAAAAAAATTGATCTCCTATGTTCACAAAATAATATAAGTTTTTTGAAATCTTATAAATCAGTATGTAAGTAGTTTAGCCGATCGTTAGAGTAAGGCGTCTTGACACGATCAGTAATCAACATGTACTTCTATAGTGTTAAAAGTTTTGTTTTTATAAAACAGTAAAGGAAAAAAATTCAGTATTTACTTATTTAAAACAGTAATAAATATATAATCTGTAATATGATGAAATAGAATATAGAAATCAACAATACATACCTTGTTTATAATAGATAAATGAAGATTCTTTGAAATAAAAGAATCACTGGGACAGATTTTAAATGATGGAGTAATGTGCAACTGCAACCCCAAGCTTTGAGATCAATTTATTTAGTTGAATTACTGTATAACAGCAAAAGTCATATCTCGAAATAGTGTTTACAGAAGAGCATTGGTTATCAATTGCAATCGGTAATGAGTTGAGTTGAGTAATGGTGTTTAACATCCCAGTCAAGAATATTTCACTTATATCGACACGTCGTCAGTTATAGGCGAAATTGCAGAAATGTTGCCCGTGTGTTGCGTTGATGGCATTATACTGCAGGATTCTATATCATGCTACGTCTGACGTGACATGGCACCTCGTTTATTTAGAGTTCTCATCCAATGGAACCGTGACTTTCATTTCGTAATGCCGAGTGCTGGGCGAAAGAACAGTCACTACCCACTTTAAAATCTTGGGGCAATCGCTAATGAAATTTGATTTACATTGTGTTGTACAGGTAACACGTTCCTCAAACAGGTTTTTGTAAGTTTACTCTTCTTCCTGACACATGGGTACAGTTTGTGATAATTTTTACTTTTACTTTTTATATTTAAGTTACTGATGAATAAAATATTGTTTTAAACTTAAATTCTACTCATTAAACATTTTTTCGACAAGATTTACTGCACCTATATATTTGTTTTAAATCTACATATAACTGAAGTTGTTTAAAATTCGTCTTGAGAAAAAACCCCTTTCTTTTTTATTCGTTTCTTGTTGCGTATTTCCTTATTGCGTTTTATTACATAGAACCTGTCCCTAAAATTTAGGAAATACCCTCGCGTCCTACTAATGATAAAGATACGTATTTCACAACGAGGTAGTTTTTATCTGTTGTTTGTGTACATAGCTTCGTCACCAGATATTTGTTCGGTTATCTTTGGTTTGACCCATTTAGGAAATTCGATCAAAGATATTTATGGACAAAGATTAAATTATCATAATAAACCTTTACAAAATCATATATTTATCGTCATAAAAATCAGAAATAAAAAAAAGCTTTATATTCATCATTTGATGAAAGAATTAGTATTAAATGGTCTCGTGTTAACAATTTTCAACTCCCCTTCTATCCCTTGATTTTGCAATAAGTATTTCGACACTTTCATTTTAAATATATCATTTTAAATATATTGATAAATGTTTCCTTAAAACATCATAGTTATTAAAAACATGGGACTCTCTGGGAGTTACTTGTTTGTCCTATTTGTATGGTTGTTACAAGGTAAGAATTGAACTATAATGTCCAAATTACGATAGTTTTTATCCTTTTATTGTTTATAAGCACATCTTTAAGCTATTCTATTATTATCTGAAGTAGCACTGATTGCTTTTCTTTTGAGACGGTTGATGATATGTAATTTCGCAAAAACATTTTTTATGAGTTTTGATAAATTAATTAGAAAATTTGACATCTGATCCCTTAGAGAATGAAAATAATGAATTTACGTATATAGATATTGAATTAAACACATGGTGTCTTTCTTTTCGAATAGATTGTAGTTGGTTGGTATATATATATATATATATATATATATATATATATTGTTAAACAGAGCTATCGTCGTTTATTCAGAAATTGACTTAATTGTTGAACTATGCCGGAAGTTGATATGGTCAAAAATGACCAAGCTTTATAGAAATTCTGTTTGTTAACCAACCTCTAATAATCTATGCTAAAATTATTTTACTTGGTCAATCGTTCTTTAGGACTGATTATACTTAGCCAATTAATTTTAATTTTTATGTGTGCGTATTCTATTCTATTCTTTGTTAAACCAAACAACTTGAGGTATATAGATACATAAAAAAAAACATCAAGATAGACAAATACATAATAATATTACAATCAATACATTTATTTGTAAAAGTTTGAGAAAAGCATGAATACCAAATAAAATTGCTTAGATGATATTGTACGAAGAAAGTTACCAGATTCAAAATTGTGTAGAGAAACAAAAACATTATTGATTCGAATTTTACAATTATACATTTTCATATAAATAAATAAATAAATAAATATTGATAGACCACAATAATGATTTGACAATCTTGGACGTAGGTATAGCAGGAACAATGATTTAAGTAGAGGTGGAGGTAAGAAAATAATGCAATCTAACTATGGTTTCATTTATCTATATACACCAGAGGCTATCCCTTATTTTATAACAGCCATTAGATCATCAACTAAAATTGTCCTTTACTGAGTAATTTATCAAAGATTTGTTTAAACAGGAACTTTATACACCTGCAATTTTTATTGCGTAATATAACATGACTTGTTTAAACAGATCCTTTTATATCCATGTACTTTTTAAAAAAACCCTAAAAAGAGAAAATAAGGAAGTGCATTTTATCGATTAATGTTAGTTTTTTTTTTTTTACAATGTCTGCATATTTCAATAGAATAACTTTGTACCTTTGTTGTTGTATTCTAATGGGGCATCAGTAAACACATGTTTAAAAGCGCGCGTTTTCAAAACAGCAACACCTAGGCTCGAAACCAATTCGACATATCCTAATGCGATGAGGTTTGTCAAAGCAGATGGTTAGCTCGAGGTACTTCAGTTTCTTCTACCATTCTAGAAATGACCACCTCAATACAAGTGAAAGAAATGTGACTGAGTCATAAACACCATAACTTCTCCACCTTAGTTTTGTTGTCAGCGTTTTCATCCAATCAGATTACAATAATTGCCATGGATTGTAATCAAAGGAGTTACCAAATACCCGCGTTTTTTTTAAATCTAAGAAATCCGTATTATATGAAAATACTTTCGAATATACTGTAGTAACATACGCCGACTAAATACATGGTCAATGCTTTTTTCAGTTTATTTATCAGAAGAAGTGCGTATCAGATTGAGATATTACCGAAGCTACCGTAGTTATTACCTACTACTACTACTACAGTTACGGCTACTCATACCACGATAATTCACTGTAAGTATCGACCTACTCAAAAAATACAGCTCAATTCAATAGAGTACTTGAGCCAAGGTGTCCGAGTGCTCTAAAGCGCTGGGTACGGATCACAGCTCCTCCAGTCACCTGAGAGCGAATCCCAAGCGAGCAAAACTCGGAGTGTAAAGGTACTATTTCTTAAGCTTGAAAGCATCTCTTAATTACAACAAACTTGTCAAATAGCGAACTCCGTTTTTGGAGTTTGAGATCGATAAATCTGGGAGTGAAACACGTTTGAGAACTGTAGACATTGTTTCTGTATATGTATCTTTAGACCATTTTCAGCAACGGTTACAGAAACCTAGCTTCAATTATCTGTAATACAAATAAGAACCAAAATAAGACAACATTTTTGGTCTGTTTCGTTCATTACGTTTAAAAAACATGCACATATCTTCACTTAATTTATAGTCTGTCCGCGGTATTTTGGCAGAGTTTTTGAACAGACTAATATTCAAAAAGGGGTGATGTATTGAATTGGGAAATCGAGTTATATCCCTTCAAAATTCACGAACAAGAGTTGTTCTGTTTTGCAGTTAGTGTTGACTTTATTTACACTCTGTGGACTCGTCAATGTTTATAAACATTTGGCTGCCAAATTATCGCGAAAATACTACATATTTTTTATTAACTACAAACCTCAACATTACACGGAAACTAGATTACCTGAATGATTAATAATGCATGTGATACGAATTTAGTTCAATTATATACTGAAACTACTTTTTTATTTTGAGTTATATTTAAGTTAACTAAATTTTTAAAAGAAATTTGAAATTGCTTTTCTAGATAACAAACTATGTTTTTTCAATGCAATTTCAATGATATTCAGTAAATATCTGAGTGTTTATTGGCATGTTTAATGTATATTGTAAAACTTTTTATCCATTTTATAAAAAAGAGTTCATGCCTTTAATCAAACAGTCAATATTTTAGTTTTAACTTTCGTGTTATAAGCATTTAAAATATATTTACTAGATTTTTGGTTGCAAAAAGACCAAACTGATTTATGCGACCTCACAAGCTTAGCCAGAGGCAGTAATCTCTGCCCGCAAGTTTTCACCATACAAACTATTACGGCTTAAATGCACATGTTCTTATAACTGGGCGTCACTGGTAACACAAAACTGAAACAAAAACTGTATTTTGTTTCCAGGTCTACTGCCGCAATCGTTGGTATTGTCATTGGAAGTGTAGGGGGACTTTTTGTATTTGTCCTTGGGTGTGTATTCTGCTGTGTGTGCTGTTGTGGCAAAAGTTCCTCAAGCAAAGGACAAGTCATTAATGCACCATCTCAAACCCAAACTGTGGCAACAATTAGTACCTCTCAAATGAGTACGTCTCTCTCTCTCTCTCTCTCTCTCTCTCTCTCTCTCTCTCTCTCTCTCTCTCTCTCTCTCTCTCTCTCTCTCTCTCTCTCTCATATGCTCTTCCGCTTTTAATCAACTTCTGTATTTTAAAATTAAGGATGGTATACAAATATATTACAATAGTTTTCAATTTCTTATTAATTTATTAATTTTTTATTTATTTATTTTAGTAAGTTAAATTATATCTCTATCATTATTTCCTAAACTAAGTTATAAATGTGATCTATTTGAAATTAGAATAGTTTTGAATTTCCTGATAATTACAATTTTAAAGTTTCTTGCTGTATATCACCTTGAGCGAAAGACGTCTGGATTCTGCAAATTTATAGCCTGTAAATTCGGAGAATTTTATTTTAAAAGTAATGTGAATTTGGACCTGGTCTAAGTTTTATAATCATTTCACTGTTAAGATTTTTTTTAATATTAGTAGTTTTGTCAATATTTCGATTTACAGAACTTTAAGGTGCCATTTGAACAATAGTTCAAATATCTGTATCAATTTTTGATAAAAATGCTTATTGTGGTTCTTAAGAGATTGCCAAAATGTGCTAAAGTTAAGATATGGAAAGTCTTAGTAAAGAAACGATTGTGAATCTTGATCCAAATTACTTAACAATAGTTCTGTTTTTAAAATTATTCTTTCTTTGACCAAACGAGATTTGCTTATGTGTAATAATTTTTGTCCTTTTTCAGCTGCAGTTGTTCCATCTGAAAACAACGGTCCTAATTTCCCGGTACAAGATCCAAGCCTTCAACAACAGCCGGATGGTTACAAGTACTATGCACCGCCTCCTTCGTATGGTCAAGCGGTCAACCATGGTTTCCAGGGTAACTGATCCTTGGGAATCCATTAAATATAAAACAGTCACTTTTCTGGCCAAATGTTCTAAAAATTGCAATCTTTATTTCTAACGTCTCAATTAAATGAGGCAATCGAATTTGTCAATTTGCACTATAAGTCATCGGTTTAATGTTAATCGTTCATCGTGAAAATAGATTACCATAACAGTGACATTTCGAAGGCCTTCATCTCGGTATCAGTGATCACACAGTGATCCTTCAGAAGGTGTTATTATATTTTTATTTGCTTTCCCTACTTCCGTCGTAGTTTTAGACACAATTTTTAAATACCAGTATATCAATGACAATGGAATAGAAAGGGTGATATTAAAACATTAATTTTGATATTGTTCTAATTTTGATACTTTAATCAATTTTTTACAACATAGTTTAATTATGTTTCTTGTAAACTTCTGATTATATTAATCAGTTTGACAATAAAAGAATATAATCAATGATTCATCCTGTAACGTTCTAATTGTTGTCATTTTATTAAAATCTGTAATCAAGTATAAGAAATGGCATGCTTTCTAGTTATATAGTGACGTTTAACAGGTGTTTCATTGAAGACCACTTTCTGCATTTCTATGTAGTTATGGCCTCTGTAGGTGATCGAAGAATAAAGGCCCTAATTAAAGACCACGTTATTACTGACTAGATGACCTAATTTTATTTTTTTAACTTTCTTAAATATATAAAAGATGCAGTATATTTGTGGCTTTGGTTACAAACCGGGCCCCAGTTTCACAATTATTCACTCAATTGAGTCTACACTCAACTTAAATTAGGGAATATTTCAATGTCAATTTTTAAGACACTGAACAGTTAAAACTGAATATCTAATGTTATATTTAAATTGTTTCTTGTAGGTTTGTTGAACAAAACAAAACATTGTCTTATACAATTATAAAACTTCTTATTTTAAAATATTGATGAGAGAAAAATGGCAATATTTGAGTTGAGTGTACACCCAGCTGAGTGAATGATTGTAAAACTGGGGCCGAAATTAATTCAGGTTGTTGCAAGACGATTAACCAACAAAACTTAAATCTTCGTATAAATTTGAACAATACCGAGCGAAGCGCGGAACAAATTCATGGTAATGCTAAAGAAAAAGTAGTGTGAAATCAGATTCCAAACAACAGCTGAAAAATTCTGTATTTTGCGATTGATACTGTCAGAAGTAAGTCCAAACGACAACATTTTAAAACTTTTCTCTTTCTCTGCAGAGATAGATACTGACCAAAACAACTATAAATTATAGATTCTCATCTCCAGCTATCGGGTACTATGATCAGGCGGCGTAACTCTGATCGGTAGTTTACCTGTGCCATTTAGAGTTGTCGTTACTGCCAGATAGCGTACTTGCTGATGATTTCACTTTACTCTCTCTCTCTCTCTCTCTCTCTCTCTCTCTCTCTCTCTCTCTCTCTCTCTCTCTCTCTCTGAATTATTCTTTAAAATTTAAACACGGATTTAAGAGAGCAAACATTTCTCATTAAAATAAGAATTTACGGCCAAATTTTGATACGTTTACTTTATCGTCGATGAAAGAAACCGCATAATCCCTTATTGGTAAAATCAGAAGTCCATGAATTACTTCATAGACTTCTAGTATAATGTAAATCATGTTTGTATGTATGAAAATAAATAACTAACCTCATAATATATAAAATCTGAATTATATATGTTTTATCCATGTTGTTGTGTAATAGATTTATTTAATTACTTGATCTATTTAATTAAAAAAAATTATATTTGCTTCAAAATAATAATAATCTTATAATAACCACTTATTGTAAAAACTATTTTTTACACTCTATAAAATTGATTAAAATAAAAAGACAAACTTTTTATTATTTCACAGAATTTATTATTTTTATATATTTATTGTTGAAATGTGGTGAAAATTTCATTATTTACTTTTCTTATGGAACCATGAAATCTTGGAAGATTTAGAAACAACAATATTTAGTGATTGTAATATACCATTTTGTTAATTTATTGTTAAGTGTTTACTGATTTTTCCCACGGTTTCTTTCTCACTTAGTGTATATTATTTACTCATGCATTCATTGATGATAAGATTTTTAATTAATTATTTCCGGTATTAACAGGTAAATCTGTTGACAGTTTGTTGAATGGAAATAACCAAACTGTCCCGCAAATGATCAAAATTGCTAATGAGTGTACTTAGTAATTTACTACATCAAAAACAGCACTTTGACACTTGCAATTAAGAAATATTTGATTAATTCTCATCAGTTTCTTATTAGCTTTACAAGAGTCCAAACATTTTTTGAACTTATTTGCCAAAAAGGTTATTTATTTATTTATTTATTTATTTATTTATTTATTTATTTATTTATTTATTTATTTATTTATTTATTTATTTATTTATTTGTTTGTTTGTTTGTTCGTTTTATCTATTAACTTGTATTCCCATATTCGAAAATTACTTTTTTTACCTTATTGGTGCATTTTCTTCGAACTTTTTTCGTTTGAAATAAATTCTATTTCTTTATTTATTCCATTGTAAATTTATTTCCGTTTATTTCTGTATGCTGTAATCAGTTTCAATAAGTAATTAATTCTTATTTGGTCAATTCTTAACTTTATTTATTTATTTATTTATTTATTTATTTATTTATTTATTTATTTATTTATTTATTTATTTATTTATTTATTTATTTATTTATTTATTTATTTAATTAGTACTGCTTTATGCTTTAACTTTTTTTTTTACCTAACTGATGAATATAAAATCCAATATTTTTTCCTTTTCTCTTTCTTTTTAATTAATTTATACCATTGTAAAATTATTTTCCATTTCTTTTTATATGCGATAATTAATTTTTAATAAGTCACATATTTCTTATTTAGTAATTTCTTTATTAAATTCATTAAGTTTATTTTTCGTTTATCTATTAATTTTTAAATTATTATTATTATTATTATATTTTAAAATAGCTTTGACGCTACAAGAGATTTATGCTAATCAAGAGGAGTTAAATTGGCATGTGTGGTCGATTTTCATATATTTTTAAATTAATTTTGAAGTAATTTAGCTTTTGAATTGCATATTGATATTTAGATGTCTAGTTAGATAAATATTTTCTGTCTGTACGTAGACATGCATAAATGCAATATTATTTAAAAATATGGAGATATAGTTGTTTTAACAACAGATATATTTCAATTTTTAGCACATTTAAGTGAATATATACATATATTATTAGTGCACTTTACCTCGTAACTTTGAATGAATTTTGAAGTAATTTCTCCTTGACCAAAAAATTTAAAAATAATATCGGAAGAATCGGAAGGAAAAGAAGAACACAATCAGGGGTGCATAATTTAAAAATCTTTATCCATTACAAAGGTATTAAATAAAAACCAACACGTCCCTATACATTTTATAGACCGTATTTAAGACTTCACCTACATAGGTAAATTTTTATGAAAAGCTATCGCATGACTGCCATAGCTGGCTATGGTAACTTTCAACATTTATTGTATACGATTATTTTTAATGACGTCACAAATATGGCCGCTTTCACGGTCCGCCATGTTACTCGGTGAAAACAAGATCTTGACGACGCGCATGGTAACGCTTGGTTGATTGTGCACCTTGCCATTATTCATTTAGCCGTACGATTGTTCAGTGTTGTTGATTATTTTGTATCTTAGAATGAGTTATAACTTTTTTGAGGGACTCGAAGATGTTTATCAAGAACTTTATAAAAGTAAATTATGTGCATCAGGACCCCAAATGTGCCCTTATAAAGTTCATGCAGATACATGGATAAACGATCCTATGAAATGACCCACTATGGAATATGGTGATTTTTTAAGAATATTTTCATAAAAATGTGAAAATTGTATGGTTTTTAAAGAAAATTTTGAAATCATTGGTAGCAAAATGCTATTTCATTTTTCAATATTAAAAATCTAGACAGTATTTTTATCAATATCATTCTTTGACATTTTATGCAGTTTATAATTAACATTTTTTTGTTTTTTTTTTTTTTAGTAGAAAAATTAATGATTTTATTGTGATTGTACTATATTTAAATAATGATAATACTTGTTAATTATGATTTTACTATTTGTGTATGATTTCATATTAAATATATTAAATTTCATATTTCATATTAAATATATATTTTTCATATATAAATTCAGCGTTTTTAAGGATTAGGAATATATAACAAAGCATAATTAAAGTAATTAAACTTGTCAGTATTTTTCAGTAAGACAAACAATGTGGATCTTAACATACATTTTCTATTTTATCTTGCAAAAACACATAACACTTCAGTAGTGAAATATGTGATTAGAACTAAATGAGAAAGTTATCAACACAATTGCCAACCACCAATTATAAAATGTATGAAGAATGATTGCAATTTAAAGAAATTCAAGAATCATGCAACAGAAGAGTGATTAAGATGGTCAAAGAATAAAGTTATCTAAAAAAAATGATGCGAAAAAAAGATATAGCTGACTGAAAGAAATGCATATCTTTGTCAAAAATAAAATTCATCCATGGATTTTTTATCTCCTATGATCGTGATTCCTAACATAAAAATCTAACAAAATCCCATCAATAATTAACTAAAGATGCAGAATGCACCTGTTATTATTTTAAAGGACAATGTTTAAGAAATAGCATAGATTATAAAATGGGGTTTTAAGATAGGATGGACAAAAAATAAATTTTACTTAATTCCTTCAAAATCTTGGTCCACTATACATTTTAAATGTAGTTTTAAACAGCCTTTCTCTCTGTTGAATTTATCTCAGGAGCTGTGGCATGTCACTTCCTCGCCCTTTTATAAAAAAAATTACTGATGTTTTATTTAAGTTCAATATAAGGTAGGGGAAATTTTCAAATTTTATTGGAATACACACCAGACAAAAAATGTGCATCACAAAGAACAGAATATTTGGACGGAACCCATTCTGTACCATCATCATTTATTCTCTTGCATGCAATTATCCATCTCTTGCGTCTTTCTAGGTTTACTGGAAAACTGTGAAAACTTATATAACTCTTTAAATTATGATTTGTGCAGCCCCATGCTACACAACTCTTTGGCATTTTGAATAACTATGAATTTTTATTAGTAAAAAAACATAGTATTATTTCATAAATCCAGGTAAATAACAACAGCATCCAATGTACTGTCTCAGTAATCAAAGGTGTCGTAATAAGTAGGATACATTTATTGTAGGAGCCCATATAAAATCTTAAGTTACAAATAACAACCTCCCGGTGTCGCAATATACACAGGTGTCATAATGAAGTTTATTGTACGAGTATTGAAACCATATAGGTATCCAGGTAAATTCCATTAACCCTTACCTATGACTGTTTATCCAGTGATTTTACTTACTGGCAGGAAACATTATTTATAGTCATGAAATATATCATGACTGTGTCTATGGAGTGTGGTGTTATATATTTATGTTGCGAAAAAAATGCCAAGAAATAAAAAAAATCATTTGGCGATCTTTTTCCAATTTTTATTTTTATTAATAAATCTAAACAAAAAGCCCTCGCAGACTTAAGCTGCGATAAAATATAGTAAAACGTATAAGTTATGCACCTATATTTACGTTTATATATTTATATATCCGCCATGTTGATTATTGTTTTCACCGAGTTTACTGTTACTAGAGCATGGATCGCAGCGACCCCTAGCGGACAAAAATCATCGTATACTGTATATTGGAAGAAGAAAGAATGAACTGCCGTATATATGAGACAGCATTTTGTAACAGGTTTCCGTCCTCATTTATTATTCAGAGTGAGAAAGTTTGTCAGTTCGCTTGCCGAAGGTCAGTGGTTTTCTCCGGGTACTCTGGTTTCCGCCACCATTCCAGAACTGACCGCCTCGAAATAAGAGCAAAAATCTTGACTGGGGCGAAAAACACCATTACTCTACTCTACGCCACTCATTTATTATTCGAGGTTACCACAATTTAAAGGGAACTAAGTCTATGTAAAACAGGTAATGATGAGGTAATACACAGTGTGTATTACATATTGGAAAGGGAATTTACACGTCCAAAGTGGCGCGTTATATGATAAAGCCTTTCAGTTAATTACATCACTTTATTATTATTATTATTATTATTATTATTATTATTATTATTATTATAATTATTATATAATAATAATAATAATAATAATAATAATAATAATAATAATAAAGTGATGTAATTAACTATAATTATTATATATATATATATATATATATATATATATATATATATATATATATATATATATATATATATATATATATATATATATATATATATATATATTCACACGATTTCTTAAACATTTAAATGTTAAATGTAAATCTGCAATTTAAAAAGTCTCGTCCGGATGAAGTCAATGCCTAATATCATATTAAAGTAAATGAAGAATTTCTAATAATTTCTAATGAACAAATAAACATTTATTAACAGATATGTTGATGCTTATTCTATGTAAGTCTTCAAAAATGCTTAATTTTGAATATTTTGAATGTTATTATTATGTGTCTGAAAAGTCTTTGCTTGTAAATCAATTTGGAGTAATATCGGAATATGTCTTTCAATAATTTTTCTAAGAAAAATATATAGTTTCGAATACAAATTAATCATTGTGCCTCATACCATTTTTGAATGTTTTTTATGATTAAATTAAAAATGGCATATGACATTTGTAAACTACAACAGAACAATCAGCTTTCTAATCATATACATGTACATCGTAATTCATTAGAACAGCATTTTTTATTTCTTAATTCAAACTAAAAAAGAAAAAGCAAGTTCAAATTTCAAAGATAACATAAAACATTTTATGAACGTTGCTAGCATTTTAATTGGAAAGTCTTATTTGGGAATGGTTTCATCGCATAACCTTACTGGAAGGCTCATATCGTAATAACCATTTCAATCACAAAACGTGACTTTGATTACCTTTAATTTAAGCTCAAAAAATAAATTCATTTTTAAAATCATATTGAATAAAGGTAAATTCATTTATAAATCTAAGGTAAATACCAACCAAAAAGTAACATAGACAATATTTACTCAATACGAGCTGTAAACATTTTATTACATACCTTGTGATTAAAGGTTATATCGGGGAAACCTCGTTTTAAAGATAACTCTTAATGGTACGAGCAAAAAAAAAAAAAAAAAAAAAAAAAAAAAAAAAAAAAAAAAAAAAAAAAAAAAAAAAAAAACAATGTGTCACTACTTATATTAGGTTCAGATTAATAAGTTGGATTATTACACACAAAAAATATTCATAAGCCTATATATGATCATATGAAGGTTAAATAAAGTACTTGAGCATTTATACTGATTTACTTGAGCATTATCAATACTTGTAAATATAACATTAGTTTAATGATTAATACGTCAACTAGTATTACACAAAGGCTTCAAATGTTGTGTATCACTGCGGTAGCTCTGTTGGTAGAGTGTTCGTTTCGTATGTGGGAAGTCAGGGATCGAACCCGGGTCGGAACAAGGCTTGAAAATTGGAAATGACTGTTCCAACACTCGGCAGCTTGAAATAAAAGTCAAAGGGTTCTTCGGAGGAGACCTCAAATGAAAACGTGTCACTGCAGGCATGGCTAACAACACTCACTGCACATTGTCTTAAGCTCAACGCAAAGGTAAAAATTTCTGCCACTTCACCTATCGCTGGTAACTTCTCGGATGTAAGTGATATATTCTTAATTGGGACATAAAACCCCATTAAAAATCAAATGTTGTGTTGGGTTTCATTGTTAAAATAAGTTCACAAGTTATCGAAATTTAGATGTAATGCATTTAAATTAATGTCGTTACAGGTAGATGTACGAATATAAAATACAAAAGGTAAAAGAAATGAAATGTAATCAAAAACATGCACAAAAATGCACACCAGTAATTCTAAAAAAAGAACTTAAAGAAACACTCTTTCAAGAAGTTTGACTTTGAATTTTAAATACTAGTATGTATTCATATGCGTCATCAAAATGAAAATTTAAAAAATTTGTGAAACTAGCTAAAAAGTATTGTGTTGAATTAATAGTGTTTCTCGTCCATGTCAAGATTATTTTACTTATATCAAGATGGTCAGTTCTGGGATGGTGTTACAGAAGGAAACCGGAATTTAGACTGACCTTAGGCAAAAGACGAAACCTTTAAACGGCTAATATATAGACACGATACTGAAAGACACCATTGGGACTAAATTAAAGAAATACTTCGTGTTCAACTTTGATCAATGACAAAATTATTTACCTTGATACAAGTATAAAATCACTATTATTCTGTGCCCCAGATTCCTTGACATGTCAAAGTGCATTTTGTACATCCTACGTGCAAACCAAGTGATCTTCACAATACCAATGATTTTCTCTTGATGCTTGTCGTGTTAAGGCATGGACCTCAGTGGCCAAGTGGTCTTCACAATACCAATGATTTTCTCTTAATGCTTGTCATGTGAAGGCATGGACCTCAGTGGCCAAGTGGTCTAAAGCACTCGCTTACGGACCACCATGTCTCTCATCACATAAGTTTAAATCCCAATTGGACAATCCTTAGTGTGAGAAGGTTTGTCAGTTTGGTTCTGAAAGTCCTTGATTTTCTCGGGGTACTTCAGTTTCTTTCGGTCCGAGAAAGGGCATAAATGAAATACTCTTGACGGGTGTTTTAAACACAATCATTCCACGTCACTTCCTAATAAAAAATTATATTTATATAATTTTTTAGCAATCAATTATCATTTTTGACAATAGTAGCGTGGGTTTTATGGTTCAAACACCTGATAATTTTGATAATCACTACACTTAAACAGAACAATAGCGGTATGCGTAGTTATTGAGCACTACTTATCATTATTGAGTTCTGCCTTTGTAGAATATTCATTATAATTTTCTTAATATGTAGTTGTATACTACACCTGATTATATTGTCATTTGATCCAATCCCTGGTACGTCACCCACCAGTCATTTATAAGCTGAAGATCGCCAGAACAGCGTAATAGATATTGTATTCTTTGCTGTATCTGCGGGTAAGTTATCTGTTTTTCATTGCTATATCTTTCATTTTGCGTTAGTAATCGTTTTATTTTTGTTATTGATATGGTAGAATTTCTGTTCACAATTTAAGATGTCTTTCTGAAATAAATACTAGCATTTATAACCAAGGTTTGTCTCCTCATTCAAAGCATTCCTTCTCTAGATTTTTAATCATATTTTTTTTAAACTTTAGATCCATAAATTTTCAAATGTTTATCTTTTTATCTACCAACTTTTTCGGCCTCCATTGTCACTGATAAGGAAAGAATTTTCGAAATGTGTACATATAGTACATTAAAATTTAACGGGTATTTTTGTTATGTGCAGAATTTTGAATTTTTACAAAGAGAAATATTCAAAATTCTGCACATGACAATTAATTTTCATGTGCAGAATTTTGAATATTTCTCTTTGTAAAAATTCAAAATTCTACACATGGCATTTTGTTAAATATTCCCATCACTTACTCCAAGTTTCTCAAAGATGAGTTTTTATATACTTTTTTATTATTTCATTTTATTTTATTTATTTATTTTTGATTTGTCCCGAGTCACGTTAATTTTTTTTTTTAGATATTCATGTTTTAAGCGACACTTTTTAATTTCTTTTTTGTATAAATTTAGGTGTAGCTTTTACTTTACAGATTTAGTGAAAATAGAAAATATTATTTTAATTAAAAATACATTGTTTTGATTATAAACATAAATTTTAAACTTTTTTCAGTTCATTACAAACTTACACAAACATTTATTTTTTAGAAGTAAGTAGGATAAACACAATGGAATTGAATTCGAATTTACTTACTCGATCTCAAAAGGAACTATTTTTCTGTACTTTCTTTAAAATTATTCCGAACTGTTTTAACAACTCTTTGTTAGTAGCTCTCATAAGACCTGTGATAAACTTTAAAACAAAGAACAATGGAAAATTTTGGCAACTCTTCAATTTTTAATAGTCTTTCATTTAAACTTTATTATTATTATTATTATTATTATTATTATTATTATTATTATTATTATTATTGCATTTATATTACCTGTACAGGTAAGCATTAAGATTTGGTCAGGTTAATGCTCAAGAAAAGAATAAGATGTTCAATTCAGTTAGTTTATTAACTATGACGTTCAAAGTCAGTTGCATTAAGCACAGAATACAACTATGTAGAGTACTAAGCAAATCCTTTAATTTTAACCCAATAATTATCAATTTTGAAACTTGTGTAACGACGTTTTAAGCTTCTTTCCCGTTAAAAAAACAGTGTTTGAAAATTTAATCAATGGGAATAATATTTAGGTAAAATCGACAACTTGACAAAACATCAGAAAAAAAATCATTTCTGAAACTATAAGTTTTAAAAATATCACCTTTTTTAACATTAAAGACTTCTCAATTTTCAAAATACATCCTTCTCCCCACTTGGTAAGCAAGGGGCGACAGATTTAAAACCGTTGTTAGCGGAAAGGGTTATATTGAAACGTGACAAATAAACAATGAAAAAAGACCTGTTTATTCTGAAATGGAATCTTCTGTTAGTGGAAAAGTCATATCAACTTACGGAAATGAAATGCATATTATTTTTTCTTCTTGTATAATGTTTGTTTGTTTGTTTTTTTTTTTTTTTTTTTTTTTTCACCGTTAAAAATTAATCAATTCCTTCCATATCCTTTCATTATTCGTTTAGAATCAGTCATTGCTTTTTATAATGTCGTCGTTTTTTAGGTACATTTAGAAAAATTAACAAAAATACAAAAAGGCAATTTGTACTGCAATTTTTTATGGTAAAACAACGCGGTTTTCCGAAATTACACGACAAGTACGGCATATGAGAGAAATGGGGATTTTATTGATTCTTAAGAGCTTTTGTCATTATTTGGAGTATAAGAATTTATAATTACACGAAATATATGGTGTCAATGAGTTATATAAAAATACCCATAAATAAATAAATAAATAAATAAATAAATAAATAAATAAATTAATTAATTAATATATATGTTAGATAAATAAATAAATAAATTAATTAATTTATTTATTTATTTACAGACCAAATTGTCATGTTCTTTATACTTTGTGTTTTAGGTGGAGTGAACTGATAAACGTCTGTATAATTGGTTGACTAAAACAGAGAAAAAAGTTTCAACTCACACACTAACAGTATATATATGTTGACATCTTCAGAGATTAGCAGAAGAAAATGTTTTAAGAGACCTTCTAACACAAAATAAGAAATCTAGCAATGGCGTGCAATCTTACCGACAATATGACCACTGTAAACGAGACTGTAACTTGTATAACAACTGAGAATAAATTAAACGCGATGCGTCTAGTGGCTAACTCGGCAATCGTAGTGGGCTCATTAATGCTATTGTGGAACGTTATAGCAATCGCAATGCTGGTACAATGTAAAAGGATGATCTATCAGATTAGAGTTATAGCAATAAACCTGGCTTTGACGGACTTTTCTACTGGTTTCTTCACAATATTTGATGCAGTACTTGCAAAATATGGCTTAAATGTAAAATATGAATGGTGTGTCATTCGATGTCATCTAGACATTGTGCTAGTAATAGCTAGCATATTCTTTATGACAGTTTTCGCATTAGATAGGTTTTTAAGTCTGAAATTTGCAATGCTTTATCAAGAATACGTATCTAAGATGAGGATCAACGTATCGTGTATTATTACATGGCTACTGGCAATTACCGTCACGGTTCTCACATATGTTGACGGGTTTAAGAGAACATCCCCGTGTATTTGTGTCGATAATGAAGGACATCCCATGATAAGCTTGGTTTTTCGTAATATTTGCTTTCTGACCATTATTCTGATTTACGTTTACATATTTTGGCATGTAAAACAACAGAACAAGAAGATTGCAGCCTTAGGAAATAAACCGGGAGCCAACATGAGACCAGCAATGAAAATTTTCGTTATCGTTGCTGCTGTATTTTTAATGTATTTTCCAAAAAATATATTTCTCTTGTAGTATGTATTGCGTAAAAGGTATGTACAAGAAAACTTAAAAATGTTTACTGCCTTGATTTATATAGAAAAACTTAACAGTCTAGTTAACCCAGTACTGTATGTGTGGCGCTTTAAAGAATGCAGGATGCATGTAATAAAATCATTCTGTAGATGGAGTGGTAAACTGATGCAAAAGGCTCGACATATTGATTATGAATTGACAGGTTCTTACATGATGGCTTCAAAGTCAAGTCAAAATAACGTGATACAAGTACAACATCTTAAAAACACAACGGAACAAACACAAAAAACGACTCAGAGAAAAAAATTCTCAAACACTTTAACTGTTTTGCAACAAAAAGATAGAAATGAAAGACAAATTAAAGGCACGGACAATGTAAATGAAATGCATTGCGACAATCGCATACCAATAACAATCAAATACTAAAAACGTACTTTTAACAGTCATTAATCATATAGAGGAACTTACATGTCTGTTTTTAATTTCCTTTTCTTGTAACGGGAAATTTGTTCTTAGAGCTACAGGAAACACTTCGAAGCAATACAAATCGGATTACGCACAAGTCACGCAAAAAAAAAAAAAAAAAAAAAAAAAAAAAAAAAAAAAAAAAAAAGACTAAATCATTTTTGTATAAAAAGTAAATAAAGCAAGACAAACTCAAGACTATGTATAACATAAGTGTTTCTATTTACTTAGTCGGTTTTGTATTCTCAAGGGTGTGTGTGCAATCAGTATTTTTTATTGTAATAAACAATTATAAATGGTAAATATAATGTATTATTATCGAGAGAATGAAATCATTTCCACTACAAATACAGTAAAAAAAACTACTATATTTTAAGTTTTGCGAAACTTTTTGTTATAACTGTTAAAAAAATTTTAAAACAAAATTCCAATAAAAAACAGTTACGAAACAAGGGTAGAATTTAATTAAATCTACAGCTTGGTGAAAATTCTTTTACAACCTCAAAAATTGATTCACTGAGTCTGGTTTTGAGAAAAAACGGGTATTTTCGGCATTTGCTCAAAACACATAGTACGGGTTTGTGTAATTTTATCAGCGATAAATAAACCGAACCATTTTAAATATACTAGTAGCAGGTTTTATATTGTATGAAAATTCTATTGTTAATTTTGATTCATTTACACATTCTGTCATGTATTATTATGATAATAATAAAAATAATAATAATAATAATAATAATAATAATAATAATAATAATAATAACAACAACAACAATTATTATTATTATTATTATTATTATTATTATTATTATTATTATTATTATTATTACAATTAGTGTTCTTTAACTTATAGCAAAATGTTAATATGTATGTTTTGTGCGACACGTCCAGTTGTAAATGTTTATATGTACCCTTTTAAACCTTTATATACCTGAAATAAATAAAGTTAAATCTAGTTGCGTGAAGTTGTAGCTTGAAATAAGTATATAAAGACAATAAACGAATGTGCTATGGCACGGAGTTAAAGGTACGCCGATATCAATGTTTTGTGCAATAATAAACATAGGTATATACAAAGGTTCACTTATCATTTTATTGAAAATGCTCATCAAGATGCTCATCTGGCTTGTTACACTATAACCCAGCTCACATACCATATCTAGTTTTATTGAAGAGGTTAATCTAGCCTGTTACACTATAGCTTCGTTCATATACAATATCTAGTTTTATTGGAGATGTTCATCTAGCCTGTTACATTATAACTCAGTTCACATACCATATCTAGTTTTATTGGAGATGTTCATCTAACCTGTTACACTATAACTCCGTTCGCATACAATATCTAGTTTTATTGGAGATGTTCATCTCGCCTGTTACACTATAGCTCCGTTCACATACAATATCTAGTTTTATTGGAGATGTCCATCTAGTCTGTTATACTATAACTCCGTTCACGTACCATATCTAGTTTTATTGGAGATGTTCATCTAGCCTGTTACACTATAACTCAGTTCACATACAATATCTAGTTTTATTGGAGATGTACATCTAGCCTGTTACACTATAGCTCCGTTCACGTACCATATCTAGTTTTATTGGAGATGTTCATCTAGTCTGGTACCCTATAGCTCCGTTCACATACCATATCTAGTTTTATTGGAGATGGTCATCTAGTCTGTAACACTATAGTTCTGTTCACATACAGTATCTAGTTTTATTAATGATGTTCATCTAGCATGTTACACTATAACTCCGTTCACATACCATATCTAGTTTTATTGGAGATGTTCATCTAGTCTTTTACACTATAACTCCATTCACATACCATATCCAGTTTTATTGGAGATGTTCATCTAGCCTGTTACAGTATAACTCCGTTCAGATACCACATCTAGTTTTATTGGTATTGGTCATTTAGCCTGTTACAATATAGCTCCGTTCACATACAATGTCTAGTTTTATTGGAGATGTTCATCTAGCCTGTTTCACTATAACTCCGTTCACATACCATATCTAGTTTTGTTGGAGATGTTCATCTAGCCTGTTACACTATAACTCCGTTCAGATACCACATCTAGTTTCATTGGTATTGGTCATCTAGCCTGTTACACTATATTTCCGTTTACATACCATATCTAGTTTGATTGGTAATGTTCATCTAGCCTGTTACACTATAGCTCCGTTCACATACCATATCTAGTTTTACTGAAGATGTTCATCTAGCCTGTTACACTATAGTTCCATTCACATACCATATCTAGTTTTATTGGAGATGTTCATCTAGCCTGTTGCACTATAGTTCCGTTCACATACCATATCTAGTTTTATTGGAGATGTTCATCTAGCCTGTTACACTATAGATTCCGTTCACATACCATATCTAGTTTTATTGGAGATGTTCATCTAGCCTGTTACACTATAACTCCGTTCTCGTACCATATCTAGTTTTATTGAAGATGTTCATCTAGCCTGTTACACTATAGTTCCGTTCACATACCATATCTAGTTTTATTGGAGATGTTCATCTAGCCTGTTACACTATAGTTCCGTTCACATACCATATCTAGTTTTATTGGAGATGTTCATCTAGCCTGTTACACTATAGTTCCGTTCACATACCACATCTAGTTTTATTGGTATTGGTCATCTAGCCTGTTACACTATAGTTCCGTTCTCGTACCATATCTAGTTTTATTGAAGATGTTCATCTAGCCTGTTACACTATAGTTCCGTTCACATACCATATCTAGTTTTATTGGAGATGTTCATCTAGCCTGTTACACTATAGTTCCGTTCTCGTGCCATATCTAGTTTTATTGAAGATGTTCATTTAGCCTGTTACACTATAGTTCCGTTCACATACCATATCTAGTTTTATTGGAGATGTACATCTAGCCTGTTACACTATAACTCCGTTCTCGTGCCATATCTAGTTTTATTGGAGATGTTCATCTAGCCTGTTACACTATAACTCCGTTCTCGTACCATATCTAGTTTTATTGGAGATGTTCATTTAGCATGTTACACTATATCTCCATTCACATACCATATCCAGTTTTATTGAAGATGTATATCTAGCCTGTTACACTATACCTCCGTTCACATACCATATCTAGTTTTATTGAAGATGTTCATCTCCGTTCACATATAATATCCGGTTTTATTGAAGATGTATGTCTAGCCTGTGTTTTGGTGGCAGCTTCCAGTTTGCCACAGGGTAGTGATATGCATCAAGTGCAGTAGTACTTCTTCTGCCACTGGCTAGCATTAGCTAAAAAAGAGCCGAGTGTGTAGGTCTCTTCTGCCAGTACATAGCCTCTACACTACCAAGACTCCAACAGTGCCTCCTTGCGGCAACACACGGTAACTGGGTTCTCACGGACCCAAGCTAGACTGCTGGGGCTCTCGGAGCAGCAAGGGCCCTAGAGATGTAGTGCGTAGGCCCACCGGCGTGTGGACATGTCCAAGCACTCATCAACCTTGCCCCAACTATGGGAAAATAGACGGCTGGATGAGAGTCGGAGCCCAGTAAAGCAACAGAGTAGATACCTCTGAAGAAAAAATCCGGGTAGATTGGACTCGTCAGCTGTGACAGGCAACTATATCTAGAGGAAAGGAAATCTCGAGCTCGACAACAAATCCTCTGGTCCTCTAGGTTGGGGGTTGTGCACAGGTTAGCAGCTTTGTCACAGAAAATATATATTGCTACGGAAACCATACCAGCTAATCAATTTTGCAGATGACATCTGTCTTATATCCAGCAATAAGAGACATATGCAGCAGAAAACTAACAAACTGAATGCAGTAACAAGAAATGTTAGGCTTAATATCAACAATAATTAAGCAAAGAGACAATAAGCAATAAGAGACATATGCAGCAGAAAACTAACAAACTGAATGCAGTAACAAGAAATGTTAGGCTTAATATCAACAATAATTAAGCAAAGGCCATGTCATTAAATGACACCACAAATAGAACGCCACTTTACATCAAGGGTGAAGTTATAGAGGAAACAGCAGACTTTACCTATTTGGGCTGCATAATCAGCAGTGATAACGGAACATCAAAAGACATAAGATCGAGGATAGGCAAAGCAAGATAAAAGTTTCAGATAATTACACAGTCTGGAAATCTGGTACACTGTCTAGAAACACCAAACTCAGAATATACAATAGCAATGTTAAGTCTGTGCTATTATATGGAACAGAGTGCTGGAGAGTCACACAGACAGATTTTCAAAACTGGCCTAATTCCACAACACCTGTCTCAGGAAGATATGCAAGATTTTTTGGCCAAAAAATAATAATAATAAGTAATAAAGACCTATTTGATAAATGTGTGCCCAGAAGGATATCAGAACAGAAATTAAAGAGAGAAGATGGCGCTGGATTGGACATGTATATAGGTCTACATGATATCAGCAGCACTACACGAGTGTCACTGGAGTGGACTCCTGATGTGAAGAGGAAACGGGGACGGCCAAAGGAAACTTGGAGGCGGACAGCAGAGAAAGAGTTGAAGGAGTTAGGGATATGGTGGAAGGAAGTGGAAAAGAGGGCTCAGGACAGACAGTTGTGGAGAGAGCTGGTGGTGGCCTTATGTACACATACGTACGAAGAGAATTAAGTAAGTAAGTATTCTAGCCTGTTACGCTCCGTTCACATACCATATCTAGTTTTATTAAAGATGTATACAGTTTACAGTTGTTGGTGCGCAACTCATTGGTAGGATATTTGAATCTGTTCAAGACAATAAATATGGCGACCTCCATGTCATAACACGATGGACAGTCCGACGGTTATCATTATTTTGTCATCCTGAGTAATTTTGACACACGAACCAACGAGAAGGGGGTAATATGTCTAAATATATTCTTTTAACGCATTGTAAAACACCACGCAAGTTTCAAATTTAAGCATCAAAGAGGGTTCATTAAATATCCTGACAATTCAGACCATCAGAAACTTCCCTTACAAAAACACTTGAAATAAGGGCACATTTATATCTTTTGTTTGGTAATAATCACAACCTTATTGTACGTGTCAATCCACCAATCCACACAACTCTGTGATGAATGTAAACCTATCTCTTCTCGGCTTAAACAGTTAAACACAACTTCAGGCTGTATATTTTAATAAGTGGTTGGCAAAAAAGTAAAAACATACAAAATTTGCATTTGTCTGTTAGAATTATACATATTAAGCAAGTATTTATCCAAAAATTGGATAGTTAGCTATGAGTCCAGGGCTCTACATTAACTTTTTTTGCCACCTGTCCTCTCGAACAAGTGAATATATATTGCACTTGTCCGAAAAAGAAAACTCACTTGTCCGACCTTCAACCTCGAGTTATATTTATTTGTGTCTGATTGGGATGCTTTTGCTTTCAATGCTTCTGTTTCATGACATTTTACATGACAAAAACTTTTCCAGTGAGATGTCAAAGTGTCTTTGCTAAATGCCGAAGAACCAATGAAAAGTGTACTGTTTTTATCAGCCAATTTATCATTATCGCAGCATATTTTGCAGAACATAATCCCCATCTCACTTTCACTTTCATTTTGAAAACCCAAACGCGGAAATTCATTTAACCACAATGTCTGAAATTTTCTTGAATGTTTCTGTTTATATTCCTTTTTTTCTTTTCTTTTTGTCTCAGTTATTAGTTTTTTAGTTAAAGGACCAGCAAAACCAAATTTAGTAAGATCTATGATCACAATGCCATGTAAGCAGCATGTTGTCAATAAAGTCGATCTTTTTAAACGCTTTACGCAAGGGTATTATAAATGTGATTTTTTTCAAAACCTTTCAATGATTTTGAATGATCTCGGACTTCACGTACAAGTGTATCGCTGTTATTGATAATAAAAAAAAAAACACAGGAGTTGAATAGCGACTTTGATTTTAATAAAGATGTTGACTGACATTTATAATAATGTTTTCGAATTAAGATTTATTCTCTTCAAATTTCGACTTGTTCTATCGGACAAGTAACTGGACTGTTGAACTTGTTCCACGGCAAGTTGGACTGGTACCAGGCAAACGGGCAAACATTAATGTCGAGCCCTGGAGTCATGGAGAACAGGTATTGCAGAACAATGAATTCAAGGAAAATTAGACTTTATGGACAGGAAGGGTGTTCTTCTTTACATTAAATTAGTAATCTCACACACCAATAAATAATAGATTATCAATAATCTAAGTCAGTTAACATACTGTTTATTAGACTTATTCTTATCACCTGTAATCATCAGGATCTTACCTTGCACTTTGCTAAGTTGATTGACAGGTATTCATACAGTAATAAACTGGTAAATGATTTTTGTAATTTGGGATGTTGACAAAATATGTGTGAAAAATGAATATAATTTATGTAATAATATTGAATTAATATTAGATTGATTCAAATTGATTTATCAAACAATCAGCTGGCTGGCAGAATAAAATTACTTTTGCTTAAAGATTTAAATCTATTAGATTTTGTTATTTGACAAAATTATTATTAAATCATTTAAATTATTTTAAAGTATCCTAACTTTATTTTTGACAGAGGTTTGACAGATTTTAGGAAATTTTCAATGCTGGTGGACAGACATGTCTTTTAAAAGTATAAATAAATTTATCACTATCACTATTTTTGTATTAATTTTGGTCATATGATCAAGTTTTTTTTAAATAATTAATAAATTTTATTTAACCTGTGGAAAGACCTTAATATTTCATACTACTCTCGATAAATGGCAGTGTGTACATATTATTTATTATCTGTATGCTATAAATCAGTTTGTATTCACTGTATCTAAGGAGGCTGATGACTTCTTTACCTGAAATGCTCATGATCAGATGGAGAGTATAAGTGTTTAATGAACAGGTGGTCACAGTGCATACATATTATTTATTACCGGTATGCTATAAATCAGTTTGTATTCACTGTATCTAAGGAGGCTGATGGTTCTTTACCTGAAATGCTCAGATGTCCGGAATGGAGAATATTAGTGTTTAATGAACAGGTGGTCACTATAGCAGGATTGATTTTACATTATTTACGTGCTTCTTGTTTTAATATTTTGTAGATTTTTATAAATATATATTGTACTCATAGAATAAAAACCAAACATGAAAGCTATGAAAAGAAAGCAGAAAAATGAGGAAACTAACAATAGTCAATCCAAAAGCAAGAAAAGAAAATTAAGCCAAGATTTTACAGTACAAAAATTACACATTGATGCAAAAGTGAAAGACAGACTTGATCATACTTTATCAAAGATGAAAAATAGTGAGGATCTCACAAAAACACTGAGTGCATTAGAAAATTTCAAGGTGTCAGAGACAAAAATAAAGAAACGCTGTGATTCTGGACACAAAATGAAAAGTGAAAAATTAAAACAAATTAAAAAGAAAAAACAATGTGAAAGTGAAGTAACAGACTGTGCCAGATCTAACAAAAATCAACAGAGTGGTGATAAAAAATTGAAACATTCATTCAGACATAAAAAACTTTTATCAAAAAGAAAAAAACGAAAACTAGCAAAGAAAGAAGAAACATCATCATCAACAATTGTAGTTAAGCCCCCTGAAAAACCAGAAGAATTCTCCAGTAATTGGAAACAGCTACTGTCAGTAAGTTATAGATGGTAGAAACATGGGATTAACTGAATAAAAAGGCCAAAATGATTGATTTAAAAAAGTAAATAAATAAAGAGGAAATGAAAAATGAAAAAAAAAAAACTTGTCTATACCAAACCTTAAGTAAACTTAAAGCTGCATTAAGTTTTCCAAAGAAAAAATTAAAACGGTGCTAATCTAATTAAGGATGTTCCTAATGAACAATGTTAAATTTGGTTCAACGATAAAAGCTCCAATAAATACAGAAATTACTGTATTTACCCAGCGAGATGCAGCATCTGGGATCTAATATTAGAACATGGTTACATCATCAAAACCCGGGTCATTAGAAATTTTTAAAAAATCAGAAAATTGAAAAACTTAATGCAGCTTTAAGCTGGTCTTAACTAAAATAACTCATTCAGATGCACCATTAATATTTGTTGGTATATTAATCTGTGTAAAACAGACACCTGTCTAATTCAAACAAAGGGTATTTGTTATCATTTTAGAAAGATCAATTATCACAGTTCCACATGTTGATTTTCCCAAATAGAAGTGAGGTTGGAGTGGAGGAGGGGGAAGAGATTGGTTTTATCGAGTTTCTTCTTCAATTTTCTATTTCATTTCTACCCATGTCCAGAGAGTTCATTTGAGATGTCTTGACTGATAATATACTTATACTTCATAAGAGTAATAGGAAATGTTCTGATTGGTTTGCTATTCAGTTTCAAACCAGGCTCTATGTTGGAGCCAAAAGGGGTTTCTTTAAACACCCTTTAATCCTATATATCTTCTTGATCTGCATTTCAAATTAATGTCGAATGTTTATAAATATGAATTCCATTTTGTGACCTAATTTGAACCCAGGCAATGTTTCTCTTAATTGGTATGTGTAGAATAAACACCACTAAACCATACATAATAAGTTTATCCTTAATTTACATGCTAAAGCAAATTAGGGATTTTCTGGGCCAATTTTGACTCCATTAAGATCAAGTAGTTTTCCTCCTAATTGGAAGGATATAAATTGAACACATATATCTATTTTGAAATTTTGAAACTGTTAACCAATAAGTGATGTTTATAAATGTTGACTAACTGGTAATATTAATCATGTTATTTGTGACTGTTAAATGAATGAAGACAGTAGGTATTAATTACAGGTGCAGGTAAAGTCAGGTAAAAAAAAAATCAATTTATTAGGTCTCAGCAGAGACATATATGTCTCTGGTCTGAGTAATCAGCTGTTTTAAAAGACTAAATATTTATAACACATATTTTTAGAGTTTTATAAACTATATACAATTTAATAAATGATTAAATTAATTTTAAAAATTTAAAAAAAAACAACAAATAAGTAATAAAAATTATAATAATAAATAAAAAATAAATAAATAAAAATATAGAAATAAACAAAATAATAATAATAATAATGAATAAAAAATAAATAAAAGCAAATAATCTGAATTTTATCTAAATAGGTATTTGCATTTATTTGCATTGTTCAACAAAATATTTATGTATTGCATCAGTATATTTCATATGTCCTAAAACATGCTCTCCATCAAAGTCAGGTAAAGTGATTTTCTGGTAATTATTCAGTTACACCTTAGCTTGTCATAATTCTCATCAGAACGTTGTTGATATTAATCAGAGGTGTTAATTTAATTTTTCATATGCCTTAGTCAGGTGAAAACTTGTAGCATTTCTGTGAAATTGTTGCAATTATTGGAATACTAGTTCTTGTTAATTTGCACATTCAGGTAGACCCACGGATATAACATTATTATTATGACCTGTGATATTAAAAACGTTACAATTAACAGTTATACTGTTAGTTCATGTCTGCTCTTATATCGAACATGATCAAATTTGTGAAAAATAGTTAAGAATCTCCAAAATGTGTAAAGATTTGTTTAACACCTCAGAAAGCAATCAGTTATTTTTGTAGGTTACAGTATATTGAATTAGGTTTTAATAGCAAAAGATAAAATAAGCCATTGAAAAATATTGACAAAATTTAGAAAAAAGTTTGAAGTATATGAAGGTTATTACTGTTACAAAAATTATTTTAAAAAATAGAAGAAAAAAAAACCATTATTTTACCAGCTATAGAGCTACCTGTATTTAAACTGACTTAAGTTATGCATTACTAAGTCATTTTTAAAGTTGTCTGTCTTTTTTAAAAATATTATATTGAAATTATTACTATTTTGATTTGTAAGTTTTCTTAATTTCATTTAATCTGCTATATAAATTATACTTTAAAAACCAGTTTAAGGTTGAAAAATTCAAAAAAAAAAAAAAAAAAAAAAGGTAACAGAAAATACACAAATTTGCATTTAAATTT
The DNA here is from genome assembly GCA_029721355.1 of Tegillarca granosa. Taxonomy (NCBI): domain Eukaryota; kingdom Metazoa; phylum Mollusca; class Bivalvia; order Arcoida; family Arcidae; genus Tegillarca; species Tegillarca granosa. Next base: position 44,724,172 of record CM056599.1, on the reverse strand, counting down.
GTTCAATCAATGTAGGTGTTGGAGAAAACTGAACCAAAGAAAATGTCAAAACATATGAAAAAGCCATCACACAGACAAAGTTCCACAGGAGACCAGATTAAAATGGAAACAGGTTTAAAGAAACAAAATGCTGAAAAACAGCATGAAGAAAAAAGGTAAATAAAAATTATTAATTTGATTGTTTTATTTTATATTTTTGTTATCATATATTTTACAAGTAAAAATTATTTATTTTTGATAAATAACATTCAATGATGTCTGCGTATCAGCAGACTTCTTGTTGTTACTCGTAATCTTAATTATTTTTTTTTTATTATTTCTCCTTGTTTTTGACAGTTTTTTTTTCAGAGACATCTCCACCTATGTTTCTTATCCGATCAGGTTGAAATTTTGCCAATTTGTAGGAATTGACAATTGGCAGGTCACTTATTCACCATTTTTCGGAATTTGGAAGGACTTCGGAGAAATCCGGTTAAAACCATGGAATTCCAGAGAGTTCTTTCTTTCTTGGTATTTCCTCCGCTATTTGGAGCACCATTTGAAAGAGCTGATACACAGACATATACTTGCTCGCATTCTAGTTTAATATATCATTGTTTAGAATGAGTCAGGAAAAGCAAATTGAGTAAACTGCAAAGCAGTTTGTTTTAAATTAGCTATTCCTGACTCTCATTATTAACACCAAATGCTAATTTAACTCTCATATAGATTTTTTTAAATTAGCTATTCCTGACTCTCATTATTAACACCAAATGCTAATTTAACTCTCATATAGATTTTTTTTTAAATTAGCTATTCCTGACTCTCATTATTAACACCAAATGCTAATTTAACTCTCATATATAGATTTTTTGTATTAAAATTACAACATGAAAATCATTGTAAGCATGACAAAGAATTAAAATTATCGCTTAAATAATTTTCTGTGTCCATGATTCTTACAAACAATTGAAACTGATAGAACAGCATTTTTTCCAAATAAAGATTGCCTTGGATTAATTGTGTTTTACACCCCAGACAAGATTCCTTTACTTTTTAGTGAACTTTTCAGTTCTTAGAAGGTAGAAACAGATGGTGGTTTCTTGGAGGAAACAGGAGTGCCAAGAGAAAACCACGACCTTATGCAAGCTTACTGACACACTTTCTGATACCAAGATTTCCTCCAGTGTGATTTGAACCAAGGCTGTGAGAGGCGCCGCGTTGTGATCTGTTGGCACAGGCTTTGACCACTTAACTACTAAGACTTCTTTTTTAAAAATAGGGTGGCAATGTCATGATAGGTTAGATTGCTGACCAATCAAACAATGCATAACAACAACAGGATTATATTCATTGGTTTAAATGAATGGATAAATGTGACGAATTGGAAGTCATATGACCCACACTGTACTAAAACATAATGAAATGATAGCAAAATCAAATAGGTTTATCAAACAAAGGTCCACTCCAATTGTTATAATGATGATGATGATGATGATGATGATGATGATGATGATTTAAATTCATTTTGTCAATTACCCGGTTTATATAATAATGATTAAACTACTGAAACAAAAACAAATTTCTTTTTTTGAAAAAAAATTGTTTTTTATTTTTGCAGAACTCCTGAAGTATGGTTTGATGATGTAGATGAGATACTTATAGAAAAACGTAATGTTGGAACGGAAAAAGATATGGAGAACAAAAATACTGCTCCTCTGATAAAGCTTGGATCATATAAAGGGTAGGTTTTATAATCAATAGGGTTGACCAGCTGAACTTGTGATAAACATCTGTGTAGAACTGATATATGGAATCATATCAGTGTAACAATTGTCATAAAAATGACATTTTTCTGACAATTAAATTTGCGGAAAAACATTTTTCAAAATGCTGAAATTGAAGACATGTAACACTGACAAACTCCATTTATAGTTTAATAATTTTGACTGGGTTGTAAAACACAATTTCAGTCCTATTTAGTTTATCAAATGCATTTACAAGGGTGAAGGACTTTTTATAATTCATGACTGTTTAAGGTTAAATATATATATATGTCATTATCTAGAACCTGGGTTTATCTCAATTCTCAGTCAATTTTCCTAACACAAAATGAAGAACAAATTTTCTCAGTGAAATAAAAAATGACAATAGAGGTAGAATATATATATATAACCGGGAACATTATGTGGTAAGGGAGACAACCCAATACTGCTTTCATTGGATGGTGGTTTATTTCCAAGTCAATTTACAAATAAAATCAGATGAGAAACAAATTACTTTCTTTAAATTCAGTTTTACTTAAACATATAAAACACATATTTTGACATTTAACTAATCACATATAGACGAGTGAAAGAAAAAAGAAAAAAATTACATGTTTTTCATAAGCTTGGTTTTACTCTGTACAGAAAAACTTTAAATCATCACCATCATTTGTTCAGTCTACACCAAAAAGTTTGGTTTTTTTTAGAATTTATTTTGATAAAGCAAGGAAGGCTTACAACACACACACACACACACACACACACACACACACACACACACACACACACACACACACACAGACAGAGAATCTTGATTTCAAAACTGTGGCAGTAGGAGAGAGGCCAGTTCAACATCACCCTTGCATTACGCTGCACTCACAAAAATAATTTTATGTCCACTAAACAGGTGCAAGCAATAACACTGAATCTAAGTGATCATAATCATCAAGATACTTTAGAAATAATCTTCCTTAGATTTTGACACAGACACTTGACTGGAGAAAAAATGCCACAACAAATAGCAAATTAAATCAGGCATCTGTACATGAGTTTAACAAATCCTATCACTCAAATCCCTTCTAGAAAGATACCATCATTTGCACTGAAATATTAATTGAATTGCATGTTGGTTTCAGAATTAATTAAAATATTTCTTACAAACATTGTTCATGGGACGTCTTCTTGATCTTAAATCTAAGGCAACAACCTTAGTGACAGTGGTTGCTCGCATCCTCTTGCTTGAACTCTCGCTCCTAAACAGCCTGCTCACCAAGGCAGACCATACATACACTCTTGAATAGGCCTGAGGTGTCAGTGTTATTTTTTTTTATGAGCAAACAGCTTTGTTGTTTTGATGGGTCTTGTATTATTAATATTTTCAAATTTTAGGCTAACAAAGGTTGTTTCTATGGACTGTGAAATGGTTGGTGTTGGTCGTGAGGGTAAAGAGGATATGTTAGCTCGTGTTTCTATTGTAAACCAGTATGGACATTGTGTATACGATCAGTTTGTAAAACCAATGGAGCATGTAGTTGATTACAGAACACATGTTAGCGGTGTAAGAAAAGAAGATTTGGACAAAGGTAAGGGAGTTCAAGTGAAGTAACAGTGTTTTACCTGGTACTCCCAAGTCAAGGTTCTTTCAATTATCTCGAGGGGGTCAATTCTGGGATAGTGCAGGAAACTGGAGTGCCTGGACCAATCACTAACCTTCAGGAAGCGAACTGACAAACTTTGAAATTCTCAGGCAACAATCTGTTGAAGCGGGGTTTATACAAAGGTGGTGAAAGGCACTCTGATCAGAAAATGTGTGCTTAAGATCAACTGGTGATTGAGTTATTTAATTGAAAAATTGTAGGTTTAGAGATGAATTATCAGTTGATCAGTTAATCTATCATTATGCTAAAAACAACTTTGAGGACACACAGGACACCTGTATCTGTTTAGTAGATTGCACACTTTATTAAAAGATTCTTCTGTATGATTTTTTTTTTTAAAAATTTTTCAGGTATTGAATTTTCAGTTGTACAAAAGGAAGTAGCAGATGTTTTAAAAAACAGAACCCTTGTTGGCCATGCTATACATAATGATTTGAAGGTGTGTAATGATTTTTTGTAATAGAATTGATATGAAATTGAACATATGTTGAGAAAAATGCACATGTTTATCTACAAGAATCTAAGAGTCATTTCTGAGAAATGTACATTCGACATACTTTAGACATTTTAAATGTTTTATCCAAAAGACTTCTAGTAATATCAAATTTGCTTTATTGTTAATTTTGATGAATTTCTTGATGGTCAATAAACCATTTGAATTTTCTCTATAAAAAACTGCTATAAAACTCAGTTAAGGGATTAGGTCCATTAGCCTCTTGTTGTACATATACTGGTATATATATACATTGAACGTTTATTCAGTTACACTTGCCATCCATGTTTAGAAATTTTGAAATTTTATGACACATATTTTCATGTATATCTTTTTTGCAGGTTTTGTATCTCAGTCATCCCAAAAAGAAAATAAGAGACACCTCTAGATATAAACCATTTAGAACATTGTTTAATGGTAGGATCCCTTCACTTAAAAAACTAACAGCGCAGGTTCTTAGTGTAAAAGTCCAAGAAGGAGAACATGACTCAGTAAGTACAGTGATATTTTACACTCAGAATTCCTACAACTTGCCTCTTATCTAAAGAGCTCTCATTAGGAATGATTCATCAGGCATTTTATGATATTATTTTATAATTTAAAAATAGGAAAGAAAATAAAAACTAGAATTTAGATTTATCTTAAAAATAATTTTCAAAATAAAAACACAAATGCATGGATATCTTAAAAATTAAAAAAAATTGCTCAGAGTTAAATTTGCCAGTTTTAAGTTACCGGTATGTAGCAATCATGATCTTGGTATATGTATCTATTACAGTCAGCAGTTACTTGTATCTTGTTTTTGCTTTTTTAATTCCCCTTTCTTTGTGTTCTTTGTCTTAGTTGCATTTATTTATATCTATTAAGTAGTGTTCTTACTTGCATTTGCTTTAGCCAAGTAGTGTTCTTTGATGCATTGGTTATAGCCCAGTAGTGTTCTTAGTTGTATTTGTTATAGGAGTGTTCTTTAGTTAAGTTGTGAGTTAGTTGTCTATTGCCATATATTATATATTGTTCTTAGTGGCATTTGTTGTAGCCAAGTAGTATTTTTAATTGAATTTGCCATAGCCCATTTGTGTTCTTAGTGGGATTTGCCATAGCCCAGTTGTGTTTTAAGTGGCATTTGCCATAGCCCAGTTGTGCTCTTAGTGGAATTTGCCATAGCCCAGTTGTGTTTTGAGTGGCATTTGCCATAGCCCAGTTGTGTTTTAAGTGGCATTTGCCATAGCCCAGTTGTGCTCTTAGTGGAATTTGCCATAGCCCAGTTGTGTTTTGAGTGGCATTTGCCATATCCCAGTTATGTTTTGAGTGGAATTTGCCATAGCCCAGTTTGTTTTGCAGTTGTGTTTTGAGTTGAATTTGCCATAGCCCAGTTGTGTTCTTAGTGGAATTTGCCATAGCCCAGTTGTGTTCTGAGAGGCATTTGCTATAGCCCAGTTGTGTTCTGAGAGGCATTTGCCATAGCCCAGTTGTGTTCTGAGAGGCATTTGCTATAGCCCAGTTGTGTTCTGAGAGGCATTTGCTATAGTTAGGTAGTGATCTAGGTTGTATTGATTATAGTCATTTATGTTCTTGGTTGCTTAAGCTTTAGTCAGGTAATTTTCTTAGTTGAATTTGCAATAGCCAAGAAGTGTTCTTGTTAAATTTGCTATAACCATGTATTGTTCTTATTGGCATTTGCCATTAGTTTTGTAATGTTCTATGTTGAATTTTCTTCATCCAAGTAGTGTTCTCAGGTAAATTTTCTTTGGCCAATAGTGTTCAGTTGCATTTGCTATAGCTAAGTAATGTTTGTTGGTGACCAATTGTTCATTCCATTGTATTGAAAAGATATATTTAAAGGACTATCTTTGATTTCAGATACGTTTGTAACAAATATTTATTAAGTACCTTCCAATGTACAAAATGCTTGTACTGCCTTCAGTATAAGGGGACTTGGTTAAACTTAAAATTTTAATTTAAAACTTTTATTTTATAGATTATAAATGTGGTTGGTTTATTTTTATTGTTTGTTAATTCTAGGTACAAGATGCTCAGGCAGCAATGAGATTATATACAATGTACAGGCGACAATGGGAAAAAGACATTAAACACGTGACTTCTAAAAAAAACACAAAATCAGCTTGATTATTGGTGATTAAAATTAGTTCATTATGTGTGTAATTTGTTACATAGTTTAAATATGTAAGTCAAATGGTGACAAAAGGCAAATCAGCCCTTTACCATTCATACTGGATATTCTGGTGTAGATTTACAAATAGACGCACATGTGGTTGGTTCAATCAAAATTGACAACTGGACATTGTGATTGACAATTTATTTTGCCCATGGTTGTCACTAGTTAACTTTGTGTCAGTATGATACTGTTATTATCCTGTGTGTCATTATGTTCAAGCACTGATGTTAACCTTCACTGTAATTGGATACAGTGTAAAAAATCATAACATCACTAGGACATTGGATAGTGTAAATTGTAAAATCACTAGGACATTGGATACAGTGTAAATTGTAAAATCACTAGGACATTCGATACAGTGTAAATCATTAAATCACTAGGACATTCGATACAGTGTAAATTGTAACATCACTAGGACATCGGATACAGTGTGAATCATAAAATCACTAGCACACACTAAAACATCATAATGAATTTGTGTGTGAAGTTGTTAAAAACTTTTATGTATTGAAAATTTTAGATGATGATAAAATATGATTTTATGGAAAAAATAAATTGCTATATATTTAAATTTGGACTAGTTGATTTGTTTTATTCCTTTATCTTTATTATTATAATTATTATAATTTTGATGATAAAATATGAAATTATGGAAAAAAATAAAAAGCTATATACTAGTATTTGAATTTGGACTTTCCAAAATACCTTACAATTGATTTCACATTTGAAAAGGCAACTGATTCTCGTGGTTTAATTTCAGTTTGAGAAGTATTCAATGAGAAGTTTTTTTTAAAACTACCAGTATATAATAAGAGTTATTTTGACACTTAACAAGTGGCAATGGAAAATGCATGCTCTGCATTTAGTGAAGTTAGTCTGTGTCATCTTTCATCTAACTGCTTACTCCCGGTCATTTTCTGGATCCTCCAGTCATTTTCTGGATTTATAAAGGTTAAGTTCTACATGTGGCCATGCAGTCATTGTGTAGAATGTAGCTGCATTGGTTTTATAAATCAATAAACAAAGGGAGATAATTCTTGACAGCTTATACTTGGGTCACACGAGTATAAAAACTCTCAATTTTGTTTGTGGCTCAAGATTCTTTCACTTATACTGAAGCAGTCATTTCTGGGATGGGGTAGAAAATCTAGGTACCTGGGTAAAATCATTAAACTTTGGCAAGACAACTATCGGAACCTTTTTACACTAGAAACTGACCTAGTGCGATTGGAACCTAGACAATATAAAGCAATGAGATCTGTAATGTGGAGCTTTTGACCACTCAGCTACTGAGGCCCAAAATAATCAAAGAGATGTCACTTGATGGTTGATGGCAGCTTTATCTAAAAATATTTGAAAAATTACTGACAGAAGCTTCTTCACTTTTAAGGATGAAAATTCAAACAAATCTGGGACCAGTTAAAAGACACAACTTGGTTATTTCTGGTCACATACAGCAGTGTGTAATATGTTCAATTGATGTATTGTGCAAGTTAAAATCATTTGACACATCAAAAGGTCACAATTTCAAAGAGAAATAGGGTTCGTTAGAATGTCAAACCAACCATTATACAGGACTAATGATCTTAAGATCATATTGCATCTGCTGTCATAGAAATATTCTATATGACTATTAGTGGTGATTAATAAGTTTATAATATACAACAACCTACATTTATGTAATATACAGCAAGATTCCATTGGGAAATGAAAGAAGAAGGTATGGTAAGATGTCCCTAATACCCCCAAATAAAGAATAAAGTATGGTAAGGTGTCCCTAATATCCCCAAATAAAGGAGAAGGTATGGTTAGGTGTCCCTAATACCCCCAAATAAAGAATAAAGTATGGTAAGGTGTCCCTAATACCCCCAAATAAAGGAGTAGGTATGGTAAGGTGTCCCTAATACCCCCAAATAAAGGAGTAGGTATGGTAAGGTGTCCCTAATACCCCCAAATAAAGGAGTAGGTATGGTAAGATGCCTCTGATACCCCCAAATAAAGGAGAAGGTATGGTAAGGTGTCCCTAATACCCCCAAATAAAGGAATAAGTATGGTAAGGTGTCCCTAATACCCCCAAATAAAGAAGAAGGTATTGTTAGGTGTCCCTAATACCCCCAAATAAAGGAGTAGGTATAGTAAGATGCCTCTGATACCCCAAAATAAAGGAGTAGGTATGGTAAGGTGTCCCTAATACCCCCAAATAAAGGAGTAGGTATGGTAAGGTGTCCCTAATACCCCCAAATAAAGGAGTAGGTATGGTAAGATGCCTCTGATACCCCAAAATAAACAAGAAGGTATGGAAAGGTGTCCCAAATACCCCAAAATAAAGGAGTAGGTATGGTAAGGTGTCCCTAATACCCCCAAATAAAGGAGCAGGTGCGGTTAAGTGTCCCTATTACCCCCGAATAAAGGAGCAGGTATGGTTAAGTGTCCCTAAAACCCCCATATAAAGGAGAAGGTATGGTTAAGTGTCCCTAATACCCCCAAATAAAGGAGTAGGTATGGTAAGATGCCTCTGATACCCCAAAATAAAGAAGAAGGTATGTTAAGGTGCCCCTAATACCCCCAGATAAAGGAGTAGGTATGGTTAAGTGTCCCTAATATCCCCAAATAAAGGAATAGGTATAGTTTAGTGTCCCTAATAACTCCAAATAAAGGAGTAGATATGGTTAAGTGCTCCTAATACCCCCAAATAAAGGAGTAGGTATGGTAAGATGCCTCTCATACCCCCGAATAAAGAAGAAGGAATGTTAAGGTGCCCCTAATACCCCCAAATAAAGGAGTAGGTATGGTAAGATGCCTTTGATACCCCCAAATAAAGAAAAAGGTATGCTATGGTGCCCCTAATACCCCCAAATAAAGGAGTAGGTTTGTTTGTGTCCCGAATACCCCCAAATAAAGGAGTAGGTATGGTAAGGTGCCCCTAATACCCCCATAAAAAGGAGTAGGTATGGTTAGATGTCCCTAATACCCCCAAATAAAGAAGAAGGTATTGTTAGGTGTCCCTAATACCCCAAAATAAAGTAGTAGGTATGGTTAGATGTCCCTAATACCCCACAATAAAGGAGTATACTAGCATGTCTCACACATCCACAAACTTGTTCATGGATTAATCCTTTGAGATTACCAAACTTACTCTTGTGTAAAATAGCTAAAAATTGCTGATAAACATTAAACAACATAACAACCAACAAACTTATCAATCTGTCTTAAATTTGAATTTTACTCAAAGTCAGTTGAGGAACTGCTAGATATTTTAAATTATTTTCTAAAATTTAAGAATGTAAACTTAAACAACCATTTTAGGTCTGGATCAGCCATATTAAGCTGTATAGTACAAATAACTAAAAGTTCCACAATGGATTTAGCTTCTCAGAATGTGGAATCTTTTGTACAAGACAACACATAACTGTTTTGGGTAGGTTTAATAGTATGTCAGTAGCTCCTACATTTTGCCTGCACTGCACTTAAAAGTCGGGCAACAACTTCACAATTCTTAACAAAATAAGTTTCATTAATTATATTAGGCATGATTTTTTGTTTTTGGTGGATATATATGTATATCATAGAACATAATTATTTATGCGATATGTAAAGTACTGTCAGTCTTGTTTCGTTTTCAGCAATGCGTCACGTGACAGATTTGTTTTTCAATGTGAGGTCATGTGACTTATCCGGAAGTTCGAGTCATTTGGGAACACTAAGCACTATGTGTAAGATGTCTATGTACTGAGGAAGTTGGTTTTTTTTTTAAATGATCCCTCTCACGTTTCCTTAATTGGATTTTATATCGCAATTTAAATGTAATAACACGGTAGAGCACGAAATGGATGTATAATTTGACATGGAGACGACTAAAAATGGTATGATTTATAACATATATGTCTGTAATTTAACCCTATTACCTGTATGGTAAATAGCAGGTTTGTTAAACCTTTAACTTTTCTAAATGCACGGGAACAAGGGGTGTTGGATTTCATCCTCTCAAGTAATTTTTACTTATTTCCGGTGGCTTAATTATTTTTACTTCAGAAATGGGTCAGTGTTTCATGATTCATGTCATAAATCTATTCTTATTTAAAATGATGGCTATGTGTGATTTTTTTTATATTAGCATTCCAATTAAATGAGGTTATGTCAAGTCTAGATTGATATGACACAAGTTTTGATGTAGTGTTAATTCAAAATGTTATTCTAATTGGAAGATGATGATTTAATGATGTTTGTTACATTTGAGTGGGTAAAGTGAGGGATTTATTGAGTTAACTGTGAATCTATTGAAAACTGTTGATGATGGTGAATTCATCATCTAAAATTAGAACAGGTATATGTATTATATATATGCATGTATATAAAACAAATCTGTAAGGTAGTTTGTTACGTAAGTGAAGAAAGATAATTTTAAACTTGTGATAATTAAATCAGAAAACTGAATCTTTTTATAGAAGCAATGATAAGTGATGGGTAAAAATTGAAGTATTTTGTTTATATTAAACCAAGATCAGAATCCATTATGATTTTACACACCTGCTACATTTCTTATCAATGATGCATCCAGCAGCAAATTTTAGGCTGGATATTTCTTTAATGATTGGCATGAAGATAAACACCTCCTTTGTGAATAATCACTCATAGACACCTGAACTTCTGTTAAAGTATTTTTTCTTTCTTAAAATTTTTATTTAGAATTTAAAAATTATTGTAAATCATTCATTTTATATTATAAAAAAGAATCCCGAAATAACTTCAGAAATTTACAGTTATCTTATATATGTCATTTAAAATATTTATTGATGTAAATTTAGCTGTAAATATCTGTTTTTGTAAAAAAAATATTTTTGTTTTCATAAAATAAATATTTTTGCTTTTATAAAATGATTATCAAAAAGAAATATATTTTGAAATTGTACATGATGGCCTTTCATTGGCATACATACAACATTGATGGGTGGGGTTTGTTGGATAAATTTGCAAGTCCCAGCTTACTTTAAAAAAAAGCATAAACAGAAAAAAAGATTAAAAAATTCTATGTTGTCAGGGTAACAAAACATTATTGCTTTTAGTAAGTTTTTTTTTTCAACAGCTGTCAATGCAAACTTTATATGAAAACATTCCTACTAAATTGAAAGTTCTATTTTACTTCTAGTTTGTTTTTAGAAAGAAAACCCAAAATTACTTTATGATCATTTGTAATATTAAATCAAGATGTTCATGTATGCTGGATATTTACAGACTCTTAAATAAAGTTGAAGCATACTAGGTAAATATGCTGAAGCATGTAAATGCACCACTTTAAGGTATTCATTATATAGTGGTCATGTGACTCACTTGCCTCTAACTCAACCATTCATGCAGAGATTTTATTCAGTAATATTACTTACATTTATATAAGAAATTTAAGATGATGTATATATTACTTTAGTTTAAGTCCCCACACTGTCCAGACACATTGAAAATCCTAAAGTTTATCTTTAAGCATGTGGAATTCATGATTTTGATTGACAATTCTTACAAAAAGATTTTTGAATATAGCACCAGATTGTCTATCAGAGTCAAGTGGGAGCTTAGTCAGGTCAAATATAGAGTTTGGATTATAAAGATAAATCTGTCTGACTGAGGATCAAAAACTGAAATGATACAGTCAGGTCCATTCCTTCACTTGAGAACTCTGCCACTAGTAAACCAAGCACTTGTCCAGATGTATTTGACCACAGAATAATGTTAATCGTATTTGTTAAATTTACCTGAACAAAGTAAATAACTGTCTTATTCAAACAAAATCATCTGTCCAGAGTTTGTTTTTAGTTTATAAACTGTACAGGTTGCACTGTATTAGACTTACATCGATATGACTGTGCCATAAAGTATTGTAAAATGATATAAGTAGTCTCCAGTTCTTTACCACAAGTAGAAAAGGGTTTTCTTTGTCAACTTTAGGCCTTTATTTTTTGTCTTTGTAGCAGTATAATGGACCAAGTGGTCTGCAATATTTATCTGTAATATTGTAGCAAGTATACTAATGCTGTAAAGGGTTGCCAAGAGTACACAATAGTGCATTGCAGATCTGATATACTTGCACGCTCTCACACCATATAAACTTGTGTAAAGATTTTTCTTAAGATTAATAAAAATTTTCCTGTCATGAATAGCTTAAAGTTCCTGATGTAATGTAAAACAACATTCAACCAACCAAACAACCAACCTTACTCCAGAGATGACTGTGATGAGATTTAAACCTACAACTTGTGATTTGAAAGACTTGATGACCTAGGAGTAAATTGCTGCCTCGAAAGCAAGAGGTTATGGGTTTGTACCCAAGCCAAGTCACCCAGTGCTGAGATAATGGACTGGGGGAGTTGTATGCTTGTTTGTGGTATTTTTGACTTGGCGAGCTAGAACTTTTAACTAAAAGTTGCTCTGAGTGCGTGCTAGAACATGGCAGGCCATAAAGCACACTCACACATCACAAGCAGTCACAAACTTGTTCTGAGATTAGTTCGCGGACTAATAACCTCGCTTTCATTGTCAATTGCTGAAAAAAATGCTGGTGCGACATTAAAAAACATCATTGTGATTTGGATAGCCTATTGAATACTTAAATATATGTACAATTTTTACTACATGTACTTATGAATTTGTCAGGTTCATTAAATATAACATTCATAGTTCAAAAACATTTCATTGAAATTTAAACATGATGTTTATGTATTTCCTTATCCATATCTAAACTTTTGTATTTTAAAATTTGTCATGATAAACATGATCAGTGCTTCATAAATTAACCAATTATTCACACCGCTTGAAGTAATAAAATTAAAAATAGATCTCAACTCTTAGAGAAACATCAACTCATCAACTTGAAGTTTTATTGTGTCAGCATGTTTCAGGGTCTAAGACTCCACCATCAAGGCAAGTTGAGTTGAGTTGAGTAATGGTGTTTAATGTCCAAGTCAAGAATATTTCACTTTTATCGAAACTTCACCAGCTTTAGGCGAAAGTGCAGAAATTTTGCCTGTGTGTTGTGCTGATGGCATTATACAGCAGGGTTTTTTATCGTGCCATGTGTACCTTGACACAAGACCTCATTTATTTTAAGTTCTGATCCCAAAGAACCATGACTTTCATTTCCTAATGCCAAGTACTTGGTGAAAGAAGAGTCACTACCCACTTTCAAGTCATGGGTCAGACCCAGTCAGGGTTCCAACCCATGTCCTGCCACTTACAGAGCAAGCATTCTATCAACTAAGCTACTGCAGTGGTCATCAGGACAAAATTATACAATTAACAATATATAAAGTATAAAAATTGATGTAGTTTAATTAATTTTGGATGAGTTTTAATTAAACCAACACGTATTGAACACTAGGGTGTTGTTGCTTTGTGATGAGTTTTATAATTTCTTTAAAACTATTTTTAAAAATATTGTTTGAATATAAATTTTTATTTTTTAAAATTTTTTTTACCTTTTATACAGTTATAATTTTAACCTACCAAACATTACATGTTGGTCTACAATTTATAGAACTTTGTGTATGTTTTAAAAATTGATGATTTTGTTGATATCAGTCAATCAAAGATTTGATCGTCCAAAATTGATTTTAACAGGTATCATGTCTGACCAAGACTTCAAAATAGGTATTGACTGTTCTTTTGCCAAGCACTCAGCATTTAGAAATGAAAGTCATTGGGTCCTTTTATGTAGACTAATGCCCTATGTCACAGCAGACGTGGCATGCTAAAGGACCCTCCCTGCACATTGCCCTAAGTGTACTTCACCTATAGCTGGTGACGTTGCGATATAGGTGAATTATTCCTGACTGGGACATAAAACTCAAGATTCAGTTCTCGATTTATGATTTAATGGATCCAAGATTCAATGCTTGATTTATAATTCAAGGGATCCAAGATTCAGTGCTTGATTTATAATTCAAGAGATCCAAGATTCAATGCTCAATTTATAATTCAAGGGATCCAAGATTCAATGCTTGATTTATAATTCAAGGGATCTAAGATTCAGTGCTCGATTTATAATTCAAGGGATCCAAGATTCATGGCTTGATTTATAATTCAAGGGATCCAAGATTCAGTGTTCAATTTATAATTCAAGGGATCCAAGATTCATGGCTTGATTTATAATTCAAGGGATCCAAGATTCAATGCTCAATTTATAATTCCAGGGATCCAAGATTCAATGCTTGATTTATAATTCAAGGGATCCAAGACTCAATGCTTGATTTATAACTCCAGGGATCCAAGATTCAATGCTCAATTTATAATTCCAGGGATCCAAGACTCAATGCTTGATTTATAACTCCAGGGATCCAAGACTCAATGCTTGATTTATAACTCCAGGGATCCAAGATTCAATTCTCAATTTATAATTCCAGGGAGCCAAGATTCAGTGCTTGATTTATAATTCAAGGGATCCAAGACTCAATGCTTGATTTATAACTCCGGGGATCCAAGATTCAATGCTTGATTTATAACTCCAGGGATCCAAGATTCAATGCTTGATTTATAATTCCAGGGATCCAAGATTCAATGCTTGATTTATAACTCCAGGGATCCAAGATTCAATGCTCAATTTATAATTTAATGGATCCAAGATTCAATGCTTGATTTATAACTCCAGGGATCTAAGATTCAATCCAACAAAAAAATTATTCTATGACTTTTGAGCAAAATTTCATTTTAACATTGCTAAGTTTGATAATAATTCAGAGTAACTGTGGAGAATTATTCAGAATTAATATAATTTTGTGATGGACCGATTTCTCTTCTTTATCAAAGGGTAAGTTGATTCATAGAACTGGAACTGTAACAAGTTTAGCCCCTACCTAATGAGGATATAGACCTTGGAAAGACATTTATTGCAAAACAAGCAGTTGATGTATTTCCCTTAATAATACCATCTTCTCAATTCTTATGATTTCTAACCCTAACCCTAACCCATTTCTTATAATTGATAAAACAAAAATAAAACCAAAAATTATCTTTAAAGTGGTCATTCTATATTTATGAAAGTTTACAAGTGTTAGTGTTTTATCTCTGGTATGGATAGGTTTACTGATAATGTGGTATGATTGATATACTTGTCCTAAGTAACATCTTACATAGTGGTAATGGGATACATAGTCTGTATCATCTGATGTTGATAATGAACTAGCGAGACAACTTAATATTTTAATTACAGTAAAGTAGATATATGCTAACAGTCAGACTGACTTTATATACAATGCATTGTATCAGGAATTCAAGGTTTTCAATTTTTCTCAAGACAATTATATTAAAAGTTTTGTTTTTAGAGAATTTGTCGACTTCAAAAATACTTTTTTTTAAAATTAAGTTCGAGATTTAGTGCAAAGTTCTTTGGTAAAATCACTTTGTAGAGAAGACTTGCTGTTCCTAAGATCTCTTGTTTATATTACAATATATATATATTGTCATTTCTGGTATTGTTATAAATTGAATGCATAAGAAATAAATCTATAATATTGCATTTTAAAAATTTTCTTTTTTTTAACTACGTGTATATAAAAAAGAAAAAAAATAGGGAAATTTTTAAAATGCAATATTATCGATTTATTTCTTAAGCGTTTAATTCAGAAAGATACCAGGTATGACAAAATAATAAAATCAATAAATACTTGTCTGATAAAATAAAATAATAACATAGATAACAACCCGACCCCAAGCACCTGTACTTATAACTGATCGACTTTTCCTTCCTTTTAACATTTATTAAAGATAATATTAGGAACAAGAGTTTTTATTCTTTTTTTTCATAAAAATATTCACCTGCTGTTTTTTTTTTTACATTGCAACATTGCCAGAATAAAGAAAAAATGAGAGAAAAAATATCCTGTTCCTGATGTGTATTCATGTGTTTCATTTTTAAATACCTATAATGCTATCATGTATACACATTATATCGATGTAGCCAAAGTATGTTCCCATTGACTGGGTACCCACAGTACATAATAAAAGATATGACATTCTTAAAATAGAAAATATCAATTTGAAGCTGGAAGTATCTTAGCTTGACAATAATCAAAGCAACAAATAATAGGAAGCAACACAGGAATAAAAAAAATAATAATAAAAAAAAAATAATAATAATAAAAAAATGTCTGGCAGCATGACAAAATAAACATATATTTGGAGGTCAACTGATAAACCCCGACCCTAATAAAATAAAATTTATTGGCCATAAGACAGAAATTTGGTGCTAAAATATTATTTTGACTATTTTTCCAGTTTTACTAATTTTGAATGATTGAGCCTTGTATCTTGTCAAAAAACATTTGTCGATGTCAATCATAGAATGTCCAGACAAGATCTGTCATCCATTCAGCCATTTGTGATATTAAATGAAAGCAATTTTAAAAACACTTCAAAAGGAATTTTGAAATCAATTTATCCAATTTCCTGTATTTTTAGAGCATATGGATTTTGAGGTTTTTTTCTGGAGTATCTTGTCCTATTCTCCTCTTCTCCACCTTTGTGGCTTTCATCTTTATTGTTGTTTATAATTATGGGATATATAAGTTTATGTTAGCTAATGAAGATGGAACATATGGTTAATACTGTACCACTATCTGGAACTTATTGGAGGTTCAGACATAACAAAGGATTACCATATCCTCTAGCTTTCACCAAGTGGCATAATATAATTAGTGGAATATATGACTATGTATTATGTACATCAAATCAAGACTTTCTAGTTTTAACAGTTTTAGATAAAAAGATTAATTAATTATTTTGGCTTATCTCTTAATCATTTTTACAATTTCCTCACTGGTAATAATAATTATTTTACATAAAGTAATATGGAAAAATCACCAGCATTGGGGAATTCATGCTACATGCTGATGGCATTGTTCTTTGTATCTTCTCTATATTGAGAGACTGCATGTACATTGTAGTTCCATGACAGAAGTATTCACATTTTTAGAATTTTGCCCAAAGGAGAATACTGGTTGTCACAATCATTGATAGTTGATATTTATTTGAAATTTGAGTTCAATTATCTAATAATGTTTTAATTAACTTACATACATGATCTGGTGACAAAATCTAATTTAATAGGGTTTGTAACAACAAATATGTAATAAATGATACACAATCAAATGTATGCATGCACATTCCTCATTATATATTGATCAAACTTTAATTTAATTGTAATCACATAGAGTGTTGATAATCAGTAGAGGTCATCTGGGTTATCTGAAACAATTCAGCTTATTTATAAATAATGACTTCTGGGATAGCTGTACATTCAATCTCAAAATTAATTTCTTCTCTATTGCTATGTGTGTTGTATAGTGTGATTTCAACTGAGGGAAAACCAGGCTTATTATGGTAGGATAAATTATTTCAAATAGAGTAATGGTGTTTTATGTCAGTGAAGATTGTTTCTCTTATATCAAAGGGTACTGTTCAGTGATAGACTGTTCAGTGCTTCAGTACACACACTAAATCTCTGACCTTCAGCAATTGAATTGACAAATTTTTCTGCATCAGGATCTGCCTGTCAGCGTGATTCCAGTCAAAGCAGTGTGAATTGTCTTGATTTGAAACAATTCAGCCACTGGGGCCCCATATTAATACACAAATTTAATTGTCATTGTATTGCAATTAAATGTGTAATTAAAAGTACATGCAATTCAATTCAAATTTTACACATTTTGGATATACAGTAAAACCCCAGTTTATTGCCACCATTTTTTCAGTCAAAATTTATAAAAGTGTTTTGTTATAAATCAAGAGTCTTATAGACAGAAACATTGAAAAACACTTTGTTCTTCAAAAGTAAGTTGCAATGTGGTGTGTGTAAATGAGGTGGCATAGTAACTGGGACATTATACAATGTAGCTAGACTTTATATCATATATTTTATTTGCAGATATTTCATATCACGTTTACTTCAAAATTAACATTATATGTTCTAGAGTTTGTTTCTTGTTGATGACAGATTAAATGTAGAGTTTGTTTCTTGTTGATAACAGATTGAATGTAGAGTTTGTTTCTTGTTGAAGATAGATGTAAAGATTTAATATTGGTATAACCAGACCTAAAATATCTAGTGACTTCAAAATTTTTGCAGCACTACCTATTTAAAAATGTGACATAACAGTATAAATCCAGTATGACAGTTATTGATTTATGTATTAATTCTCTAAACATTGTAGCACTTTAAAAGTTACAATCATATTATTTTTTTTTATTTCAAATAATACATTTTACTGATTCTTGAATTATACATTTTTAGTTCCTTCCTTTTCAGTTTTCCAATTAAAATAATTTATATTTTTGTCGTTTTCCCCATTTCCTTGATTTTTATTTAAATCTACAAGAAAGATATAATTTTTCATTTCATTTATCTGAGTGCCACTTACAGATCTATATACTTTAACTACTTATATAAAGATATATACAGTAGTTATGAGTCAAGGATACTTTTATTTAAATGCAAGTTAATCTTAAAGATTTATATCTTGTTGTTAAATACACATTTTAATTTAACATTACTGTCTATTTGGTTATTCCATTTCTCGAACATCTAAGAGGTGACAGGTTTAATTTTTGAAGGAAAAGAATCTTGATTTGGAAACCAAACATTATCATTACATTCCATACTCTGACTTTACTTGCCAGTATTGTAAGTGAAAGAGTCTTAAAGGGGTTATATATAACATCGTTACTCCACCCCATTTAATACTGTATATGTACTGGGTAGTCATGTAATGATTTCAATACAAACTTGAAACTAGAAGAAATATATTTATACAAATTATAATTGTTATATTGTTTGTGGTGTTTTAACTGACAGATCTTACTCGTTACCTCTATATCTGTAATCAAGTCATGACATCAGCAGTGTGTCATTAAGCCTTATACTGAAGACCTCTTACTGCTGCATGCAAGCTTGTTTGTCCATTGTTAATGGCTAAATGTGAGAGACAGTTATTGTTGGTTCTGATAGTGGTTTCCAAATACCAGATTGGAGTCAGTACAGTTGTTTCAATAAACACCATCTGTCAGACTTCTACTTAAAGAAAAACATATTATGATCACAAGATAGAAAGCCAAACTGACACACAGACACACACATACACATTTTTGTTTGAGTTTACTTGCTCTTCATAATAATTTAATCATAAGTACTAGAAAAAGATGTTGCAAGACAGCCAAGGGTGTGTCCTTGAGCAAGATGTTTAATTTTAAATTTCTTAAGTCCATGAAGCCTACTTATTGTTTACTGGCAGAAATGTGAAGAGTTAAAAAGATAGTGCTAGATTGACATTTCTTTGTTGTTCTTGTTATTTAGATTGTTTTATTTCTCAGAAATACCAAGAAGCACTGCCTGATAACCCAATTTTAGGAACAGACTAAAACTCTTATTAACTAAGAATAACTGAATATTCTTCGATTGGACACAACATAACTACCCAGTATTAACTATTGAAAAGTGACATGGTATCCGAGATAACTCACCTTTAAACAAGAGGTTAAGAGTATCCCATTTCTGATTTCCTTGTTTTACACTATGCCTTAGTACTTTATTAATCTGTAACTTCCTAATCTACTTGGACTAAACATTAGTACATATGTTTTATATATTCTGTGTTTGTAGTGGTGATGGTGTTTAGATTAGTGTAATTATGTATACATGTGAATGACCAGTTATCCCCAAGTGTGACCTGTATACATGTATGTTTGTGTGTGGGAGAGATATAATGTTAATTAACGTAATTAAAATGTGAAAATGAGACACATCTTATGAAAAACATAACTTAATTGATATTTTCTGTTATTGTCATACATTAGCATATTTTTATTATAATTTAGACTTGAATTTCACTTTTAACACAAGATATTTTATTTGTACTCCACCAATTTAATTCTATGAAAGACAGGTGTGTTCCTCAAGTTCTCAGAAACAATTTTACAAAAAATGTCTCAAAAATAGTAGTCTGAAATTAATTTATTGAATGTTTCTAATACAAATCCTTTATTGGAATCTTAAGAAAATGAGAAACATTAAAATTTGTCTTGCTAAAGGATGGTTGCCTTCTCAAAGCACTCTGCTTTTACAATTCCATGATTTCAAAACTGACCACCTCAAGTGAAAGAATCAGGAAAGGTACCATTTCTCCACTACTACTCTTTCAATATAAAACAGAATTCTTATCTTAACTGGGACATAAAACCCATTTTCTGCCACTACATGTATATATATACAGATGTTCTCTACAGCAGGTTTTACTGGCCATAACTACAGATATCTCAAAGCTGTCTAATGGATTCTGATATTTTTTACTTTAAGTTACCAAGTCTCGATCTGTAAACCATCCACAGATCCTGATATATCTCGATGAAACTGAAAACAAGACCTACAATTTGTATTAGTAATCATCATTGAAATCACTGTAATGTTGATGATATGTACTTGCATTATCTATCAAAATAGTCTTGTTGTTAAGATTTAAGTGCACATGTAGACTGTTTGACACTGAGGTCAGTATTGGAATGCTTGAACCGAGATTCCTGTATACCTATGTGTGTATATATGATCAATAGAGACTTGAGTGAATGCAGTGTAGTTGTATAGTTATTGTAGACATGAGGGAATGAAGGTGTAAACAATAGAATATTTTTTGATAATTTGATAATGTTGATAGGATACAGATGTAAACTGTAGTTCGTTTCTGGTGTTTAAAATTTCTTTTTGTAAGTTTTATAATCTTATTGCAGAGTGTAATACAGAGAAATTTTTCCAATTTGAAATGCCTGGTAGGAATTTGTTTAAATTAGAGTTTTTTTTTAGAGTGTTTGAGTTGTAAATGAAATTGTGGTGCTACAGTCAAGATTCTGTTTCTTAAACATGCAATTCAGCAGTCAGTAAATTAATAGATTACAAAACCAGAATACCAAAACAAAAAAATAAACAGAATGATTTAGATTCAATGGCCACTGTGTCCCTTAGCTGTTTGAAGCATTGCACCTGCAAATGTTTGAAGTGATTGTGGAGAAAAATACTGGTTAGATAAAGTAGCCCTTAGGTGTTTTGGTATTACACTTTAAAATAATGAAAGTGGAAAAAAGAAACTGGTCAAATTAGTCAACAAATTGATGATTGCTTTAAGAAAACAGATTTATTGATACTGCTGGATAAGGTGGGGCTTTCAAATTAATAAATAAAATTTGCAGGAAATTGTAATCATTGCCGAAAACCACAAATTCTCAGCAAAGTGAGGGGTATAAATTTCCACAAGATATAGGATCTGGCATTTGAAGTTGGGTGCAGTCAGTAAACAAATGTACTAAATTGATGGCAGAATGGTCTAAAGCACTGGCCTGTAGATTATATTTCCTCTCAGATTCCCTCTCAGACAAATCCCAGTATGGGAAATTTAATAATTCACTTTCCAAAGGTCAGTGGTAATCTGGTTTCCTCCACTATCCCAGAAATAGCCACTTTGATATAAATGATATATTGGTTGTTGGTTGTAATATTGTTTAACATTGCATCAGCTTTTTTTTTTTTAGCTATTTGCAACAAAATCTAGGTTATATTTACTTGGGTATTTCTAAGAATTAATCTAAAGCAAGTTGATGCAAGAGATGTGCTAGTGTGTATTATGGTCTGCCATGTACTTAGTTTGCACTCTGAGCAACATTTTTCTTATGGTGCTGCTGCAGACATGCAAATCACTCTCCCAATCACATGATCATAGCACCAATTGAACCAGTTCATACTCTGTCAGAACTCTAGACAAGGATGCTGCATCTCAATTTTTTAAGTCTGATATTTGACCTGGCTGGGGATCAAACCCCTTGACCTCCCAATTTTGAGGTGGATACTTTACTACTGAGCCACTAAGGTGACTGTGACTTATTTAAAACTCTTTTACTCGAGTCCAAGCTGATGATGACGAGGATTTAATCACCATGAATGTTAAACCTCAAAATATATATATGATGTATGCTCTTGTTTGACAGTATACGAGACACAGGTAGTCTATGAGCAAAACAAAATAAATAGTTTATAAACATAATTATTTATCCATTAGTTACATATTTATCTAGGGTTGTTAATGGTAAATATTGATGTTAATTACACAAATCTATCACAGACAACGGTGCTTCGGATGGGAACATGTGTCTAATCTCTTAAATATTGAAGTCAGTAAGTTTTGCCTGTAATAAGTTTTTGGCATGTTAAGTTCAGTTAATATCCAGATGTTTTATATTAATTCTGAAGAAAGTTGGAAAACTAGACCTTTGATAACTTATTTATATCCTTGATCGGAAAATATTAGAAACATTAACATAAAACTAGGGAGTAAAACTTGCAAATCCATATCTGATTTGAAAGACATGACATCTTGTTTGCCTGTCATGTAGCTCATCTGGTCAAATGTCTTTTTTTTTTAAATTTTATGTACATATATTATAAAGTTAGTGTTATATAGTATGTGAAAGAATTCTGTACACATTTTGATATTAAATTAAATCTTGCCTATCCTTTCTATAGGTCTTTGGTCCAAAGTGCCAGCTTTTGGGTCATGTCCCCTTTCACTATCTAGGTTACGGGCCATGGTGGCCATGAGGTAAGGGTGTTGGTCGTCACACTCAAGTCATCTAGCTGCTTTAGATTCAAACCCTGGTCGACTGCAAGCGAGAAGGATTTTTCCTTGCCGTAGACCTTTTCTGGTTAGTTCTACATGTACCAGTATAGTGGTCAGAGTGGATTGTAATGTTTATCTTTGGCATTGCGGGTGAGTGTTACTAGCACTGCCAGTGTACTAGTGCAGTGAAAATTAAAAACACTTGCACACTACATTTAAACAAACTAATGTGTTAAGATTAGTTCTTTAGATTAATAAAAATTGTCTTGTCACAAATCAGCTGAAAAATTGCTGATGTGATGGAAAATAACATGCAACCAACAAACAAACAACATCTACTTTCTAAAAATAGTGTGAGAAATTTAGTTAGTTAGGTTGCTGAATGTCAGTTCTTTCCTTCTTAAATTTTCATCATCACGTCCTAGAACTTACTGCCTCAATGAGTTAATTGCTCTTGAGTGAGTTGAGTTGATTAATGGTGTTTAACGTCCCAGTCAAGGCTCTTGACCTCGGGCATAAAACACAATATTGAGTCATTTATATATGGGTGTGTGTGTGTGTGTGTGTGTGTGTGTGTGTGTGTGAGTGTGTGTCTCTTTATATATATATATATATATATATATATATATATATATATATATAGATATATATATATATATATACCAAGAAACAAATTTAAGGGTAGTAAGTACAGAGTGCACAGTAAAATATGCAGTCTATGTGATGTATGACTTTTTGTTCATGCTTTAGGAGTTTATTGAGTTGTATGTTAGTTCATTGTTACATTATCAATATAGATACACACGTGTAACAGCATCTGTTAGTACATCAGATGTACCAGCCAATAAAAAGTACAGTGATCTTTACTGTTATAAATTATATGATATAAGATAAACACATATCGGAAGTTGACAGTTATAGTTGTTGATAGTTTGATTTCATATGTACAGTAAATTACATTCCTTAAACATCTCTCTTTGTCTTTGAATAATATCAGAAACTTTTACACAACTTGTCTTAAATTTCAACATGTCAGATAACAATTTTTAACATATTCATAGAGTTAATCTGAAGAATTTTTAGAAAGTAACCTGTCTGGTCTAATTACCATTACCAATCACTGACTGGCAGTGTCAGTCTGTTACTTGTAATAAAACTAAGGTTATAGGAGACAGGAGTAGAGTTGAGTAATGGTGTTAAATGCCCCATCAAGATTTCTTCACTTATATCACGGCAGTCAGTCCTGGGATGTCGGAAAAAAACTGAGTACCAGAGAAAAGTACCTATCTTCAACAAGTGAACTTTCTCACACTAGGATCTGTGAGTGTATGAACAGGATCCGATCCATACCTAGGTGATGAGAGGTACTGTACATTGATTTGTAAGTATGTTCTCTAGACCACTTGGCTTCCAAGGCTTCTGGCTGAAGTAGAAAATAAACCAGTCACTTAACTAGACACCACATAGCAACACAGTATAACTAAACAAATCAATTAAGTACTGTAGGATCTTATCTAGATTTTATGTGGTTATAACACCTGGATATAACAGTTGACCTTATATAATTACACTGAAGAAATTTGTCAATATAAATGAATTACTTAATGGGTTAACTAGTAGCCTAATGTTAATTAGTCTGACATAAGTATAGTAGTATGTTATATACTGACACTTGGTCATAGATACTTATTTACCGTGACAGATATTGATGGATTCATTGACCTGATTACTGATTGTGTATTGACTTTATATGTCTGCCTCTGGCATTCTGGCAGAGACACAAAATCTCTGAACATCACAACAAATTCTAAAATAAATACACTTATAACTTATATATTTTTAAAGAAAACCAACAAGTTTCAAATTAATTGTTATAAAAATTTCCTTCTAGTTAAACACACACACACACACACACACACACACACACACTGGGTGTGAATTGCATTTGCAAGTCATTGGGCATTATAGTGATTGGGCATTTTAATAATAGTTCCTCTGTTATAAATATCAATGTCGTTGTTTCAAATATTCTTAATGATTATATTTGACAAGTATAACAATTTCTTTGGTTAAATCGTGAAAATACTTTCAATTTATTTCTTAAAGACTTGAATGCTAATTCACCAGATCTACTTACTTACCAAATTCTTTGTGATATCTTGCCTATGACGTACATAAAATATTGTTGATGGTGACACCATTTAATGCACATCGATTTTCCTTGTTTTCTGAAATTGTTTTGAAGTTATTAAAAGCAAAATTTGGACAAATTTATCTGTTATTTATATGTCTTTGTAACGAGCATTTAATCTTATTTTTATTCAATTCATTGAGGAATAACTTGAATGGATGCTACGCACACTGTGTTATTCACATAACATACCGTAACGTAATTAAATCATTTATACATTTATAATTTCAGATCAACAAGAAGAAAACAGACAAATTATAAAAACAGATGTAGAAAGGAAAAGGTGAGATAACCTATACAGCATAAATAACTAACTAGTGCATGAAATGCCGGGTAAAAGCAGAATTTATAACTCAAGAGTCAACCCATAAGTTGTTTATAGACAGTACATGTATCTTTTATCTATCCTCTCTCTCTCTCTCTCTCTCTCTCTCTCTCTCTCTCTCTCTCTCTCTCTTTTTTTGCTGGATCAAATTAAATTTCCAAAAACATAGTTTCCAAGAATCAAAGGCTAATTTTTAGCTTTGGAATGAATATGGGAGAACAAATTTACAACTATTGTGAATTTCTAAGAATTTGAGACTTCCATAGCATTGATATATGATCGATTTGTTATAAGGTGCAATGAAACAAGCACCTGTTTTATAGTTTGTTTACAAGAACAGTTATGACCACCATTGGATGTTATCCACACTTATTTTACTTATCTAAGTGACAATAAGTAACAATAAAATTTGATTTGTGTCTATGAAGTTAAATGTTAGTAAATTTTATGACCAGGAAATCAACCTGGGTTTGAGGTTTGATTATAGTCATTTTGTTATTTACACATTTACCCCATACATATTTCTGTTTATTTTAGGATATTTATTTTGTTAAAAGTACATTTATCCAAAACTAGTTTTTTTTCATGCTATATGTTTAATTAAAATTAATTTTAATAAATTTGTTTGTTTCCTCATTTCCCATAAGTGGTTTGCAGACTAGAATTATGATTTTTGATAAGATGCACGTATACTTTAAAACACTAAAGTTATATATACATATACTATATAGTAAAACCTGCTAATAGTGACCACACCTGTATACGGAACACCTGTAATAAGACCAGTGTTTTAGGATACATTTATTTCATAATTCATCCAAAAAATGCTGTCTAAATATATGAAGTTGGTTGGTTTTAATGTTGTTTTATGTCGAATCAGCACTTTTTAGTTATATATGATAAGAGCAAGGCTATTATCATAGTGCACGCTCAGATCATCATTTTTTGTTAAGGCACTGGTTCACAAAGTACAAAAGAGCAGGTCCAAGTTTTACAATCATTCCTTGACTAGAATTTTCTCTAACTTTAAATGAGCAAATTTTGGAGATCTCTTTTAAGATCCATCTTATTAAGATTTCAAATTTGCAAAATTTTAGTTAAGGAAAATTTTAGTTAAGGAATGATGGTGAAACTGGAGCCATTCACATTATAATCTTGGCACAAGTGAACCAGTCAATACTCTGTCCTTTTAATGCCAAGTGCATGCCGGGCATAAGCAGTATCTCCAATTTTAAAGTCTTATACAATTGTATGATCTAGACGGGTTGAAAACTACCTCCAGCTCTCAAGGTAGATGCTCTACTTCTTAGCCACAGAAGTGGTTCATCTTTATGAAGATCACATCTATACGTCCATATTTCTTAGATTTTTTGTTGTTGTCCTAATATACAGAGTTCCCTGTAATACAAAATACGAATGATAGTATTAAACAGATTGGCAGGGATCAAAATGGAGATCAGTTTACAAAATTAAACTTGAGTCCAGTTAAACTTGTCATTTTGAACTTTTCATGCAATTTTTGTAGAATTTAAGATTTGGGATAATCTCAGTCTAATTTTTGACTCTGCCTAAGGATACAAAAACAAAACAGTATGAGAGATACACAATGAAGATTAATGAAAAAATAGACCAAAACTGTCCAATTTTAATGATTTTGTTTTAATTTTATATAATCTGTTTTTAAAGTTAATTTTATTTAAATATACTTTACTTATTAATTTCATTTTGTATTAAAATTAATTAAATAAATAAATATGTAAATAAATAAAAATCAATCAGAGATATATTAAATGCTATATAGCATTATCGGTAATTGCCGTCTAATTAACAGTTTGTTATCACAAGAGACAAGTGGATTTATGTCTCACTTGAAAAATGTTGTATTTAAAAAAATAAATAAATAAACACAGATTCATCAAAAAAAGTAAACAGTCCATTTGAGAAAGTTTGTCAGTTATCTTACTCAGTAATTGGGTTTTTCTACAGGCATTCAGGTTTTCCCACCATTCCTGAACTGACTACCTCGAAATAAAGTGATAAAGTCTTGACAAGGAATTAAAATTCTTTTACTCCACTCCATTCATAGACATAAATTTGAAATATATTTATATATGTATTCATGGAAATATTGAAATATATTCATAAATAGGATGTACTATTAATGCTGTTAAAAATAAGTCGATCAGAAGGAAATATTTAACCTTACAATTTGGAAATGAGATTTAAAAAATGTACACTTTAATATAATTGGAATATAGGTTAAAAATTAGAGATACTTAGAGCATTTTATGCAGGAGTGACTTGACAGTTATGACCATTGTTCTGTCCACTGTTTACATGGGTATTGACCTTTTTATATAAACTTTCTGAGTTGTTATAACCATCTTCTTTATTGCATGGTTACTGAACTTAACACAAGTGACTGACCTGGGTCCTGAAGTGTGTAGACTGCATACTACAGGAATTATGAATATCCAATTACACTGAATTATTTTACAATGTATTTAAGGACCAGGTATTTGATCTCTATTGACATTTTATGAACATTTAAAACTTGCTATTACAATGTAAATTTTATCATCAGATTCATTCAGATGTGTAATAATTTTCTGTATCTTTGTAATAGATTGACAAAAGATGTATCTTCTGTATGTATGCAGGGTTCCTAATATGTTAAGTTTGTGGTCTTTAATGAGTCCCATTCCTGAAGTCTAAACTGGTGAAACCCATATTTTTTCTTAATGTATTGAAAAAAAAATGTTCATAATTTGAATGAATAATTAACAAAACTGTACATTTTTCACTGTAGATCTTAACAATAATGTCTGTAAAATCCCTTTATTGACCTAAATGTTTCCACTGACCAGTGGGCACTGGACCCAGCACTGAAAAAATGTGTTGAATTTTTTGTTAACCCGACGTGTGCATGTCCTTTATGTAACATTTGACAGAATCACTTCATGTCCATATTTATTCTTGATATATGTTTATTTCAGACCACCAGCTGTTGCTAAGAAACCAAAACCTCCAATAGCAAAGAAACCTCCAATTGCTCAAAAACCGCCTCATTTGGTGAGAAGTCCATCCAGTCTTGATGATAAAGGTAAGACAAATATTAGAACAATCTCTAGGTTTTAAAACAGAAAAAATATCTGTTGTTAAAAAGTGTCAATTTCTTATTGTGAATAGAAATGGGAAATGTACTCCTTGCTTTGGAAAGTAGGGAGATTTAAATTGAGGGGTACTGGCATTAACTTTAAAAGTCTGAAGTACTTCAATTTTTGGTAGCTGACATTTCATCTGTTAACAGTTTTGGTAATATTATTTGGAAGTCAAATTTATTTATTAGATGAGAAAAAAGCATCTTGTTAAAAAATAATCAATTTTGATCACTGGTAAATTTAAAGAACAAAATCAATATAGATAAAATTTTTAAAAACAGAATTGTTGTTAGTGAAAGGTTCAAAACATTGCTTGAAAGTTTAATATATGTTAAAGCTATAGTATATACAATATTGTTCTTGTGATATGCAAGGTAGATAAATCCTTGAGTTATTGTCTTTTATTATTAATACATCAGCAGAACCATGGCAGGGTAATCTACAAGTTTGCTTTACAGTCAAACCCGTCTATAAAAGCCACCCATGGGAATCCGTAAAAGTGACCTTTATATGCAAGTTCAAATAATATGAATAAAGAGCAACTGGGATAGAATTTGATTGGCCTTTATAAGCAGGTGGCCCTTATAGAGAGATGGCCTTTTAAACGGGTTTGATTGTATTTCTTGTTAAAAGGTATTTATGTCAGCTTTTTGGTTTATTTAATTAAATGTTTTAATTTTTTCAGAGAATTCTGTTTCGACATCTCCAAGAGTACCACCACCATTGCCACGTACACCACCAAAAGGACCAGGAAGAATTTCTAACCACATAAGCCCAAACTCAACACTTCTTATATCAAAATCTCCTGCAGAAAACTGTGTAGATGATTCAAGTGTAAAAACTACACAGACGTTAAAACAAAAAACACCTCCAGTTCCTCCAAAAAAGTCCATTAATAAAAACAGTAATTTATCTTGTATCCATGGCAAAGATGATGCATCATCACAGTCACAACAAAGTTTTACCACAACAGGATCAGAAAGTGTTTCTATCACACCATTCAATAGGTCAGTGACCCAGCAACCACCAACACCTCCGAAAAGGAATCTTAATAATAACCAAGTCACAGAAAATGCTGAGACCAAAAGTGATATTTTGCGTAACTCATCAGTGCAGAAAGTGGAAAAGGTTAAAAATGAACCTGTAGTAAATGGTGAGATTCAGAATGAATGTAACTCTATAAATGATGATGTGAGAGTTGAAGAAAAACATTTAAAGGAGCCAGATTTGAAATGTTCTGGTGAAGGTCACACAAATGAAGAAACTTCAGAAAATGAGCATTATAAAGGACCACAGCGATTTAATCCATTCAATAAGGAAACATCAGTGGAAGGACAGTCGGAAAATGATTGTGAAAATACTGCATCTTGTGAGGAAGATTTAAAGAAAATGCAAAATCATGGTGGAAATTCATCTTATGATGTTAATTCTGAAAATGTAGTATTAGATGTTCAAAAACAGGAAAAACATCTGTGGAATAAAAAAGACAAAACAAGTAATTCTGGGAAAAAATTACAAAATTCAGCTGAACATTTACCAGAAATTCATTCTCAAAATGAAAATAGTTCTCAAGGTGTGATGTCTAAAATACAGATGTTTCTACATAAAAATGGAGATATTC
Source organism: Tegillarca granosa (assembly GCA_029721355.1). Classification (NCBI taxonomy): domain Eukaryota; kingdom Metazoa; phylum Mollusca; class Bivalvia; order Arcoida; family Arcidae; genus Tegillarca; species Tegillarca granosa. The sequence continues at coordinate 44,694,168 of CM056599.1, read as the reverse complement.
CATCGAAAAAAAAATCAATTAGTAAATCTCATGAGAATGTTTCTAGTACAGGAAACACGGACCATAAACACAAACACAAAGATTGGACAAGTATCTTTAAAAACAAGCTAACCAGACACGAGGATGTCAAATCTGAACAAACATTCATTAGTTATATTGATGAACAAAACCAAAATGTCAACAGTTGTAGTGACTCTACGGTGACAAACAGCATAACATATCCTTCTCATAATATAAATGTTATCGATAATGATGAGGACCAAAATTCAGTCTCAAGTTATGGAAGTTGTCCTGACAAGTCACAGCAATTAAATAATGAGTTACACGACATTTTTAGGAGGAATTCATCATTTCATAACAATGTATCTGAATCCGAGGAATATCGTAGAAATTCACTTCCAAATTATTCAACCCGTCAGGGAAAGTTGTAGTCCTGTTAATCAGTCTAAATCTGTGCCAAACAAACCTCAACCAGTTCCAAGGAAAATATCACCAAATAGGCCAAGACCTGTTCCCAGAAAAAGACTTTCACTCTCCCGTCAGGGGTCCCAGACATCAATATCAGAAATATCAACAACAGATTCTGATATGGGTGTTACTGTGGATTCAGTGAAGGAGACCGAAAATGAACCAAATAATGAAAATTCAAAAACAAGTGATTTAGAGACATCAGAATCACTTAATGATAATATAGAACCAGGGGTTAAAACTGATAAATTAAAAATTGTGATGTCTATATTTAAATGTGAATGAAAATAAATCTGGTTCTTTCGATAATGATATGACTACAAAACTCATTGTTGATAATTCTTCAACACAGGATATAACAGCAAATATTTCTGATAAGGATTATGTTCAGCTGGCTGAAAATGAAGGTCAAAATATCAAATCAAATTTAACACCTAATAAGGATTTTGTTCAACTGACAGAAAATAAAAATCAGGATTCAGTATCACAATTTAAAACAGTTCAAATTTCAAAGGAAACAAATATTCAGAAAAAATCTGAAAATGAAAAATTAAGGTTCTCATGTGGTAAAAATAAAGATTTGAATTCTAATTTTATCAAAAATGAGAACTCATGTACTTCACAAAAAGAGATTAAATCAGATCTTGGAAAGTTTCAATTGTCAGACAAAGAGAAAGAGCAGCATGACTTGTGTCAAACAGATATTTCTGAATTCAAAAGAGAAAGAGCAAAAAATGAGCAAGACTCAAAATCAAAAAGTTCAAATTTAAGGGATGTACCAAAAGCTCAAAGTTTTGATGCATCTTTGCTTTCTGGTGAACCTCTAATGGAAACAAGCTCTCTTTTAGATGAAATAGAGCAGCTTGTTTCAAGACGGTTAAGCAAACTTGGACCAGAATTTGCTTATGAGTTCAGTAAAAATTCTGACCCTGTTCCTCCTCCCCGTCCAAAGAGAGATGATCGACGAAGAAGTAGTCAAGTAAGCAGTACTGGTTTTGATGAACATTCAAGTGAACTAGATAAAAACTTGTTCAAAGGATCAAACACTTCTCTGGATATAAATAATGACCACCATGTTATCCCTCCAGCCGTTAGCAAGAAACAGTGTCCCCCAAAACCAAAACGGACGAAACTTATAAACAGAAGTCATTCAGATGTTAGTGGTATGAAACAACTTTCATTATTTAAACAGGATGATCCAGAGATAAATACTCAGACATCAGACATTAACCATAGTGAAGATTCTGTACAAAATGGTGACAAGAGTAATCCATTACCTTTACCACCTAGAAGACTCAGGAGTCTTACGGTCGACTTTTGTGTTCCGGCAAATCAGGCAGGCATTGATAAAACAAATAGAAATTAATGACAGTAAAAGTACTAGTGAAACAGGTTCTCAAAATGATATAGATATAGCTAAATCTGATAGAATTAAGAAGCTAAGGCCTACCAGAAGGGCACCTCCACCCCCTGTTCAAGCTGGTGGAAATTCACAAAACAAGAAATATGATAATGGCTATCAAGATATTAAAGGCGAGGAAGATGGTAAATGTTATTCAGTTAATCATGACTATCATGAAATTCCAGATAACATTGGACAACAAATGGAAAATTGTGGCTCAAATTTGTCAGTTAAATCATGAAAGTGCTCAACATAAAGATAAATCTCCATCCCCACCTGATTTGCCACCAAGAAATTACAATCAGTCACCTCCACGGCACAGTTTTCTCGACAATCGACCTTTAAGTATGGCTAGTTTAATCAGTAGTAGTAGTAATTCAGGAAGCCTCGGAAGTCCGGAACAGGATGAGTTAACATCGTCAGATTCCGATGGCGAGGATGATGAAGAAAAGGTAAGTGGTAATGATTCTACTTCCTGTATTGCTGTAAATACTACTTCCTTTAAATTTTCCAGGATTATTACATCCGTCAGACATTAATATTGAAACTTATCTTAATTCTTATTTTTATTGAGATTTTTAATCTGAATTGTTCTAATTTATGGGGATGTTTATCGAGTTACAGATCTTTTTATTGGGTTTTAAGTTTCATGTGTCATCTGGTCCTAATGGTATTTATTACAAACTGGTTCTATTTTATTGGGTAAGAAAATGGAGTGTATGTTGTATTAAAGATCCATTGTGCAAGTGCTGCACAAGGTACATGTATTTTTACAGGGATTAATTTTGTCAAAGGAAAAAAACTGAGCACATATATAAAATTATGTACAATCTGTGTACAGTGATGGTTTAGTGGTGCAAGACTTTGTCAGTGGTTACGATTTTGTCAAAAGGAAGGGTGTAAATAAACACATATAACTGTAACTATATTGTTTTAGTTGGTTAAATCATGCAGGATTCAGACAGGATTTACCGAGTTTAACTACATTGTTGTATAGATAAAAAAGAAGTAAGAAACAAGACTCATTTAGTTCTCAAAGTGTTTAGTTTAAAGGATACAAATTTGAAATAACATTTTAAGGTTTGATATCATTGTACAAACTTAACGTCACTGTGTTGCACATTGCTAGTGCAACAAATATGGATGATGTTTTGTGTCATTGGATTGGCTGTATTGGATTCAGCGATAATATATATATCATTTACAGATTCATTTGAAGATAACATAATTTCGACAAACCACTAATGCACATCTTTTTTAAAGAGATGTTGTGGTGTAAAGCTGGATATTTTAATTAAGATTCTATTATTGGCTTTGTATTTTCAATTTTTGATATCAGTTTTAAATTTCTCCAAATTTTGATGGTTACAATTAGACAATAACAGTATTTTGTCTACCATAGTTGAATTTCATCTAAATTAGAAAGACGTTGAAATTCTTGCAGGAAAATATTATTGTTTTTAAAGAGAAGATAATAATTTAGTTAACCCATCAGAATGTGTGAATTGGATTTACAATGTATTTGACATATATATATTTATATATATAAACTTGGTACGGATCCAACACAAAACATTCTACCATATTTCTTTTGGCATAGTTTAAGCTTTGTTATTGTGTAATTCCTTTATCACTTGTTGAATTTATATTTACTTGTTAATCAACATTATGGAGCATCCAGTAAAAATAATAACTAGATGTTACAGTTTACCGGAAATAAATGTCAAACTCGTGAATTGTGATACAGTTAATGTTAGAAAGTCTGCTTATGTAGGAAGTAGTGATGTTAGTGGATTACCTTCTTCATCTAAAAATGTTAGTCCATTAAAATTCCCATTTTTAAACCGGAGATATTCCAGCCTCCTGAGTATCTCGAGCGCTGGTAGTAGTCCTGTTTGTAGTGATATATCTAGTTTATGTAGCTTTAGTCAAGATGATATCTCATCAGAATCTGATACAGAGACTGAAAATCAGGTAAATTTACACTTGAATTAATGACTGCATGCTCTACAGACTCTAACCATTTTGTTCTTCCTACTTTAATATAGTCTAAATAATCACATATCATGTTAGGCTAGTTCAAATGAAGCCATTTGTGGTATTTCTATGTCATGGAGTTTACCAAATAAATTGTCTATTTTCAAGACTTAACATTTTTCTTCAATGCTAAAGAATCCCGCACTCTTGCTTTTATTACTTCATGTTTTATTTCTGTCTGTGTATTCAGAGTTTTTGGCATTAAACTTGATATAACATATTTTATATTTTTATGACAGCTTAAGAAAAAGAAAGAGAAGAAGGTTTTCTTCATAGCAAATGAAATTGTATCATCAGAAAAGGTGTTTGTGGATGTGCTCAAGTTACTTAATCAGGTAAAAATCTCAGGACTTAATTTGTGGATGTGCTCAATTAACTTTAATCAGATAAAAACCACAGGTATTAATTTGTGAATTTGCTTAATTAACTTTATCAGGTAAAAACCACAGGTATTAATTTGTGAATATGCTCAATTAACTTATCAGGTAAACCCACAGGTATTAATTTGTGAATATGCTCAATTAACTTTATCAGGTAAAACCACAGGTATTAATTTGTGAATATGCTCATTTAACTTTATCAGGTAAAACCACAGGTGTTAATTTGTGGATATACTCAAGTTACTTAATCAGGTAAAACCACAGGTTTTAATTTGTGGATTTACTCAAGTTACCTTATCAGGTAAAACCACATTTGTAAATTTGAGGATGTACTCAAGTTACTTTATCAAGTAAAACCAGAGGTGTTAATTTGTGGATTTGCTCAAGCTACCTAATCAGTTAAAACCACATGCGTAAATTTGAAAATATACTCAAGTTACTTGATCAGATAAAACCACAGGTGTTAATTTGTAGATGGGCTCAAGTTACCTAATCAGGTGAAACCACAGGTGTTAATTTGTGGATGGGCTCAAGTTAACTAATCAGGTAAAATCAACAGGTCCTTAGCTGAATTAATGCTGTAACCCCAGTATGTGAGTTAGAGCCAGTGTTCAATGTTAGAGGGTGGCTTAAGTTTTTTTACAGAATAAATTGACTGAGTTAATAAATAAGTTAGGGAAAGAATGCCATAGTCATGTTGACAGATATGTGTCACTACATATGAAAAAGAACTGTAAAAACTTTATAACATGTTAATTATATTAGCTGTCTTATAACTGACCATTCAGAAACCAATTCAGCATTGCACGGCTACCATAACAGTTTTCCAAGCCTGCATAATGCTCCTGGGTACCTATAAATAAAGATAAATCTAAAAATTAAAAAATAAAAACTCAGTTTGTTGATAACATTTAGTAGTAATGCAGCCAGAAAAAGATAATTTGCCGCGCTGGCTTACTTTTAAAAAAAAAAACATATTTTTAAATGCTGGCTAGTTGAGTCTTGACTCTTGCACACAGCAGAACAATTAAACACATATTTAGACAGGATTGAGTGGAGTGGAGTATTGGTGTTTTACGCCCCATTCAAGATTCTTTCACTTATTTCTAGGCGGTCAGTTCTCCGATGGTGGTGGAAACTGGAGTGCCCAGAGAAAACCACCGACCTTCGGCAAGAGAACTGACAAACTTTCTCACACTAGGATCTTTCCAGTTTGGGATTCAAACCCAGACAGTGAGAGGCACTGTGATCTGCAAGCCAGCACTTAGACAGGATTGAGAATACAGTCAAAGAAATTAATCTTGTATGGTCAAAATGGCTTTATTTTATTACATTGCATTTTATATACATTACATGTACCTCTATCAATTGAATCAATAAATCAACATCAAAAATCGGATTCACTTTGAGTTATAGATTTGGGGTTCATTGTGAATGTATGACTCATGGTCGATATCAGATATGATGTAAAATAATACACTGCTTTTCAGTGGACTACTTTTGAATCTCATTTCAAACAAATTTTAGTGTGGAAAACTTCAGTCTGTTTGTTTGTTACAATAAAGGTTGGGGATTTTTTTCGGGCACTTCAGTTTCATACCCATCCGTGAACTGACTCAGTAAGTGATTGTTAATCTTGACTGAAGTGTAAAGTACTACATGTATTATTCCACTCCACTCCACCGCCATTTAAAACTAACTGCAACCTAAATAAATCCATTCTTTTAATAAATTTAAATTTTGTTTATTTTTGTTTTCAGGATTTTCGTTTACATATTTCGCAGACTACAGAATCTCTTCAGAGAATTGTCATATCAAACGATATTTTAAACAAAATACTTAACTACTTACCACAATTACAAAATTTTAATGAAGATCTGTTACATGACTTGGAGGAAAGAATATCTCATTGGTAAGAATTCAAGAACATTGCTAAATACTAGTAATTTGACTGCTACCAGACCTTATTGTTGTAATTGTTATAATGTTGTTTAACATCACATTGGCAATTTTTCAGTTTAATCTTATGCATTAATCTAAGAACAAGTTCATGTATATGTGTGATGTGCAAGTGTGTATTATTACCTGCCATGTACTAGCATGCACCCAGGGAAACTTTTTAGTAAGGCGCTAGCTCACTAAGTCAGTTTGCCGCAGACAAGCAAAACATGATGGATAATGAATTTAAAGTTCTGTTTATTCTTTTCATTTTTCATCTGAAGCAATTCTCCAAAACTACGGTAATAAAAAATGTTTTACAAAACATGGTGCAAAACACCAACACTAATAGAACACATGTAAAACCTGAGTTTGTTTTTCTTGGAAGTTATTTCCCTTTGAGGTGTCCAATAGAAAATTCTCATCTGGGGGAATTCTTCCAGAACTTTTTTTCAGAAGTTTACAATATTCAGTGGAATGTTACAACATTCATAGGACATACACATATTATCAACCCCAGTTTGTTGGTTTATTTTATTGGAGGTATTATCTTATCAATCTTAATTAATTGATGGCATGGTTGTAGTGCTTCCTTCCCCGTCAGGTCATACATAGTACTTCAGAATTAAAGATACTGCTTAAGTGGAATGCTTGCTTGTGCTATACTGTCTTTAAAAGTAAGTTGTCCTAAGTACAAAGCAGGCCAGTACAAGGCAGGCCAAATCACACATTCATGCTTCTCAGGCATGCACAAAAGAGTTCTTGGATTAATCCATAGAGATTACTGACTCATTAAGCTAGCACTTTAACAGTAAGTTGTCCTAAGTGCAAAGCAGGTCAGTTCAAGGCAGGCCATAGTACACATTCATACGTCTCGGGCATGCACAAAAATGTTTTTAGATTAATTCATAGAGATAAATAACCTTGCTTGTGTTAATGCCTTATTTGCTTTTTTCCCTTGCTACTGGTCCAGTTACAATTAGGTCTACATTGAAAATTTTCAAAAGATTGTGAGATATGGAACATCTCAGAATTTTAACATTGGGGGCCTTTACTTTGTTTAGTGAGTTTCTTTTTACAAACACATCAACTTTTTTGTGAATTTCATGTGTTGAGATAATACAGAAAGCAATATGGAGAGCAATGATACATGACACCTCAAACTGGGAGCATTTTCTGTTTTTTCCAGTACAATTAAGCATAAATAAAAGAAATAATGATTATTTTTATGTTTTTGTATGTTTTAGGGAGGAACATAAAAAAGTCGCTGATATATTTGTAAAGAAGGGACCATTTTTAAAACTGTACACATCATACATTAAAGATTTTGAAGAAATGACCTTGACCTTGGATGAAGCATGTAAAAAGAATCCAGCATTTCATTCAGCTGTAAAAGCATTTGAAGTAAGCTTGGGAAAATTGGTCTTGTATCACTATAAATCAACCAACCATGTCATTTTGTCATTATTTCAAGTGCTTGTTCAAAGTCAGGAGTTTGTTTAATAGTCAGGTGTTGCTTCGTTATGAGTTTATCTTTGTCTAATACAACCATAAGTTTATTCAGCTGCTTGTGCACTTCAGTCTGTGCATTAGTGAATGATAAAATATTGTAAATTGTTGATCATTTCAATAATAACATGACTAAAACATCCTATATTAATCAGTTCACCTGAATTCTTTTCTCTGATAAACAAATTAAAAGTTTTAAATGGGCTGCTCAGTTGTTTCATCATTGAATTTACTGAATAATTTTAGATTTGAAAATTGTGTCACAGTACAAAGTCAGATAATAAATGTAAAACAAAATGACTTATTATAAAAAAAAACACTGACATCTTTGGGATTTAATTGAAACAGTGGAACAGCAGTACATTAATATTACATGATTTGGTTTCTCCTTTCATAGAAAGTGCCTTGGCTTCTAAAATACTAGTATATAACTATGGATCACACCCCTCTAATAATTAAGATTCAAATCTTACACAAGACAGATGATCCTAGTGTAAGAAAGTTTGAGTAAATTTTATAAAGTTTTGTTGTTTTTCGCCGGGCATTCCAGTTTCCTCTACTATACCTGAACTGACCACCTCTATAGATTTACTCCATTACTGCACTCTTTCATAGGCAGAATGCTACTTGTTGTGTAAATTTGCAGATCATCTAGAAAAAAAACTAGATTGTGTAATTATGAATACTGAAAACAACTCATACAATTTCATAAACAATTTATTAATTAAATATTTATATTTCAACTGATCAACATATTTCCATGTTTCCAATAAAACCAGAGATGTTAAGATTTTGAATCTATCTTGAAGATTTTTTCCTGTATACTTTTGAAAAACTTCAATCTTTGTTTTGTTTTTTGCTTTCAAACTTACTAATTTGGAATTATTTATTTCTAGGCAAGTCCAAGATGTGCCAATCTAGGTTTGAAACACTACATGTTAAAACCCATACAGAGAATACCACAGTATAAACTATTACTTAAGGGTAAGATAATTTATACATCCATCCATCCACCCATCCACACACTTACTGAGAGAGAGAGAGAGAGAGAGAGAGAGAGAGAGAGAGAGAGAGAGAGAGAGAGAGAGAGAGAGAGCAGAACCTCTATACAACTAGATTGCCCTAGAATTTTTGAAAAGTTGTGTTTGGTCCAAGGGTAATCATTGGTTTTATAACCCCCCCCCTCTCTCTCTCTCTCTCCTCTCTCTCTCTCTCTCTCTCTCTCTCTCTCTCTCTCTCTCTCTCTCTCTCTCTCTAACCTTTTAACTTCCTTGTTACAAAAACCTCAGTGTTGGCTTGAGCATCAATTTAGGATTATAATTTTAAAACTTCTCAATTGACTAAATTATCCTAAGTTGTTGTTGACTTTTTTGTGGTACTAAGTAAGTAATGTTGTTCTTTTGATAGCTCATGTCCTTACTTATCACTCAAAAAATAATCAATTTTCTTCTACATGTCTAGAATTTAAATGATAATCATTTAATAATTATTTTCTATTTTAGATTATCGCAAGCATCTGTCGCCATCATCTCCTGACTATGAAGATACAAATTGTAAGTCAAATTAATTGATTTTTTGTTATTAAAATTTAATTGTGTTTTTATCTGATAACATCCTTACGAAAGCCTATTAGGCTCATGAATAAAAAAAATTAAAAGGCGTAATAACGCAAATAAAGGTGTAATAACGCGAAATAAAGGCGTAATAACGCAAATTGAAAGGCGTAATAACGCGAAATAAAGGCGTAATAACGCGAAATAAAGGCGTAATAACGCGAAATAAAGGCGTAATAACGTGAATTAAAGGCGAAATAACGCGAATTGAAAGGCGTTATAATGCGAATTGAAAGGCGTTATAATGCGAAATAAAGGCGTTATTACGCGATTTGAAAGGCGTGATAACGCGAAATAAAGGCGTAATAACGCGAATTGAAAGGTATAATACGCGAATTGAAAGGCGTTATAACGCCTTTATTTCGCTTTATTACGCCTTTATTTCCCGTTTTTACGCCTTTCAATTCGCCTTAAAACCCTTAAAGTTGCTTACCATAATGGTGTGGAGGTCCAGGGTTAAAAGGTCTATTTTCCACCCCATAACAAACATTATTAAAAGTGTGTGTGTGTGTGTGTGTGTGTGTGTGTGTGTCCTGCACATATACATTATATGTAATGTAATTAGTTTTTATATGTATAATTTCAATGAAAATTTAAAAACTGTACATCATCCGATCCTGCGCTGAAATGAATAGTTATTTCTGAAACCGTTCCATATGTCGATGTTAAAGTTTTTTTTCATAAAGAGTGTCATTTGTACACATGGCTATTTATGAATTAGATCCTGATTAACTTTTAATAGTGATTAAATGACATATGTGTCTATCTTAGTTAATATGGATAGATCAAGGTTTATTCACTTTCATTTGCTTTAGGCTGTCTAAAAGAATTTAAACTAAAATCAATCTGTTTGTGGAAAGGGATATTAACCTTTGGAGAGAAACAGTTCTCAAGGGAAGTGATTGCTCTATATATAGACAAAAAGGAATTATAACGCCTTTCACTTCGCATTATAATGCCTTCCAATTCGCATTATAATGCCTTTCAATTCGTGTTATTACGCCTTTATTTCGCGTTATTACGCCTTTCAATTCGCGTTATTACGCCTTTATTTCGCATTATAACGCCTTTATTTCGCGTTATTACGCCTTTCAATTTGCGTTATTACGCCTTTAATTCGCGTTATTACGCCTTTCAAATCGCGTAATAACGCCTTTATTTCCCATTATTACGCCTTTTAATTCGCGTTATTACGCCTTTATTTCGCGTTATTACGCCTTTATTTCCCATTATTACGCCTTTCAATTCGCGTTATTACGCCTTTATTTCGCGTTATTACGCCTTTCAATTCGCGTTATTACGCCTTTCAATTCGCGTTATTACGCCTTTATTTCGCGTTATTACGCCTTTATTTCGCATTATTACGCCTTTTAATTTTTGTTATTCATGAGCCTAATAGGCTTTCGTACATCCTGATATTTTGAGTGTTAATTTTTTTTAAAAGGAATTTTTTTTTAATGTTGTATTTTTGTAACAAAACATTAGTTGATGATGTATTTCATGTTTTAATAATACATCTTTATAAGTGATAAATTCTGGTCTATCATAATAAAAAATATTATTTTTCCTCAATCCCAATTTAGAGACAATAGTTACTGTTTGGTCTTAAGCATGGGCATATTGATCACTGATTCTTATTGAAAAAGTAAAGTGCCTCATGCAAGTTAAATCTCTTTAATCCTAAAACTTGTCTAATATAAGCAAATTCTTGGTCTCAAGTGTTTATTTATGTATGACCTCTATCATAAATAACTGTATTGGCTGCAATATTCTCTTTTTTAATTCAGCTGCATTGAACATAGTCAGTGAAGTTGCTGATCATGCTAATGAAAGTATGAGGCATGGGGTAAGTACTTACAGTATAAATGAGAACAGAATGATCACAATTTCCTATCCCAGTCATGATTGTTTACTATCAAGCTTTAAAATTTTATTCCTAAGAACATGTATTGTGATTATAATAGTATAATAGGTATTTTAATTGTATAATACTAATACTAGTGTATCTTTTATCAGTAATCTGTATCATACATGACAAATTATATATGTAGCAGTCTGGGTAGCTCAGTGGTAGAGAACTCGCCTATAGTGCGGGAGGTCCTTGGTTTCGATCCCTGGTCAGACCCTGCATTCCTTCTCCCTCCTGTTACAGTTTGGTGGCCAGTGTGGCCCTCGAAAGTGATGGACTGACATATATGGGGCTGTATAAAGTCCATTCGAGGGAATTTGGGGTGAGATTTCCCATAGGATCATTGGAAACTCAAGAAAAACAGGGGAGGAATGTAGCGGTCTGGGTAGCATAGTGGTAGAGCACTCACCTATAGTGCGGGAGGTCCCGGGTTCGATCCCTGGTCCGAGCCTGCATTTTTTCTCCCTCCTGCAATATATATATATATATATATGATAAAATTAATTATACCTATTTCATTCACATAATAGCTGTGAAAAGCTGCAATAATGCTGATGATGCTTTAAACAACAATTGACTCAATTTACTTTTGAACAAAAGTTACTTTTCAGCAAGTCCCTAGGAGAACATCTTCAAGTAGGGTTATGACAAAGAATTACAAAGTCTTAGCATTTCCAGGCAATTGAGTTGTGTGTCAGCAGATTATTAATTAGGTTTGTTTAGAGTAGTAATTGTATAACTATACCATAATTACCATATCTAAACAATGCTTATGTTCACTGCTTCAATCACATTGACCTAAACAAGGTGATTGCTGATCTTTTAAAATTTAAAATTCCTACCATGTGTCAAATTTTGTGACACTACTAGATGTAACAGCCATGCTGTTTACAGAATCACTTAACTATAGTAGTATAACAGGAGGGATGAAACACCTAAACAAAAAAAAACATCCTCACTCAGCGACCCAGCTGTGGATCAAACCTGGCCCTTCCAAATGATAAGCACTCTATCACAAGGCTGAAAGATCCGGACCAGAAAGACTGGCAGTAAAAAGATGCAGACCAGAAAGACTGCATGGCAGTAAATCACTCTGTTATATCTTCTATATATTTAACACAACAGTACCATGACTAGCTCAGCTCTGCTACAATATCAAAAAATATTCTTTGCTATAAGCTGGTGTGTTATGATGTGTCATTTATTGAATATTTGCCGGTCACTTGCTGGCATGGCAATTGTGTTGTGATAATAAGGTTAGTTTTTTATTTCAGAGGTAAAAGGGAAAATACAAAGTGTATGCATTGTGAATTGTTTATTTAGAATTACTTATGACTATGAGCATTGAGAGTTTGTACTGTGTCATCATATTCAATATGTAGTACATGTACATGTGTATATGTAAATATTGTGATAAGGGAAGTAACTCTGTTATTAAAGACAATAGTGATTAGAGGATATAAAGACAAAGATACTAATCTTTAATGGTTATTTTTGACAGGACCAAGTTCATAAACTACTTGAGATTCAGAGATCATTAGATGGTAACTTTGAAGTCATCAAACCAGGCAGGGTAAGTCTTCTTTAAAAACACCAAAACAAACGATTTGCCAAGCTACATGTAACATGTTTAAAGAAAAAGACAAATAACAAAAAGAGAAATTATTTTAGGTTTGTTAAAAACTTTATGAACTTTGGATTTATAAATGAAAGGCTTGTTCTTGACAGTTTACATACACTTTAACTTTGACATGCAAGCTGTTCAGTTATGATTGTTTGCCCAAACACGCTTGCAACTGCTATCATTATTTTAAGTTTGTTGGCCATAGATTCAAGATGGTATTCCTTGTATATATTAAGAAATTTTTTATAAATACTGAAACCAACGTGCATTTCAATTTATATTTCAGTGCAAGTGTATGGTATCTTTCTAGAAGGGATTTAATTGATAGAATTAGTTATAATGTGTGTAAAATTGTAAAAATTGTATGCCCAGTTTATTTTATATTTTTACATTTTTTTCTCCAGTCAAGTGTCTGTGTCCAAATCTAAAGGAGATTATTTTTAAAGCATCTTGATGATTGATAGATTTAGTGTGATTGTTTGCGTCCGTTCAATAGACATAAAAATTGTATGCATGAGTGCAGTAGAAAGCAACCAGTCTCTTAAACAGGCCTAAAGGAATCCAGTCATTACATATTCCACTGCCCAATCTAATTTCTTACAAATTACTGGTACCTACATAATATTTGTTTCATACACCCAACATGAGCAAGATTCAGCATTAGCATCTATAGTGAAAGTTTTTGATAGACACTATGGGTTATAAACTAGATCAGAAGTGTAGACAAAGTAGAACCTTATTATTTTGAATGTCATAGGGGATCTAAGTAATAGCATTGGGTGGGGCAAGCATGTATTTTAATCTAACAGATTACAACACCTCATCATTCTGATTTAAAAGATCCTAGTGTGAGCTGGTTTGTCAGTTCACCAGTTAAAGGTCAGAAGTTTTCTGTAGACAATCCAGTATTGGTAGTTTGATTTATTTGAAGTTCTACATAGAGGGTCAAACAATATTCAAAAGGTTTTACCAACCAATATGATTGCATTCCTTACTTTCTATCTAATTGATAAAGATATAAGCTTTGAGATAGTGAGATTTATTTACATAAGTGTTAGAGTCGAGGTATTACATATGTTTTGGTCCTTTTACATGTTACAGATTCTTATGAAACAAGGAGAATTAATGAAACTTTCAAGGAAGGAAATGCAGCCCAGATTCTTCTTCTTGGTAAGGGGATCTTTGTTTTTTTTTTTTAACAACTTTGACTAAACATACATGTATTTGGTCCCCCTTTCCTTCAAAGGCTTTAATATAAATTCATTTGTGTTAAATTGATATACTTTTGCAACCTTAGACAAAATGATATGTTACTGAAAATTTTAAGATAGTTTGATGTTTTAAGAGCACATTATAAATTTTCTGTTCGATATGAGTAAGATATTTGGAGTGAGTTTAGACCCAAAATGATCAATTGATACTGAAATATATTTGATAAAAAACCATTTTAATTAGAATTGATGTTTGTTTAAATTGGCTAGACACAACTTTGTTTATAAACAGTCTGTCATTAGATCATTGTGACAAAAAAGTGAAAGAAGGAATGGTTTTGTACAACTGACATTACACTATAATTATGCATGTATATGAACATAAGAAATGTTTAATATATATACATATTACAGTTTAATGATGTCCTGTTATACACAACTCCCATGGCAACTGGAGGTTACAGACTTAATAATGCTCTTACATTGGCTGGTATGAAGGTAGGTTTTTCTAATGAGAGTTATCCCCCTTTAGCTGGTCAGTCACATGACTACATACGTTACATAATAAAAATTTACATTGTAACAGATGCCATTAAATATCTTGGTGTAAGTGTAAATTACATTCAGTTTTATAAATTTCTGTTAATTACTAAATCTACTGTGAAACCTTTTATTTCCATAATTGTACACAGTTGTCAAATGAAATCCTATTTCACTTTATTTCTGAAATAATATATTGTACACATACTTTACTTACCGGTATATAATGTTGTTAATTGCATTTCAGTATTCTACATATAACAGAAGTTTGTGTCAGTTTGATTAAAATATGTAAATTTTTTCACCAGTTTATTTCGCCAGAATTAGTATTTCAGGTGGGATTGTTACATTACATTTCATGAACTACAACTTTAAGTTAGTTTTAAAATGATGTAAGCTTGTAACTTTCATTGATTTACACGAAAACAAAATTATTTCTCAGTTTGTGTTACATGTAATATTTATTTTGACTTATTTACAGGCTACGAAGGCAAACTTGGATGAGTTTAAGAATGAGTTTAACATCATTAGTGTACAGAGATCATTTACTGTGGAAGCCAGGTAAATTAACTTTTCATAAACCTGCATTCCTCTTACATGTGTCTCAAGGATGTAGGCCTTTAGGATTCATGAGAGGATTGTAAAAAAGTCTTAGGCTACAAGAATAACAGCCATTTAAAACTGATAATGTACATGTACATAGTAAGTTTAGTAATTTTTTTTTCGAAATAGTAGAATTGTTGGTTACTTGTATAAAAATCTAAAATGACTACAGCTGAATATTCAGGTTAATTTTTAATTAACTAGAGTATTAACCAGTTTGTCCATATTATTCAGATAATTGTTCGTATTTAAGTGAGCTTTATATATGTTGTATTCACATACAGTTCCTCATGTTGCACTTGTAATATAAACATGTAAAGTGTGGTGTACCAGACACCTGTTTACAGCAAACATTCTTCTAAGAGTTTTGTAGCCCTAACTTCCCCCCCCCCCCCAAAAAAAAAAAAAGTTTAATATTATATTATAATAAAAGAAAACCATTGTTGTACTTCTCTTTTGTAGAACACCAGAAGAGAGAGATGAATGGTTAGAAGCACTTAATAATGCTATAGATGAGAATGCACAAAGAAGAGGAACATTTGACTCTGTTAAGGCAGGCATGCAGGTATGTATTTTTATACGCCCGTCAAAGACGGGGCTTATTATGGGATCACCCTTGGCGGATGGGCGGGTGGGCGTACTGGCGGCGGGTTTGTCCGGCCCATAACTCTGACATCTATGGTCAGAATGACTTGAAACTTGGTATGCTTACTTACCACGATGATACAAAGTGCAGTGCTCAGGAACAGTAACTCTAGCTTCCTTAATTTTTGAGTTATTCCTCTTTGAATGCTGTTAGTATGTTTGTCCGGATCATAACTTTGACATCTATGGTCAGAATGACTTGAAACTTGGTATGCTTACTTACCACGATGATGCCAAGTGCAGTGCACAGGAACCGTAACTCTAGCTTCCTTAATTTTTGAGTTATTCCCCTTTGTGTGCTGCCAGAGTACGTGGCGGGTTTGTCTGGCCCATAACTCTGACATCTATCGTCAGAATGACTTGAAACTTGGTATGCTTACTTACCACGATGATCTGAAGTGCAGTGCTCAGGAACCGTAACTCTAGCTTCCTTAATTTATTCTACCAGGGAGCAGATACACATAGAGTTGTAGGCTGAAGAACTTGCTGTCTTTGAAACAACCCAGTATACTAGAGATTACCTCAATTTTGTGATGAAGGTTACAAGAACATGATGGTAAAATTATATAAATGGTGTGGCTGGTGGTAAGTCTATTTTGTTACTGAAAATAATACCAAAATCTCAATAATTACTATTGTTTTTTATTGTACTTGTTGACTTGTGCACTGCATTTTGTATCATTGTGATGAATAATTGAATTGACTTATTGATTATGAACAGCTCATATGAACTGTATAAGTCCCTTTACAGTTCATAATAAACAAAATATCCACATAAATGACTTGCAGATTTGACGGGCGTATCATGCTCTGCCATGCGGAACTCTTGTTTTTTTATACAATCACAATTTTAATGTATCATTGATCTCACAGAATATATACTGCTATGTGGGATGTTGGGGTTTCGAATTGTGGTTCTACAGAGGAGACCTGAAAAACCAATGCCACATGTCATAGCAGGCATGGCTAAAGAAACCTCCCTGCACATTGCCCCGACAGCACTGCAGAGGTCAAAATTTCTGCCACTACACCAGTATCTGGTGATATCTCAGTATAAGTGAAATATTCTTGACTGAGATGTAAAACCCAATAAAATCAATCATTTAATCTAACAGAATATATAAATATTGTATTCATGCGAAGTGTAAAATTTCAAATTAAATTTTCTGTCTGTTTTCTGAAATGTCTAAAGAGAGCCTTAAGATGTATAAGAAATAGTTACATTGATACATAAATGACATTACAGATAATTCTTTTTTACTAGTGTTTAAAATGTAATTAAAAAAAACCTTTAAAAAAGATATTAGGATTACCTACTTGGTTCTAAAGCTCCAATCTTTGAACACTACATGTATTACACTAAAATATATCTCTCTTTACAGACATCGTACCTGGATAAAGATTTCGTACTTGGTTCTAAAGCTCCGATCTGGGTTCCCGACACTCGTGTAACCATGTGTATGAATTGTACAGGTGAATTTACTGTTACCTGGAGAAGACATCATTGTAGAGCATGTGGCAGGGTGAGTTGTTTGATTGAAAAATAAAATAAAACCATGTTAAATCTACATTATACATGTCACTCAGTTCTCTTTTGTTTCAAGCATTCTGATTGAACAGACCTTTTCTGTTATTTTTGTGTCGCCTGACTAGGCGACATATAAGGATTACTTCTGTCGGCGTCGTTGGTGGCGACGGCGTCCAGATTTCCTTGTCCGGAGCATAACATTGGTGTTGTACGTTCAAATGACTCCAAACTTGGTGTGCATGTTTCTGGCAATGACTTGAATTGCAGTGCACAAGAACCGCAACTCTATCTTTTTCCATTTTTGAATTATTTCCCTTTGATTGATTTTTATACAGCATTTCTTGTCCGGAGCATAACTTTGGTGTAGTATGTTCAAATGACTCCAAACATGGTGTACATGTTTCTGGCAATGACTCGAAGTGCAGTGCACAAGAACCACAACTCTATCTTGTTCCGTTTTTCAATTATTCCCCTTTGATTGACTTTTCTACAGGATTCCTTGTCCGGAGCATAACTTTGTCAACTACAGTCACTGCACTTAATGTCATTGCCAGAAACATGCATACCTGTCCTGATCCAGTTATCCCCCTAGGTAGACTGGGTCCCAGAACAAAATTACAACCGTATGCAGGGAATACGACATATGATATCAGTTTTGTGTTTTGCTGACAAAGTGATTATAGCAGAACTTAATTAACTTATACATTTTATATTGTTTACTTCAGTTTGACATTTATTAATCACTTCTATATTAAAAACACCTTAACACACTTGGATGCCTGAGTAAATGTAAGGTGTGATTTGATACAATGGCTGCTTACAACAATAGGTGAGACAATACCTTTCACCATCAAGTCCCAAATCAGTTGATTATTGGCTTTTGGGACCTGCAAATTTGTTTGCAAAATCAAATACTTCTCAAAATAGGACCTCCAAAAATTGAGACCTTTTTAATATAGAGTTAAGAACAAATATTGTTGGGACCTGAAAAATACCTCTCAAAATTGAATCCCTTGAAATTGGGACCCGGCTGTACTATGCAGTGTCAGGCTGACACATCTGTTTCAAAGAAACATATCTAGTTGCATGAAAGAATTGGCTAATGACAGCATATGATCTGCTTGGAAGATTTACACAAAGATTTGTATGACTATGCCATAGTGATGTTTTTTTTTTTTTTTACTCATTAAAGATATACTAGTACTATACCTGCTTATTTGTACCATTAAACATTTTTAATTGAATTATAAAACTGAAATAAATTTTATTTTTATTATGAAAAAATGTCAGATTTTTTCAATTTTTTCCTAAAAAGAAAAAGTAAGTTCACCTCACTTTGTGGAGTTTCATGTATCTAAGAACTTTTCCCAACACTTAACAGTATTTCATCAAAGGTTCTAAAAACGATTTAGCCAATAGAGACTTTGAAAATATTTTGTAAATTGTACAGACAGTGGTTATAAAATCATTAAAAATCTAATTTTATCAATTTTAATGATGAAATTATCTCCCTTTAAAGTTTAACATGCTTTCATATTGCCCTTTTCAGGTTCTTACCTTGACTATTTGATTGGTCTTGAAAATTCCCTAGTCATGTGATGTAATCATGTGATTGACTTATTTATTTGTTTTGTCAGGTTGTTTGTGCTAACTGTTCAGACAATAGAGCACCATTAGAGTATCTGAGGAATAAACCGGCTAGAGTTTGTGACGATTGTTTTGAAAAATTACATGAAGGTTTGTTTATATTATTTTTAAATATGTTATTTTTAGTTGCTATAGTAACATTTTGATCTGTCAATATAAATTCATTTCTGGAAGCAAATGTAATGCTTGTTAAAGTTCTTATTAACATTTTGATAACCATTCATGTTTAATAATGCAATACAGAACACCCATGCTTTTTGATGATCGCTTTTCATGATTTTAAGTGCCATAGTGGTGTTAAGTGAATAAGGTCAGGAAGGGGTTAGCCTTTTCAACATAGATGTTTAATTACTGTGGGTACAACTCTGGTTGATCACAAGGAAGAAATAATTTTTTTGTCTCGGTATCAGTATTAAGGACTGAGTCGGCTGCAATGATTATCTGTGACATTGTTTACAAGTATACCAGCACTTCAAAGATTGCCACATAGTACACCAATACAAAGTAAGATCATAAACCCTTGTTCAAAACTCTCAGAACACGTTACTGGTAACTTGTGTTTAGATTTATCATGGTTTCACCTCAAAATGCTGAAAAATGTGTTGATAAGAAAACATTTTATTTTGTCTGAGATAGAGAGATTTTTATTTTATTTTTCTGGGGTGTTTATAAAATTGTTAAAAGACCTCTGTACAAAAAAATAACATTAAATTACATGATAAAGTCAGTTTGAAACTTAAATTGGAGCTTATTTGAAATGTAGGATCTGAATGATGTATCTGAATCCATCTAAATCCATGGAATTTTTGTAAGTAATCAGTCAGAATTACAATTTGTTTCTGTCCTATTCTGTTACAGATTTTGAGAAGAAGGCAGGTGGTTCTTCTGTAGAGGTTGTGCCAGATAATATTGATCAAGATGGTTCTCTACTTAGTTTTAGTAGTTTAAAAGAAAGATTTCAAAAGATTCGTAGGAGTACGAGACTAGGTCATAAGTTTAGTGTTCATCGACCATCGAGATTAAGAGAGGTATCTAAATGTCACATTATAAATAAAGTTAATTACTGTAGATATTTCAGATAAAAATTAAATTCTGTACATTTCTAATAATATGAATATGTTTGTATGAAGTGATTACTTTTAATTTAACAACAAGAATTTATAAAGGAGATTATAAATTGTTTTACTATTAATTAATATTGTTTTTTTTTTTATTGTTTTATTTATTTATTTATTTATTTTTGCTCATTTACACAGTTTCATCCTAAATACTTTTATAAAAGCATGTAAATATAATTATTTCAGGCCGCCAAGGTACATAACTCAATTTCCTCCTTTACCATTTTTATGATATGCATGGTCTTTCTAACATTGATGCAATTAATGTTTGCCAAGAATTGCCCTGAAATTTTCAACCACAAAAATCAAAACTGCAGAAGTTGTGATAGGGTCATGGAGTAAAAAAGAACAAAATGTTTTACCACCTGAATTACCAGTAATACAGTAATATTGTTATCTCATGGTTTTAAAGTTAAGATTATCTTACACAAGAAAATTTGTGATACCAAAATTAAATACACATCATAAAAATTATCATTAATCCATTATCATTAGCCAGAGAGGACTTTTTTTTTGTATTTTGCATTAAATTTTTGTCTGGATGAAGGTGATGGAGGCTCCCCCACAACATAGAGAAGCAGGAATAAGATGGAATAAATTTTCCTCTTTAATGTAAATGTTATTATTTGTGAAGTTATCAAAGCACATTGTACTTCATTAAATAAGATCAGTTATTTATGTATTTATAAGGTGATAATTGTTTTTATTTATCTTCATTTGTTGATATTTTACAGGTACATGCCAGTGATCAAGGTTCATCAATGAGTGGAAACCTCAAGATGCTAAAAGGTCGTAAATGGAAGAAGTTTTGGTTTGTCATTAAAGATAAAGTGTTATATACATACAAAGCAAGCGCTGTAAGTTGTACTGTAGGCATTGACTCTTGTTAGACCTAAGATTACATGTTTAATCCTGTTTGATAGTAAGCCACAAATAGCTGCAATATACCATTACAATACATTCTCACTCAGTAGTCAGCCACAAATAGCTGCAATAATACTAATAATGTACATTCTCGCTCAGTATTAAGCCACAAATAGCTGCAGTAATACTATTACAGTACCTTCTCACTCAGTAGTCAGCCACAAATAGCTGCAGTAATTCCATTAAAGTACATTCTTTCTCAGTATTTAGCCACAAGTATCTGCAATAACACTAATGTGGCTTTACTATGTGTGTCTGTGCCTCAGTTATTATCTTTTAAATATTAAGTTTACGTAAATGAACTTTAGTTTGTATGACCCAGTTTGTATATCCCATTGTTTGTCTTTCTAACTCCAAGGTTTTAAAACTTCTTTAAGCTACTGCTGTTTGAGTCGCTGTGTTTGTGACAGTGAATTATTCAAAACTTTGATAGAAAATCTAATTAACTTGAATTCACATGTTGAAAAACAAGGCAAATGTTGGATTCTTTTGCACATACCAAAAACATCACTTTTGATGTAAATGTCACCATTTTGACATGTAAAACTCCCATAGCAGTAAAAGTTTTCTTTCTTCAGAAATATTTTATGGTAATCACAGATGTGCATAGCAATTTTAAGTTTAACTAGACTCAGGTAAGCAAAAAATACCAAACTTAATTCAAGTTAATTTGTTTTCTATGAAAGTTTTTCATAATTCACTGTCAAAAACAGTGACCCAAACAGTAGTAGCTTAAAGAATACTTACTGGAAGTTTTAAAAAACTTGGAACAGATATACAAACTGGGCCATACAGACTAAAATTTGTACACTTAATGAAGAATGGATAATAAAAAAGTTTTGCATAATTCATCGTCACAAACCATTGACTCAAACACTAGGATTTTAGTATTCATGTAAAATTTAAATACATTTGTAAAATTTGATTTAAGAAAGTAAAAAAAAACTCAGTCATGCTTATTTGATAGTTATTTTTTTATCTCTAGTTAAAAATATTTCTCAGACTTTATGTTTTGTTATTGTTGACAGCTGAGTTATCAAAATATTTTCTGTTTGATATTTGCTTTTACTATAGGATAGTTGACAAGCTGTCCAATAGATGACTTATATATTGGTTAGATTTAAACTTTGACAAAAACTAGTTTTTGTTGAATACGACTGAGAAAGCACACACTCTGGCCCTTAATAGGCATGCTTTCCCCATCCTATAATAGGACTGAAAAAGCACACACTCTGGCCTAACTGACCTTGATAGGCATCTAACACCAGCCAATGATATATCCTAAAAATATGTAAATTTGTTGAATTTAGAAATAACTTCTACCAATTTGAAGCATGTGTGATACTTATGACGTTATTACATTTTAAAATTATCTTTTATATTGCTCTGTTTTAGGACATGGCTGCCATTGAGAGTATGTCTAAAATTATCTGATTATCCTTGTGACATGACTTTTATATTGCTCTGTTTTAGGACATGGTTGCCATTGAGAGTATGCCTAACATTATCTGATTATCTTTTATATTGCTCTGTTTTAGGACATGGCTGCTATTGAGAGTATGCCCATTCTTGGTTATGAAGTTGTGAGATTCACAGAGGTTTGTTATCTATGCTGAGAATCATTTAATGTCTGTCAGTAATTAGAAAAAGTTTTTGTCTTAGCGATAAATGTTTAGTCAAGATGTGTTTGTCTTGATGTTATGGAAGAAAAGAATTGAGTGGAGTAATTTTGTTTTCATGCCCTGGTCAAGGTATTTTTCATGCATCAAGACCATCAGTTCTGAAATTGTGAAGAAAACCAGAGAACCAGAGAAAAAATCATTAACCATGGGCAAGTGAACTGACAGATTTTTCACACTAAAATCTGACCTAGTGTGGTTCAAACCTAGATAATTAGAGGTCTGTACTCTTGAGATCATTAAGTCACCGAGGGTCAAGTGGGGAGAAAAATACATGTGTTACCTTACCTATATTGTTACTACATGTATACCTTTTATGTTAAATTTTGTACTAAGTTTTGAAATTCTTAGTACTCCTTACCTCAAAGATGGGGTAGATAAGATATATATATATATATATATATATATATATATATATATATATATATATATTATAATTATTAGTCATTGTAAATCAAATGTTACTGAATAATATTGACAAAATAGCATAAATCAGTAAATATCAAGTTTTATAGAAGGTGACTAAATCATTAAGACTATTCTGTCTACTTTTGCATTTAGAGACACTTAATTGAAACTTGGGAAATTTTACCCCCAATTTCAACATTAATTACTGAAATACAGGTGTAATTAGGTGACTGAAATACAGGAATAATTAGGTATAACTGAAATACAGGTAAAATTATGGTAAGGATTGTTTTCTTTGTTTGTTATGACTTGTTCTATAAAGTATGTTTTTACTGTTTCAGCCTTTTGAGGGTGTAGCCCCAGCATTATTATTTCAGCTGAATCATAAGAATCGACCTCCAGTCATATTCCAGACTGATAACACAAACTCGACCGAGAGGTAGGTGATAAAGATGTAAAATTTATAAAGAAACAATAAAACTTATTTAAACTTGATTACTATATAACACCATCATTTACTAATACTTCCTTCACAATTATTTCAAGTATAAAATGGTTTGGCACTTCATCTATTGAGATTTAAAAAGAAAGAAATTAATCGCTCAACAAATGGTCATACATGTATTCAGTCAAAAATAGTAAACTTTTTGTGGGAAAATGATTATACAATACTAAAGTGTTGTCAAGACCTTTTGTGTTTGTGAAAGTGAATTATGTTAAATTTTGATAGAAAATCCAATAAATATGGATAAAGTTTGGTATTTTTACTAACATAAGCCTAGTTATAACAAGAATTTGATATGCATATCCACAGTCATTATAGAATATGTGTACACAAAGTAAAACTAGAGCTGTAACTGGAAGTTTTACATGTGGAAAATCTGTGGGAAAGCTGGATTCTGTTTCACAGCTGACATAATGCTTCATGTGCATCACTTTCATTGTAAATATCACTAGTATTAACATGTAAAATCTTTATGATGGCCACATTTTCTTGCTCTTGATATTTTTTTCATAATCAAATGTCCAGTCTCAAGTTAGTAAATAATAACAAACACTATTTAGATTTTTAAGATTTTCTATAAATTTTAAATAAATCCCCGTCACTTACACTGAGTATCCAAGAGTCATTATCAATAATGTTATATTTAACCTTATCTGTTGTAATGTCTTGTGTATTTCAGATGGGTCAAAGCTATGAAAGATGCCTCAGTAGCATGAAACAATGGCAGGTTATTGTCCTTCATCAAAATTAAGTCTGTGATATATTTGGTGCTAAGAAGTAGTTGCTATGGTTACAGCAAAAAGATTACCACATACTTTTTAACCAACTTTTTATAACATGCAATCTTCTCATAAAATGTTAAGTCTTCTTGTTAGGAAAAGACTAGTAGGGGAGTCATTTCCATGGTTACAGTAAAGAAGTTGCCACCGAGTGTCAGTGATTTGGTTACTAGTTGCCATGGTGAAAAGATTACCTCTTGAGTTTAAAATAACAACATGTAATCTACTTATAAAAACTTAAATCTTTTTGTTATAAAAAGGCGGAGTCATTACCATGGTTACAGTTAAGAAGTTGCCACCAAGTGTCAATACTTTTGAACTAAAATGTCTAGTTCCCTGGTCAGAAAATATTTCAGGGAATATGAGCATAATTATTGCATCATTGAACTTTGTGGTGTTTTGTTAAGCATTATAAGTGTTAGTGAAATTTTTATTACTAAAAGATACATTTAATCATACTAAAAATAGACATAAAACTTAAAATACCATTTGTTGTTAAGAGAAAATGTCTATTTTTGACTTTATAGTCAACAGAAATACAACAAATCTTCAGTTTAATTTTTTGCTTGTTTCGTTTTGATATTTAGATGGACCAAAAAATTAATCTGATTTTTTTATACTTTAAAAAACTAACAAATTAATCATAGATAGTTCTTCCAAAGAACTATTTGGTTTTCTAAAACCAGACTTGACCAGTATTCTGTTATACAGAGATCTGTTATAGGTAGAATTTAACACATATTTTAAACAAATATATATTTAGATTTATATAAGTATTTAAACAAATATTAAGGTGATATTGATTATAGTATTATAAAAATTTTATCTCATTCTCCATGCATCAGATCAGAGACTGATAAACATGCTCAGTGCCATAGCTGCAAGCTTGGTTTTAAGGAACATGATAGCATTTTTTGTCTTTTGAAATATAAAAAGCAGGGCTCCAAGTAATCTTCAGATATTTTGAATACATAAGGATATCAAAAAATGTTGTTGTCATTTCAGAAAAAAATTGCCTTTGTCCAAGTCGATATCTCTATTGTAGGCTCACATGAAGTACAAGTCATTCTGTCTCTTATTTTATTGAATTTTTAATGTTAACGGACAATATAAGGCATTTAATAACGACTGATGGTTTTAAAAAAATCAACAAATATTTAGTATTCAGTTTCAAAGAGGAGTTTAGATTACAGGAATCAGGAATATATATATATACATGTACATACATACTTCTTGAATTGGAGTGATGACCAGTTATAACTAGTCCAGACAGAGTTTGTAAAATATAATGTGAAAAACTGAATATCAAAAATGTATAAGAAATTTAACATCTGAATTGGGAATTATAATTGGCAAAGATAGGATTTATAAATATTGAAATTTTCTTGTAATTTTCATGTAATTTACATTTGCTGCATGGAGCCCTAAACAAGCTGTAACAATTGTAAGCCCATAATTTCAGGTCTACTGCGTGTTTGTAATACGTTATGAGTGATTATTATATATAATTGTTATTATTTAGTTTTAATATGTACTATAAACTACCCAGTAGTTAGACATATTTTTAGAATGAATATTTGAGGTATCGTTAGCTTCAAGCATGCTTTTTTCATTAGTAATTTCAAAACTCTTATTTCTTTTGACTCACATGCAATTTAGATATCCTTTTTTTCTCGTGTAACTGTTGCCATCAACAAAATCATCACATTTTTCAGGACTTCATCTTTCCCAAGGTCATAATGAAATAAATGAGATTTTCCCATTAGACTTTAGATACATATCATACAAAAATAATGGTTCATCTTTTTTTTCAGGATTTTTACACATACGTAGTGGTTCGGTCCACAAATACATGTAATATATGTTTTGAAATTATAAACTTATTTTAACATTTGAATGATCTCAGTAAATTTACACATTTAAATTTATATAATGTTGTACCCGGTATTTCAATTTTTGATAATACAATTACATGTGTACTCTTTATGCAATCACAGTCATATAGGTGTTTGGGTTTATCATTTTACATGAATATGGTTTTACTTAATTTTTAAAGCACCTCATAACAATATAAACATAAAAAATATCACACATGATATATCTTGAACTCTTTTTAAAGTTTTAAAACCAACTTGTTTTTCCTTTTATCATAAAATATCACTTAGTTGACAGTTGTATTAGTGAAATTTCCATGGTAATGTGCAAAATCATTTGCAATTCTGAATTTTTGCCACATAAGCAAGAGTAAGCAAATTCACTTTATTGATGCATAAGGAGGCTTTTAAAATATGGTTTTGTGTATTTTTGCATCAGTGTTTAGTTTAAGAAAGATATTTTGGTAATAATAAGGTTAAGATTTGAAGTGTTATTTTAAAATATTCAGGTTCTCCACAAAGACGCACGCGTTTGTGAAATACCATATCATATCAGTCTAAAGAATAAAATGGTCTTTTCAAAATAATCAGAAATAAAAGGGTGAAGTTCTGCAGCAAAATTAAGACTCAATACTGTACTGAGTGAGCTAGTCTGCTATCTGTTTGACCCACCACATTACTCCTTATGATTTTTTTATCCCTCTACCATCATTTGAAACCACAAGGTTCAACCCTAGGATAAATAGGTTATTCAGACACTTTCTTATGTCAGACAAGCCAAGGGAAAAATTGCAGTGTGGCGGAACCAGGTTTCAAACCCTTGACCTTCTCAGTACTAATGGTACATTTAACCAGTTGAGTTTGTTAGCCACCTTTCTAGTCCATCCCTCCTCACTTTGATATCTAATTTAATCCATCATGTAGTTTATTTTTATTAGTACTCCTTTATATTTAGTTACTAGTTACCAATTTTATTTAGTTTCTTTTTATTTATGAACAGATTATATTTGTAAATATTTCTTTTTAACTATATATACACCTATATTTTATATACATCTATATATATATATATATATATATATATATATATATATATACACACACACACACTATCCCATGAGGAATTTCTGTTATTTTATGATTTTCTTATGTTTATGTATCCTAGTCAGAAAATACCTTCTCCGCTTATTGATGTACATGTGTATATATTTATTGTTAAAATTATTACTATTTTATACTATTGTAATTAGTGTTGTTAAAAATGGGTAAGTGTGTCACAGAGAGAGAGAGAGAGAGAGAGAGAGAGGGTGTAAGTGTGTCAGAGAGAGAGAGAGAGAGAGAGAGAGAGAAGAGAGAGAGAATCATAAGTAGTGGCTGTGCTCTTTTAATTTACTTGTACAAATTGTACAAATGTATATGATTATATTATGTCTTTTATTTTCTGCTTTTTAAAAAAAAATTGGGTAAGTTTTATCTAAATTCTCAGGATTTATACCTCTAATTCATCCCAAAAAAGAAAAACTCGCCAAATTAATTATCCTTAATGTTCGATAGTGTGTTATTCAGATCTTGTTAAAATTTGTCCAAAAAAATTTCTCCTTTATAAAAAAACATGCAAAATTTGGTATATGAACTACCAATATTTTTAGATGATATGTTAATTATTTGTAGTGTGATAATGATACAGATGTATCATTTTTGATACATGTTGACAATTGATTTGATACATAGTGTGTATATCTGTCTCTGTTAAATGATTGATGTAAAACATCAGTGAAATTGACTCTCATATAAAATGGAATATATAGGTGCTCAGACAAAGCAATCAGAATCCATCTTCAACAAACTGTAACTGTAGAATACAGCTCATTCTCTTAGCAAACCAGGTCTCAAATTTGTTCTAGTAGTTTCCTCAGCAACCACATAAAATGGTCTTTGGTCAGTGTTCCAAACCATGAAAACTATGGTCTATATTAAGAGAGGGTTTCAATTTGAAACCATGGAAATAAGTGTCAGAGTGATGAAACCTACTCTGAATGGCTACACAATGTGATAATTAAATACACAATGATGGTTGTGCGCATGCTCAAAGATATAACTAGCCTTATGGTTAATGCAATGATGATGGGACTAAAGTCACATATGACTTGTCACATGACAGATTTCAGAGCATGGAATTGATTGGTCTTTTGGATTTATTGGGCGGCAACCATATTCATGGAACAGCAACTAAGCTAACAATAGTTGCTGATTAAACTATCCTTAAGATTATACAACGACAATACAGAATAATCTCCCTTTGTCACACACACATTTAATTCTGAACATTGTGTTGAGTACTTGCTAACTCTTTGTGATATTTATTAATGTCTTGTCGATTCATAACATAACCTGGTTTCTATGGTGATTAAATGTGCAATAAAAACTGTTTGTTATTATTTTGTTGGTGTGGTGTTTATAAACTTTGTTGTGTTAATATATCTGTAATTGGCAGTATGATGCATGTTTATGTTATTTTATACCATAACAGAATTCAGATACTTACAAAATATTATTAAAAGTCCCTTTCATTTTTTTCATTAGAAATTTTTTAATAAGAAAATGCATCATTGTCTCATAGTAAATGAAACTATAAATTTTCCATATTTTGGTTTAAATTTTCCATATTTTGGTTTCTTTTTAAGTTATCAACATGATGTCATAATTCTTATGTAAATTGAAGGGGTCATGTGCATCTTTAAAGTAAATTTAATTTTAACTACCCATTATAAGATGCTGATTGTTTACAGGTTAGAATTGTGTGTTTTGGTTGTTTTACTTTCTGTCTCTTTATTATTAAGGCATCATTAAGGCACTTATTCTTAATAAACGGAAACCGGTTGATGTTTAAAAATAAAAAAAATCAAATTCTTATTCTTGTATATGTTTAGTGTCCATCTCATTATTGGTACATATACCTGTAAATTCGCGTCGGGAGGCGGGGGGCGGGGGGGGGGGGGGGGGGGGGGGTTGATGTACCCTTTGCCTACCGCCAATTGACCCTACCGGCGTTTGTGGAGCCCTGCGCAACTGTAATATGTTTACCTGTTACATGTAATAAATCTGTTAATTTCTGTTTGTATTAACAAAAAAACTTTGCTTAAGAATTTTATAATCTCACAGGTGTTGGTTCTCCACCTCTCCTATTTTCTGGAGCCTGTGTTCAAAAGTGGTGTAACTTATACTTTATAACTGAAAAACATAGGAACTTAAAATTTGATCCAAGCTATTCAGCACATGAACATCAATGTATAAATTATAAAATTATAATATGTCTCCAAAATGAAATTCATTTAGAAGTATTAAAATTGAACAAAGCATGCATTTACAATCCAAAGATCTGTCTCCTTTAACAAATGAATAAAATCCCCTCTCTCTCTCTCTCTCTCTCTCTCTCTCTCTCTCTCTCTCTCTCTCTCTCTCTCTCTCTCTCTCTCTCTCTTTTTAAATTGTTCCCCCTCTCAAACAAAGTGTTATTATCCATTGCATAATCAAATAAACAGATTATGAGTAAAGATAAAATATTTAATTGATTTTTCTTCTTTTACTGATTAGTTGGGGGGTCGCTATAAATATCTAAAGTTATATATATATATATATATATATATATATATATATATATATATATATTCTGACTATAGGTCAATAATTAGAATCCCTTTTAATAGCATTATATTCTTACTTTCATTTTATATGATCTTGATTAGAATCTTGGTTATATTCAAAAGGCACATTGCCAACATTATTGATATCAAAATAATAATTGGTAAAAATCCTTTAATACCATTTCTGTGTAGAGTGCTATTTTTAAAGATTTATGAAATTGTCATTTCTATTTTTTAAAACCCATTTATGTCATAAAAAGTCAAATTTGTGTCTGTTGTACTTCATTAAATACAAAAGTCTAGAATCAGCTGTTATTTTCAGTAAATACTACATTTCTTGTTAATTATACAGAACTTACATTATATAGTATGAGAATCTTGTTGTCTCATGTGTGTATGGTTTATATAATAATGTTACATCTTTACATCTACTCTAAATGCTTACCATCTATGCAGTATGTTAATTGTGAAGTACATATTATAGAAAATAACGAATAAAAAATTATGAAATATATATCATTTATATTGTCTCGTGTAATGTTCCAGGATTGATTAATCTGAGTTTTTTTTTCTTTTTATGGGGTGGGGTGGGGGTTAAAACCAACCTGAAGATCAGGTGACCTGCTTAACATAAATGTCTGTCATGTTTTGTCTGAAGCCGAACACGTGCAAAGAATGGACCAATGAGCAGTGGTTTGTTGCATACCTTGTATTGACATCTTTTGTGACCTCGAAGAAGTTGAATATAATTTATGATATCTTAGAAAGCACAATGCGTCAGTCACTGAAAAGAAAGAGGCCACAACGTTTAATAATAAAATTTATTCCAAATATATATGTTTTTCCATGCCTTTGAACTTAAATCAAAATTCAAAATCGAATTCATTTTAGATGTAAGCGCAAGTTTGGATTCTTCCTCGGAATTTTTATTGAATTATACAATTTAAGATTAGCCATTGTCATGTGCTACTTCTGAATTGTATTACTTCATAAAAATTGATAAGTAGGGCATGCATGACAATCGCGCCCGTTTTAGGCCTAGCCTATTGCTATAGTCCCATTAGGTAACAAACTGATTTATTGATACATGTAATACTTCTACAGTCGATCATATGACATTTACTGTTTCATAAGCAATAAAGCTAAGTTGGTAGCATATTCAGAACACTACCAAATGCCAGGATCAAACCAAGGCTTTTGGTGTCAGAATAGAATAGAATAGATTTATTGATTTAATGGGGTTTTACGTCCCAATCGAATATTTTGCTTATATCGAGACGTCACCAGCCTAGGTAAAGTGACAGAAATTTTGACTTTTGTAGTGCACTAAGGGCAATGTGAAGAGAGGTTCTTTAGCGTATTTAGGGTCTCCTCCGAAGAAACCCGTGACTTTAGTTTAAACATATTTTATTGTTCTAAAAAAATACAATATTTTTAAAATGTAAAATAAGAAAAACATATATAATGAGGATTCTGGAACAATAGATAATCTCTTATATTAACCGGTCTTCTGCTTCATTAATTACTGATATTAATAAATATGATTGATGATCAACTCAAATACAATATAGAAGTAGCTTCATATAAATAGATGAGAAAAGAAAAGATTAAGATAGAAACAGACAGAATAAGAAGACAATTAAATAAAAATGTAACGGCATATAAGTACTATATACTTAATAATTATCATTATCATTGTTATTATTTTTCTTCCATCCGCAGCACACAAACTGATAAGAGTCGAAGACGCACAACTACAAGTGATCGGGTCGTTCCCTACAGACAAGTGAATATGTACTTGTAAGTGTCTCCGCATTGGCCGTGCAAATTTCATGTCAAAGCAACATTAATAAAATTATATAAATTATAAAAAAAAACAAAAAAAAACCAGTGTAATAAGGTTAAAGCTGAGTGCTAAAACGCTTACTTCTCAACAGAAAGGTTTGGACCTGGCTGAATATTTGACAGTTTTGTTCGAATATTATTATATTAGCAGTGGCTTTTCATTTCTAAATGCTGAGTGCCAGGCCAGGTGAAAGAACATTCCCTGCAAATTTTCAAGTATTGGTCAGACCTCGATCTCTCGCATAAGAAGCGAGCACTCTACCAACTGAGCTACCGTAGGGGTAGAACAGAATAGACGTATGACAGGCTTGCATAAAAATCGGCAGAAATTTGACTTGAATGATAGTGTTACTGGAATGGCAATCCGTTTAATAAAGTATAAAATGTATACCGCCTCTTAGACAAGTTGTCTAAAGCATTCAGTGCCACTCACTGCTAGGGTAGATCCCAGTGTGGGAAAATTGGTCTATTGGCTTGTCGAAGGTAGGTTGTTTTCATCGTTGTCCTCCTCCATCGCGGAACTGACCGCCTAAATCCAATGGGGATGAACCGATCTACTGTGTTAACATACACATGAACTCTAGTAATCATAGAATGTAGTATATACACTTTATTCGCTGGATATTTTCTTCATCAAGGGATCATTTCTCTTCATTTAATTTCTGTAAGATTTTATAAATTATCGGAAACTGATATTATTTATTTATTTATTTACTATAAAACATACTTTTCACGAGAACCGATAGATCCATTAGGTAGACAGATAATGTTTCGTTCGAACATGACACGCGCATTTCGGTCAAGGAAGCTTTGAATTTCATTTCGTGAAAAAGAAGGTTTACAAAAAACTGTCATTGTTTTCAGATAAATAACCATGCTTGTTTTAACGTCCATAACTAAAATTCTTAGAAACGGAGTTCTTTTGACCCTAGAACCTTCTTATATTTAAATCATTTTATTTTACTTGTCATGTCTTAACTGGGATGTTGTCTGTAACAGGGCGTTCTAAACACTCGCTTTTCTTAAACATTTCTTTTTCTAACGGAATTGAAATATTTCCACTAATCTGCTGTGAATTCCGATAATTTTGGTTTTATTCAGACATTAGGCTTCTTTGGTTTCTATCAAAAGAAACTCTATCTGTAAATAGTAGACTCTCTAAGGTTGAGTGATCTTACTGTAGTCTTGTCATTGCTTGCAACACATCTTATGCAAGGAAAACTGACTTTAATTGGTGGAAAGAATAAGAAAAAGAACAATTGCATAAATGTCCGTTGTTAACTAGTTATATTGATGCTATACAATACGGAATGAAACTGACATATTAGCAGACCTGTCAGTCATTGCTACAAACTGAAATAGTATCATGTACATGTAAAAGCGATGAGATGTATAGAGACAAGGGAATCGATAACTCAATGAAAAAAATCGTCCAAATTAGTTCTAATTTACCGGTCTACAATACAATGCGCAGATATTCAGTTACCAAAAAGAAGACATTTGCCTTGAAAGTTTGAGTTTTATGTATCAAAAGTATATTTTACTTCTAGTTCTATGCAGTACATAACCAGATGCTGATGAAAACTTACTGTGGTGCTAATATGAAGGTAATTCATATCATTAGCTGTATAAAGCTACTTGATACTAATGCTTTGCGATGTGATTCAATATCGAGCTCGTATCATAAAACTGAAAAATATACTGTAATTTTTATTTTTACGCGTTACTTCTGTTTTTTAACGCGTTTATTTTTAATACAGTATATTTTTTCATTTTTACGCGTATTTTTGCAAATAACGCGTTGATTTTGAACTTTAACTCGTTAATTGTTACTTTTATCGCCTTAATTGTTTCTTTTATCGCGATAAACTTTAAAATTTACGCGTTAGTTTTAATATATAATATACAGTATTTTTATATCGCCAATGATATGAATGTTATTTCATAGTGCCAGTAGGCTATCCCGATGTGCCAACGACTGTCAGTGATATACACACTGTGTGCACAAACTGTACACTCGGTGTGACTTTCTATGTTTAAGCTCATCGAGCTAGCATTTGCAAAAAATGTCTCTTTATCAGTCTATTATCCTCCTGAAACAGAAGCAGTAGTGTGAAATGACTTTTTAGAGCTCTAAACATGTGTCCCTGACGGGATTCGAACCCCAGTCTCTTGAATCGGAAGCGCGACTTGCTACAGATTGCACCCTTTCTTAATTATTTTTTTAGTTTATCCTCGTTAAGAAGCGTTTGCTATTTAACTTTCAGTAATTTGGGCGTCGAATAAGATTTAAAAAAGAAATTTCCACTACGTATTTGACTGAAATCTGACAAAGCCCGCTAAATAAAGATTTCTAAAAATAATCTTAAATCGATATTAATCATAGTAAGAGTCACAACTTAATGATAACGACGACGATAAATTGTCCAACTGTCAGCCATCATGAAAACAGAGACTTTTACCGACAACAAAACTAATCGAAAAATCGGAAATTAAGCAGGTGGGAAGTCCATTAATGCTCAAAGATAAATATTTATTTTACAGCTGTATCCGTTAAGAACACTTGTGATGACGTCATGATGACAAAATCACGTTTTCTTTAAAAAAAAACATGATCATTTTTCTTCATAAGGATTCCGTTATTAAAACACTTGAAATGACAGTAAAAGATTATAGAAAAAGATAATCTAAACTAAGGTTGGTTTTATAAAACTAATCGGATTTATCATGATTTAAAAATTTCATATTTCTTAATAGTTTTTTACGCAAAGACAAAAAACCTTGCATTAAGAGACAGAAGATTTACATCAGAAAAAAATCAATTTGGTTAAAAACTAATGCATATAGTTTTTAGCAAAGTAACAATCTGTTTCCAGTAAATGCTGGAGAACCTACGTTTTTTGTCTATTATAAAACACATCGTAGAAAAGAAATAAAACATATTTTTACATCTGTATATCTATGACAAAAGTAAGAAAAATGTATACTAATACTACTGATAATGACATCCATATTATATTGATTAACACAAAAATGCATTTAAAAAAGAGATAATGTCGTAAGTTTTACAGAACATAAACCATCAAGGTGTACATTAGGTACTGTCATGTGCAGAATTTAGTTTTTTTTCCGAAAGAAATATTCATTATTCTTCACAGGGCACTTTTGATTTTTTCATTATATTTGTTGAATTTATTCAAAATTCTGCCCATGAAAATTTTTGATATTTGTATTTGTTAAATATGTCATGTGCGTCTTTTGAATGCACTTTTTATTTAATTCAAAAAGAGCACATGGCATTTTCACACACACACACACACACACACACACACACAACACACACACAATTCAGAACATGACAATGTTCAATTTGTTATAAAATTTCAAAAAATGTTATAAGACACAAATAAAGTTTTATTTGAGTGCTAAGGTCCTGAACTCGTGTTTTATACAAAAATCAACTTTTTAGTGCATTGTTTTTGCTTATGAATTCATATTTGACCGAAATCGTCAAAAGTGTTCTGAATACATGTCTGAATACATGTTAAACATCAAGTTAATTACAATGATATAACTATTTTTGGACTATATACTTATTTTTACAGACAATATGACGATATTCATACATACATTAGATGGTCTATTAATGCAACATTATGTGTTCTGATTAGAGCGACATCTGGTGTTGATTAACAACATGATCAGGTATTCCAAGCGTACCCATTAATATGTCACTAGCATTTGTGTAATGGTAATTCTTTTTGTCAAGTGACAATATTAATAAGTTTATATGAGTGTTCAATGGTTGTAATACAAACCATATTTCTCTCCTCTTGAAGACTTATTGTTTTATTTTAGATGAAAGACATAGCTAGGTGTTAAGTGTCCAAGTGCAATACTTAGGCTAACAATCACGCGGTAAACGTCAAGGATACTTGTCGTATATCGAGGTCAGTTGATTGGCTGTTTAGTCCACTTTTGTACGTAAGTAGATCCCAAATTTTCCACAAAAAATGTGTTTTATCGATTATACATACCGCTAATGAAATTTTTCCTTTGTATTTAAGTGCATTTATTTCAATGTTTTGATAATTTATGCACTAAAACGAATAAATAATAATAACAGTAATCCGCAAAAGCTTCTCTTCCCGGTAACAAAATACAGCGCCCCTCGCCGCTAAGGCACAAAACATTTGTGCAGACCCTAATGTGGCAAGGTTTGCTGGCAAGCTTGCTGTAGATAGACGTTTTTTCTTTCAGGTACACTCCGAGTTTCTCCGTCATCCAAGAACCGACACGCTCGATGTAAGTGAAATGAACTTGACTAGGGCGAAAACTCCGTTTCTTTATTTGATTTAATGTAGTTGGCTGGTGTTTGGAGCGTAATCATCTAGCCTGTTATATATACATTCTGCATTAAGCTGATGTTCTGGCGGACGAACTTTTTTCCTCTTGAAACAATAGGATTAATTTGTGGTCTGAAACTCAGATGTACGTTCGGTGAAATCAGTGTGTCGGGTTACGTGTTATGTGTTATTTTTGTACTATAGAATATACAGCTAAAGGCGAGCACAATAACAATAGATTAAACTAATGTCCGACTTATCCATGTGTCTCAGAGCAAAAGGGATACACTACTGTTCAAAAGAAGTACAATTCCTAAGTAACGCTTCGAATGGCTTCGTATATAGGAGGTTAAGGGTTCGAACCCCGACCGAGTCTGACCAAAACTTGAACATTAGTAGTGACTGTTCTTTCGCCAAGCAATCACGGGGACCTTCGGATGAGACCTAGAAAACCGATGCCCCGTGTCACGGCAGTCGTGAAACGTTAAAGAACCCTCCCTGCACTTTTCTCCAAGGGCACTGCAATGGGCCAAAATTCTTGCCACCTCACTTATAGATGGTGACGTCTCTGACGTCTCGATGTAAGTGAAATTCTCTTGACTGGGACGTAAAACACCATAAAATCAAATCACTTCAATCAAATCAGTTTCGAATGACAATATAACAGAACACAAACAAACTCCTTCTTTTTAAAACGTTTTACTTCCAAAGAAGGCTTTAAGTGGACAAATGATAACAATTTAAATGGTAAACATAAAAGAACACTTGATAAACAAATAAACATATAAAGTAAAAACACAATCTATTTA
Source organism: Tegillarca granosa (assembly GCA_029721355.1). Taxonomy (NCBI): domain Eukaryota; kingdom Metazoa; phylum Mollusca; class Bivalvia; order Arcoida; family Arcidae; genus Tegillarca; species Tegillarca granosa. Next base: position 44,657,183 of record CM056599.1, on the reverse strand, counting down.
AATAAAATACTTAAGTCTGGATTAAAACCCCTATATACAGCTCTATTTCTCGCCTACAATCCATAGACAGCTTCAGGCCCCAAATGGGGCAAATTCTTGGGCAAAAAGGAGTCGGTAGTGGATATCGTGTTAATTAGATAGTATATGCACATGCATCATTAGAAATACATGTACCAAGGTTTTAATGTTTTATTAATGGACACAAATCGGAAACTTAATGAAAATAATTTGTACTTTAACAACCAATGTGCAACACAAATATATGAAGAAAGATAATTGTCGAGATATTTTCAATCTAAACTTTTGTTTGACATACTAGTGGCCTGATTCACTTCCAGGTTCTTGTTCGTCCAGTGGACTAAAAAGGTTTAAACAAACGAACAAAAAAAACTAAATGTTCTCAAACTGAACTAAATGAAAAATAAAACAGAATTCAAGTGGTGTACATGGATCTATTTTAAAAAGCATGCCATAACTCTACAATCTTGACGACTTTTATCTAGAACTAAGATTTTACTATAGAAAGTAGGCGAGAAATAAGAACCTTTAAGGCAGCACTGTCCTATAATAAACAAAACAAAAAAAAAGAATAAACGGCAGGGATTTAAACAGGATAAAAATATCTCAATACATCTGGAAAGTGAATGGGATTTCATGTTGGTTTCTGTAAGGGTTTGAACTACTTATTTAGTCACATAGTTATGGAAGAAAATGGAATGTATTGTTTATAAACCGGAATAAAATGCTGCCGATACAAATTCTTGATTCCAAATGAAAATAACTTTTTCTTGGTGAACAGCATAATTCAATCAACACTGCAAATATCAGAATTGTTGTGCTTGTATTATAAACTTTGTTATGACTGAATAAGGCAAAATTTAAATAATGAAATTATAATAAAGAATCCATATTTTTTTATAACAGGACCATTTTCAAGTACTGCAAGCTTAATCATCAAGCAACTTTAGATGTCTATTATGTTATCTGCCGATTAACTATAAAACAAGATTTCTTCTTACCCATATTTTGTAAAATATGTTTAAAAATAATAAAATAATAATAATAAAAAAGATTTCTTCTAACCAATTAAAATAAAAATTGCAAACATGAGTAAAAATAACAAAGGTTCAAGACAAGCTTCTTAAACAATTAAAAATTAAACCTGTTCTATAATAAATAATCATTGATACAAACGAATTAAAATATTATCATAATTGTTATTTCTGGTGACTCGACCATCCGTTACAGTGATTACTTTAGTAAAAATAAATGCGATGTAGGCCTTCAATGGATTACGACTTGTTATCATGTGTGGTGAAACATAATAATAATAATAATAATAATAATAATAATAATAATAATAATAAAGCACACTCCATGTTCATATTCTCAACATTGCATCTTTCAAACTTTTAAAAATTATTTCACGCACACATGCATTAAAACTTTTGATCACACTGTTCTTGAGTGTCACACACAATATTTCATCAAAAAAAAAAAAAAATAATAAAAATAAAAAAAATTAAAACTCTAACATAAATAAATAAGAATGCTTTGCATTCGATGTGTACAATAATTGATATTATTCTAATCCTCTAGTTGATAATTTTACTCCTTATTTTAACAGTAAAAAGTACACATTTATTCTTTATGGCACATGAAGTTATGATTACATTATATCAAACACATAAGGAACTATATTTAAATAGACATTCCAAGATGAGTCCAGGTCAGTTTTTATTTTCTTTCATATATGTATCTGAAGCAGTCGCTAAACGATCCTCATTAACAATAAGACACTGGAGTAAAATTGACACATGTGATGCCAAAAACACTATTCCAGCTAATTATAGAACATCGTCAAACTGATTCAGAAAAAAATTCGGCCTACATAATTTACTTTCCGCATTTGCAACCCGTGATTATTAGAAGTACAAATAAAATACTATGAAATATATATACATATGTGATGACGCGATCAACTAACTAACATATAGCATCTTCGAGGCCGAAAGATCTGCCGTTTAATTTTGTTATGTTATGTTAATCATTCCGAGTATATATAAATTCTTAAAGGAAAATAGAATCAAACGGCAAACCTTTCAGCAAACAAAGCACAAAATATCACACACACACTGCATTAAAGGTGAATACTAAATATGAAATTAAACAAAATGTGCACATTTCTAATGAATTAACTTCTAACAAGGCTTAACAAACCAACCATCCCCGGAATAGAAATGTTTAGGAGACTTCGTTGTCATGGATACCGGGATGGTAAGTCCGATTTCTGATTGTATCAATAATCAAGGGCTATTTCCACTTTCCATGAAACAAATAAACAAACTTTTCCTTTTATGGATTCCACAATGGAAAAGGACCAGCGACTAATGAACACAAACTGTCACGTGACCTGTAATCTCCACGTGTAAAACAATATGATTATGAATTCTACGAGATATATGGAAGATAATATTTGCTTCCGACATTTGTTGACATAAATAAAACTGAAAATTGTCATGCAACTTAAGACATATTAATTATCCCTTCAGACGAGACCCCGTGTTAAGGTGCTTTGAGCATGAATTCAAATAATACGAGTCTCCATTTTTTAAATAAAAGAAAAAATTAGCAACATTTTCACTTTAAAACATTATCAGTCATTAAATGACATATTTTACATATTTAAATATTTGTAAAGTTATTATCAATATTTTGTCCTCATTTATTCTCCATTATGTTAACTAAATCACACAGCTAGAAAATATCGTTAAATACATCTTATGTAAGATAATCCTGGTCCCATCTGGCAATATGTGAAGTTGTGTAATTATAAAGAAGAATATATCATATAGGCTTACTCATTGTTCTATGTAATTTATATTTTGATGCTTTATTACAAAATGACAAGTCAAAATTATATCAAATAAAAACAATGTTTTTGAAAAATATTCAGTATGATATTCATGCACTTGTGTGTCGTTATCAAATAAAATAAATACACAGTGCTTTGGGAGAATGATATGAACATAGAAAAGGTTTTAATGATAACAACCAGAACCACCCAAAGCGCTCCCAAAGAAATGAACTAAATACTTATATATACCAAATAAAACCTATCTAGATCACTGGGCTTGAACTATCAGTCTCCCACATGGAGGGGAAAATGCATATAATAAGAGGGTTCAAGTGTAGTTGTAGGACTTTAAACATTCAGCTTATTTAAAGTAATTAAACAATTATCCCCATTGACAGAAAACTTGTTACATATTTGTACAATGACAAATTTAATGGAAGGTGTCTTAAAGGAGAAAGTTTTTAAGCAGTTTTTCTCAGTGTGAATATTATCAATATGCATGCTATACAAAAACGGGACATTTTCTTGTGCAAACTCAGGGATATAGACAAAAAGATTTCTATTCCAGTGATCCATTACGAGTAAGTCATGTAGGAAAATGGAAAATACAGTAATCTGCTTATACGGTACTTTTGACCTGTGAGCAAGCAATCTATGTACAAGAAAATAATTAAGCAATCCTCATACAAAGTCAAAATACAAATTATAAAGGACACTGAGCAAACCTTTAGCATTAATATCACAAGTAACATACTAAACAGTGTATTATAATTAGAAATGTTAATAAAATCCACACACTGTTTGATTTGGTTTTCGTCCCTGTGTTTATTTTATAATCTCTGCATACAGGGGGTCTAATACCCCCGATAAAGTTACCTAACAGTCCCTCCATGTCCTCACCACACCCTGGTACTATAACTGATGTTAAACAGTAATTTGTAAAATGGAAAAACCTAAAAATTAAAGAACAATATTACTATTATACAGTAACTAAAGTATATTGGCTTCATCACTCCCTTAAAAATAACATTGGTACTATTATTCAAAATATTTCAAGGCCATATAATAAAGGGCCAATTTTTTAAAAATTAAATTCACTTTTTGACACCAAAGATATGGATGTATAGGATTGTCATGTGCTACTTTTGAATTTTTATGAATTAATACCTTCAAAATTAGTCATGTGCTACTTTTATTATTTTTTATTATTTTCATTATTTCATAAAAATTCAAAAGTAGCACATGACAGGACCTATACTTCGAAGTCAAATTAGCACATATGGAAGTAGTAGCCTTCTAGCGGATCAGGGGGCGACAACTCGATAGTGTTATCGGCCCATTAATAGTGAATTTTTTCTTAATAACTGTTAGTATTAAATGTATAATAATGTCCTTAACTTGAATCTAAAAAGTTTAATATCACCAATGAAAATATTAAAACGAGCTGTATCTTCCAGACTAATTCAAAGTCCATTACAAGTTGTAACTACGGCAGATAAAATTTTTTTTGGAAACTTAATCAAATGTATATAAAGATACAATTATCATCGATTTTATGTTACCTAAGAGAAATAAAAAATGAATTAAATTAAGATCAATTAGAATGTTTTAAATAGTAAGTAATCTTTATGGAAATACCATCTTACATACTGTAAGCACTATACAGTAAATTATATATGATATATGATGTGTTCTTGCACCAGCATAATATATATACATATAGACAAGTAAATAAAATCAGTAGCCGACAACTATGACAAATACAATCATAATGTCATGTGCAAAATTTTGAATTTTTACAAAAAGAAATATTCAAAATTTTGCACGCAATTGTCATGTGCAAATGTTTGAATATTTCTTTTTGTAAAAATTCAAAATTTTGCACATGACAATAATATTATTCCACTCAAAAACCTGTAAATCGGTACAAAAATAAAGTGATATTTAATGATTTATGATGTAAATAACTTTCCGTCTTACCTACACATCTGTTCTAATATTTTATCTCTCCTGATTTCTAGGGGCATAGTTTCATATTGTGTCCCAGAATTATCTACATTATTTTCAAAGACTTCATCATTTCTTTTCACACAATCTGTCACTAAATCGTTTTGTTTTTTCATGCACACTTTTTTATTACTATAAACTGCAAATAAAAAGCCTAATAATTATATACATCATTATAAATTAATGAATTATAACATAAAAGAATCTTGACCAAAAGGGATTGGATCAGTTAAATGGTGTTTTACGCCCCAGTCAAGATTCTTTCACTAATATTGAAACGGTAAGTTTTGGGATGGTCGAGAAAAACAGAGTGCCCTAAAATAAACTACCGACCTTCAGCAAGGGAACTGACAAACGTTCTCACACTAGAATCTCTCTCAGAGGGATTGGAACATGGACAGTGAGAGGCACTTTGATTCCTTGTCCAAAAGGTACAATTTCCCCTGGTCCCAGTAAGGCATAAAAACTTTACCAAGGGACCGCATACCCCTGCAAACTGAGGTTCATCAGTAGTTAGATCCTACATAAAGTCTTTGCGATAATAGATTTGACATCCATCTCGAATATCTTGTCAGAGAAAATGAATCAAGGGAAACTACTCTGTAAATAATGGAACAAACCCCATAAATGGCCTTGATGTGATTGGTGATTCTTTGGATCTTTCCATCACAAAGACAAAGTCTTATTATGAAAATTGTTAATAATAAACGTCGACAGGTTTAGTAAATTCAAACAATGTTCAGGTTTCGTTATAACAAATAGATTTTTGTATTTAACGCCTTTATTTCTTGATAGCCTCGTGGAAATTATCAACCTTTTCTATCCATCTACCAAGAAAAATTACGATGGCGAAGTAATTACCTTTCTTTGTGTTTAATTAAGGTTTATAGAAGAGACAATATTTGAAGGCTAACCTTTACTGGTAACCACAGATATGAACTTTGACATCCCGCTCTAAATGTTTTAACTATATGACTAAAATCAACAATTAAAAAAAAACGGAAAGACTTTGTACCCCCCATTTACATTTATAATAAATAATAATAATAATTACAAATAATTTAATGGGGGGGGGGTTACAAAAATAGTCTTACAATTAATGCAATAGGTTGTTAGATGATAAAACCGTGTTATAAAGTTTATACTTACCATCAATACGGTCACAGAAATATTTAAAACCAGAACTCCATGCTACAGGATCTGCAATTTTTTCTATAAGTTCTCTGGATTTTGGTGTAACGCATTCTCTATTTATTCTTTGTAGGCAGTTCACAGAATCTGTAAAATCTCCAGACCTTGTCAACATAAAAAAAAAATAAATCGTGAAACAAGTTTATATCATGCAGGTTAGGCATATAGTTCATCCTAGCTGTCATGTGCTACTTTTGAATTTTTATAAAATAATACTATTCAAAAGTAGCAAATGACATAGCTGTTCTGGTGATTTTTGGAAAACCTTTATATTTTTCTGACAGACTTAAGCCTCAATCACATTGTTTAATGTAGCACTAGTCAATAATTGTCCAGTTTTTTGTAACCAGCTTTAGTTTCTTCTTTATTCTATGAATTTATTTCTATTTCGTTCAGGGTATACCGTATACTTTAAGGCATTAAAAAAGATCTACGGTATTTATCTTTCTCCCGAAGAAATCACACTCATATTCCCAATTTAAGACGTATTAGATTAATTTTTAGATGTCCTCATTCATATATCCCCTGTATAATTTTTGTTGGAATAATTCATAAGACCCCTATAAATTTTTCATATTTTTAATCGAACACTTTTATTTAAAATTGTGAGAACAAAATGTTTTTCATTTTTGTCGTGAAGATGCCAAAATTTAAATCTGAGATCGTTTAAATTATACCGCCCTCTACAGTGTCAAAATATGGGATTCAAAAGCCAAGATCGATACGAAAAACTTTACAATAAATGACCTCAATGTCTGCCCCTTACAGGTCAATGGAATTGAAATTTCTTGCATAGAATGTCGGCTAGTATTTCTCTTTGTAAAAATTCAAAATTCTGCACATGACACAATAACTAAGGTCGTTTTAGCCACATTTTTAATTAATACGTCATATAGTCTAAAAAGCATTAGTGATTTAAAGTGCGCGTTTAATGCTTAATAAAAGACATATTCTCGTATAAAAGCTTGTTTGCCAAAGGTTATGATTTTCTCCGTTCACCGGTTTCCTCGAACCCCGAACTGACCCCCTTCATAAAAGTGAAAGAATTTTGACCGAGACGTTAAAATCAAGCACTTCACACCACTCACTATATACATTTTATGAAGACTTGTTACACAAAACACAGGTACTTGGGGACGGGTAACCCCCCCCCCCCCTCTTCCTGGATATTTGTTTTCTGGGCAATTTAATAAAATTATCTAGACTTTTTTACTTTTAAATATTTCCTGATGATGTATCAACTATAATACAACACTTTTTACCCGAGTACGATCCGTTTTAAGAAAGTCGAAAAAATCGACCATATCACATCATAATATCCAGGAAGAGGGGGGGGGGGGGTTACCCGTCCCCAAGTACCTGTGACACAAAACGCCACGCGTTGTCTTTTTTGGCCGCATCTTCGAGTTTTATAATATATGGTCCACTGGCTTCGCGGATAGCCAATGTGGTCTTAAAGACCAATAACAATTACCTCACACCGACAAGAATTTAAAAGCGAGAAAGTAACTGCTGTAAATGCTAATAACTGCATATATAACATAATTACTTCATAAAAAATGAAAGTAATAATGAAATTTTAAAAATTCAGACAGTTGTCTAATCTATTCTAAAAGCATAAATCTATCAGCTTAAATAAAAATTTACCTCTTGCTGATTTCTAAAACAATTTTTGTATACAAGGTTTTTCAAATAAATTTGATTAAAACTGTTCGGGCTAACCGAAAAAAAAAATACAGCTTAACTTTTAAGACTTCGCTTTAATAGTGTACTGAACATATGTTGCGTGGATCTATATTTAAGTTATAAGGGCCCACTTCATATATGTAAATAGAACAAACGACAGGGTGTGTGTGTGTGTGTGTGTGTGTGTGTGTGAGAGAGAGAGAGAGAGAGAGAGAGAGAGAGAGAGAGAGAGAGAGAGAGAGAGAGAGAGAGCATGCCCTGGTAATCTTTATCATTAATTTCAAAAGTAATCGATGGACAATTCGAAAGCGTACACTTCACTTGTAAAGAATGTGCGCAGATATAATCAAAATCGCAAGATAAGAAACTACAGCTTGATATGACAAAATAAAATGAGTTATAAAATGATCATCAATCTGAATGCAATTAATTTATCATCAAATTGCTATAATTTCACGATGACCATGCAGAGAATTTAAGTGTAACTTACCTGCAATGTTTTCTCATTTTGTCTGCATCACTTACAGCAATCAGCTGAGTGAGGTCACTGTCGTGTGTCAAATTATGAAGACAGCTAAATACCTCCCTAATAAGGTCCTCAGGACAACTGTAAACTTTGACAAACAGTAAAACCAGAATTAAGGCATCTGCAAAAGGAATTCGATACACATTCATTTTTAAAAACCAAAACCACACTGACTAACAACATCGATAATTGCACACTTGTAATTTTAGACGCGTGTTTACATCATTTTTTAAAATGTACATGCCCCTACCACGTGACCTCTTTGGCCTGTCAATTAACAATTGATGACAAATTCAATTTCATCAAATAAATATTTAAATCAATAAAAACACAAGGTTTCCGTTTAATTTTGTAAATGGGCCAAAAAAGGCGTTTCTCTCCTTTCGGGGACTTTAGCCGCGTGTACCGTGTGACTTTATTATAGAAATATGTCTCCGGCAACAAAGGGTTTTTCCAAACAGGTCTGGTGAGGTTTGAATCAAAAAGTCTTGAAACGGGAAGCCGTCTAGTTGCCTCCTAGGCCGATCCTTGTTTGAAAAAAATGCCAGTTCGCTTGCCAACGGTCGGTGGTTATCTTCGGGCACTTCGATTTTCTCTACCATCCCTGAACTGACTGCTTGATATATGTGAACGAATCTTGAAGGTGGGCTTAAAACACCATTAATCCATCCAACCATTTTACCGACAAGTTCCATTCTAATGCAATCGCTTATAGACTGTGGTTCCTTTTCCAGTACTCTCGTCTTTACCTTTCAAGACTGATCGCCTCTGAATCGTTAAACAAAATAGTGTCTAGGATGTAAAATACAAATACATTTAACCATCCAGGAGTATGACGTCATATACAATTTTTGAATGCATTTTATGATTAAATTCAAAAATGGTATATGACAAAGATATCAACTGCTGAATATTGTCATATGCAACTTTTTGAATTCTTAAAAATAAAAAATTCAAAATATGCTTCAGGCGCAAATTATTGAATATTTCATTTAATCAAAAATCAAAAATTAATGACAATGTTACCATACTGGCTTTTAAGTAAAGAGCTCAAATCCTACGCGTTGCATTATCCGTCCACACTGTGGTCATTCAAAATATCTTATCGTGCCTTTAGTAAAAATGCCTGCGATTTAATTAATGATGGTCGGGAATATCATACAAGTGGTTTAAAAGAGTCGTGTGGAACATCACTCATAAATAGTTCACGTGGTTTTAATTGATTTTTCATCACCTGAATAGTTAAGAAAACTGAATATTTAAAGACAAACTAAAGTTTATACCAGAATTAAGATACAATCCTTTCTTTGTCACGGCCTGGAATGCTCTCTCTCTCTCTCTCTCTCTCTCTCTCTCTCTCTCTCTCTCTCTGGTAGCTATGTATCTATGTATATAGATGCAGTATGTAGATAAATCTTTAGCTGACATCTCTCTCTCTCTCTCTTTCTGTTACTATATAGATGTACCTTTATCTGACATTATAAGGATGTTGCAGTTAATATGTCATCCATTATGTACCGTAATATCATCCGTATTACATTATCAATTTGATTCAACAAGAACTGTTTAGTCTAACATTAGTCAAAAAGAATTAAAATTATATTTTGTGATTAGCATCAAGTATTAAACTCTGACGTTTTGTTAGACATAGACACATTGTATTAATCAATGTCCTTTAACATCTTAATTATATTGAAATTCTATAAACAATGCTGTGTATTGTGGTTAGTGCTTTAATTTATGAAAATCAAATTAAAATTAAATCTGGTTGACTCATTGAAATTAACAAGCGTTTTTTCTGTTTTGCAATGTCAAAGAATTCAACAATGGGTACTTTTTAGGGGTTACAAAGTTTTTAGTTCCTATTCGTGTTTCTATTGGACACTTTTTCCGATTGTTAAATATTAAATATTACATATTTTAATCATGTTATAACTCTAAATACAAAGACTACACTTGTACTGGTTGAGACGTAAATGCCATTGTTTCAGAATCGTAACAACACAAAAACGTTGTTGTATCTGCGTCATGTGCTGATTTTGATTTGCAATTAAAATAATGCATTCACAATCAGCACATGACAACTTAGACCCGAAATAAATGGCTCGAAACGGCTGTTTTATAATTCTGATGTTGCCGTTTCGGAACCATGATGCCATCCGAAACGGCAACATCAGAATTATAAAAAAAAAAAAAAAAACGTTCAGGTCAAATGACATCTGTAATGAGATTAAAGTTCTTATTGGAAAACGAGTTTTAGAAGGCTTTTTATGAAAACAAAATGTTACAAAGGCAAGATGAAAGAGTGAAGCAGAGGAAAAACTTTCTATTCAAATCCCCACCCGTTTAATTTATCGTTATTTTTTATTCACTGTTGCTGTCATTAAAATAAAACATTTATGTGATACGCAGAATTATCTGCAATTTAAACAAGGTGATCTATTTTCGATCCTTTTGTAGAACAGTGCATTTTACGGGACATAAAGTTTTTTGAACATTTTAATTAAAGCGAATGTGGAAGTCCTGAAGCCTTAAGTCATTTTCATTATTTAGAAACCTTAGTCAGCTCATCAATATTCCAAGAATAAGAAAATTACTTCTCTTAATTAAAACAGAAAAAGAAAAAACAAAATTGGTACTGAAGTAAATGGAAAAAAATAGGCAATTATGCGGCGATTTCTTAACTGTCCCGGAAACTGTCATTTTCTAGGGGATGGTACAACTTAATTATTTAATTTTCTTACAGAATAAAGATGTTTTTCATTTTGTTGTTGAATTACTTAGCGATAATGGAAATATCGTGTACTTAATGCATACTTTTCGTTTCAAATTTATCACATAGTTGAAAGACGTTTCCAATAACTTCTACTTCAATCAAAAATGCTATTTGCAACTTAAAACGATGTTTTCAAAAGCAGATAAATCCGGCACGCTAAGTGAATTTAAGACATCAGGGCATTATACTTTGTTATTATTAAGATATTTTACAGGCTTACATTGCATGCATGCAACATGTCTGACTAGAAAACTTAAATAAACGATTTTCAAAACAGGAGAGTTCCTTCCGGTTAAACAAAACGGATCAACACGTCTTATTTAATCATAATATAAGGACGTAACATCAAATATCTCTTTCTTTGTTATGTTTAGATGCATTATCGGTTACATAGTTTCTAGCGTGTTGTTAAAAAGCAGAATATTTACCGACACACAATTAAAGTACATCAAACTCAAATCCGTTATATATTTGGTATCCCGGTAAAAAGTAAACAAAAATGTTACTGTTTTAATGTAACTTGCAATTACTTAAATACATACTTCAGATATTGTAAGATAAGTTGAATTAACAAATACCGTGGATATTTATAGCTTATCTTGACACTGTATCACAGCTATAATGCGTTTTCTTAAAGCTTTATCAGACAACTTCCGTGTTCACTGTTGTCTGTGCCTTTTTTCAAATTCTTTAGATGGTCAGAATATAAACATATAAGTAACATATCTTACTGATTTTAACTTTAATATACGTAGTAGATATGATACTTCTAACAGGTATCTGACAAAAAAACCAAGGCAACAACAACATCAACAATAACAACAACACTAACAACAACAATAATAATTATAATGAGTAAATAATGAAGATAAAAAAAGAAAGAATATAAAAACAAAATATATAAAATAATAAACTATAATAATAATAATAATAATAATAATAATGATGATGATAATAATAATAATAATAATAATAATTATAATAATAATAATAATCGTGGCACTGACTAATGACATGTCAGTGAGACAACTGGGATTAAATATCAACATTGGACATGCCTCAGACCTGATGCCAAACTAGTAACTAGTGGTGTGTTTAGGGTCATACTCACACTAACAATCAGTTGCCTTTAGATTAATTTTACTTTAGACGTTATATCAGTAAAGTGCCTATTACAATAATTCAAACTATTAATGATTTAAAAGTACAAATCAATGTTGAAGTTTTAAGCATCATTGTCATGTGCAAAATTTTGATTTTTTACAAAACGTAACATTCAAAACTTTGCAAATGACAATACGACAAAATTTTGAATATTTGTTTTTGTAAAAATTCAAATTTTTGCACATGACATTATCACTATTGTAATATACCATTTTTTTAAAGTATTGAATGAATTTAAAAAAAAAAGAAAAGAAAAAAAGGTATGACACTATTAGCATTATCATTTTTCTTAGTTTTTATTATTTCTTGTAGAATTCGTAAGGTTATTTCCCTAACCTTTCCTTTACGTTTCGAGACAATTTATAAAAACTAAAAACTACAAAATGATGTGAACGTAATAAATATATATAAACAAATCGTATAATCGTTAAAAGACGTTGTGTGTCTTAATTTACATATTGTTATTTCTGCTAAGTCCATTTTTCAAGCTATCCTATCTTTCCTTTAAATAAAATTAACCCGTATCATATGTGCAGACATGATTTGTTTTGAGTAAGGCTCGCGTTACAGAGACAAATAGCAAAGAAATACATATGGACATCACTCTGCACCATAATGTAAGGCTGCTATAGACCAATACACATGTATCTTAAACATGTATAATGCATGTGGAATTTTTTTTTTTTTTTTTTTTTTTTTTTTTTTTTTTTTTTTTTTTTGATTTTAAAAGTTTAATTCAGATTTAATATCAAAACAAGATAACTGTTTTGCCTATTTTAGAAGATAAAAAACGACAAACATTTAAATGGTTATTAGGACTCTACATCCAATGTAATTCTGGGGAAAAAAGCAAGGCTATATGTTTTGATCGCCATTTTGAGAAATTTTCAGATTACATTCCGGAGAAGCAGACGGGGCGTTATCCACCTTGGAAATTAGATTTGAAGTTCCAACATTCTACAAGGTCTCGGATGTTCTTGAGAACCACGAAGTCGTGTCATGTCTCAATTACTACCATAATCATAGAATTAATGAGATTGGTAAAATGATACAAGCTAATCAGGGATATATACATATTATCCGTGTTTAGTTTCACTATTTATTTGTTTAAAAACAGCACTGCCTTAAAAAATTACCTTTAAATAAAAAACCGCGTTCAAATTATCGGTAATGTTTTATCAATGTATAACTACCTATAATTCAGAAATTTTGTTTGCTTAGTGCCTGACATTTTTTTGTTGTCTGTTTCAATCGTTTCTAGTTATAATCATTACTTGTAGCGGCCACAGGGGGCAAGCTCTAGTTCGAACTCTACTGACATAGATATTTCTATCGTAAGCCGAACAACTAGACCACGGTTTAAAGTTTTATATGAAAGACCTCTGAAGACAAGACAGGGTATGAACATCATGTCGGACAGGGTATGAACATCACGTCGGACAGGGTATGAACATCATGTCGGACGTATGAACATCATGTCGGACAGGGTATGAACATCATGTCGGACAGGGTATGAACATCATGTCGGAGGACAGGGTATGAACATCATGTCGGACAGGGTATGAACTATGCGGACAGGTATGACATCATGTCGGACAGGGTATGAACATCATGTCGGAGGACAGGGTATGAACATCATGTCGGACAGGGTATGAACATCATGTCGGACAGGGTATGAACATCATGTCGGACAGGGTATGAACATCATGTCGGACAGGGTATGAACATCATGTCGGAGGACAGGGTATGAACATCATGTCGGACAGGGTATAAACATCATGTCGGAGGACAGGGTATGAACATCATGTCGGACAGGGTATGAACATCATGTCGGACAGGGTATGAACATCATGTCGGACAGGGTATGAACATCATGTCTGACAATTTCAATTTGCAGAGTAAGGTTTGAAACCATAAACCATTTCTTTGAAAGCCAGCGACAGTACCACTTGACAATACAAAATATTTAACATAAATGAACAAGATGTGGCCAAGAAGGGAGTTGAACATCGACATTATATACAAAATGTAGAATTTAAAAATTTTGTGAATTTGCTTCAGTATTTGACAATATACACGTTTGATTTTTTTTAAATGAAGAAATATAAAAATTCGCTTCAGTTTTCGAATAAAACGCCAACATAGTTGTATTATGCAAGATTTATAAACTAGGGCCAGGGGGTTAAACGAAAGAGAGGTCGGAAAACCACAGAAAAAGTAAAAACAGTCATAAAATTAAAGATTCTGTATACATATGTTACACCTATTACACGTTTAACACCAAAGTTTAAACAGCTGATAGATATTTTCCAATTACCTAATGGCATAGCATCTACATAGTATACTGAAAATAAAATGTGTTGTAAAACTCCTATTTGCCACTATAATTGTCTAGCTCAGGCTAATATATATTCTTCTTAATGACTTATCAACTCGGGCATTTATGCCCCTAAAGTTCTAAATTCTACTAAAAGCAAATTAACTAATTACGACCGCATTCAATAATCTTAGCTTAGTTAGACATGTTCTCACATTAAAACAACCACATTTTCAAGCCAATTCAAACATTTTATTTATTTATTTATGTATCATTTTATTTATTAGTTTCAACATTTTAATTATATATTTATTTATTAGTTTAACTTATTATTATTTTCCATCTATTTATTTATTTTTATGCAATCCAGATTATTGTTTGATTCAATTTGTGAGTGAGAACGGAGACCAAACGGCATTTATTAATATTTCTCAGCAGTAGGATATCGCATTGATTACGAGCCATTGGGTGATTAAAATGTTTATCGAATATTTTTATAATGTTTGGTAATGTAAAAAAAAAAATTAAAAAACGTGCGTCAAAACACTAAATTAACACTGTAATGACAGAGAAATCCATTTCTTCATCAATAGTCCGGAAGTCTAATGGTTACATTGTTGCCTACAAAGCTTAAGTACTATTTGTCATATACCATTTTTTAATGTATTGAATGATATTTAAAAAAAAAAAAAAAAAAAAAAAAAAAAAAAAAGGTATATAACAATTTGATTCGAATACCATAACTGACGTTAATTTTTCCTTAAAAAATTGAACGGGAGGAATAGCTCTTAAATAACTTATCGTTAGTGACTTATATAGAATCTGAATATACAAAACAAAAGTATACCGCCGTGCACCATCCGATATATCAAAGTGGCTAGATGAAGGGTTAATCTGGGGATCTTGCAACAACTGGTGCTAGTGTCATATACCACTTTTTGCACTTTTATAAATTATACATTTAAAAAGTTTTATATATAATTGTTTGTTTAATGCAAATCGTTTTAATAATTATTATTTATTATTATTATTATTAAAAACTTCGAAAACTGGCTAATTCAGTAAAACACGTGAACTTCCACCAGGGACATTGGGCCGCGGCTCTGAAAGGGTAATCACCTGCTGTCTAGCTAGCTACACCCTTCACTTGCCAAATTAAATTTTAGAATGAAACGAACACGGAACTATGGTACATGGAAACCTGAATCCAAATATGCATCACAGGTGAAAACTACTAATGGATTTAACAAATATGATGAATCATCAAAATGTTTGAAAAATTATGCTTTTATAACAAGTAGTTATTGAGTATTGTAATTTAAAAGATTTACTTCTAACAAGGCAAATTGCGTAAGGTAAAATATGTAGAAAACAGACGAAGTATTTAACAAACTGCTTTACAAAAATGTACATCCAAATTTCACGATTCTTTACAATGTATTTTTAACAATCATTAATTAAAAAAATAAATTAAATTCTCTTTTGTTGTAAAACATTTAAAAGATCTCCATAAGCGCTTCTTAATAAATTACTAACACGTTGAACGACAATGACCAAACGGGACTATGGGACTAGATAGCCAGAGTCCAAACTTGTGGCTCTAGCTAAAGCATAATATCAATGATATTTACACCACTTAGGTTCGAATCCAAATCGTTCAAATCCTACGTAATTATGTCAGTTCGCTTACCAAAAGTTTTTATTCATGTAATCATGTGTCCGGGCTTGTCATAAATGACAAGCTTTATATAAGTGAAACGCAATAAACTGCACTTCCTACATATAAATACGATGTTGTTCCTTTTATCGTGTGTTCATCTGAAATTCAGTCATAAAATATATATATTTTATCTATTTCACTTGTTATGTATTTTCGATTGTTGTTGTTTTTTTTTTTTTTTTTTTTTTTTTTTTTTTTTTTTTGCTATTTACAAAATATATTTTGTTCAGCTATGAAAGTCTAAATTTCATTTTAAATTTACTTTTGATTAAATTCGAAATATAATGCAGTTTTATCGCTATAAAATTTACATAGACAGTCTGAAATAAAAATCTAGAAAAACAGAAAAAAACTTATCATTTCAATTTTATTCCAATGTATTGATCAAATATTACATATTAATATCATTTTGTTTCATTTCAATTTTTCCACTGAGACAAACATCACATACATACTTGTCAGTTTTGTTTTGTATTTTGTCGGTTACGTTTAAATTGCTAATATTTGGTAAGTTGTTAATTATTGGACTTAAACAGATTTTAAAAATTATTTATGGACCGAATAGTTTTATCACTGCCGGTGTCCTAAGTCAAGAGAATTTTTCCAGTGGCCTGTCTCTCTTGTTTTAATTAACTGAACCTGAAACATGCCAACCTCGTGTTCTTATTTGTATTTGTTTCCATTATTTATTTATTTATTTATAATAACATTTAATTATTTTATTTTGTTTTTGTTATACACCTTAATTGCTATTTTTAAGTACAGAATTCTGAAATTTATCTCGAAAACTGAAATTGTATAAAATACACTTCGCAAATGCCACAACAACCAAAAACAAACAACAAAACAACGGAATTATTAAAGAAAAGAATGAGACAAAATGTCATATTATAATATTTTTTTTTAATAAAAAAATATTTTCATATTGTAATATGCCACTTTTTAAAAAAAAATTTGATAAATATTGCATTTTAAAGTGGTGTAAGACAATAAAACAAGTTTCAAAATATTTTATATATAAAAAAAAAAAAACACGCATATGATTGTTAAACTATGGCTTTAAACGGATATATTTCATGGTAATAAAATTGAATTCATTGACTTTTGAAGGCTCCTAGCTTGCTGTTTGATATATTTTTAACTATTGGTTTGGAGTGTTGCATATGGCTTATAGTGAAGATACAAAATACTCATTTTTAATTTACATATTAGTTCATGTATATTATTGTAAAGGTGTTACACTTAAATGGATTAGTTACCTTTAATCAATTTTTGAAGAATGTAGTATGGTTGATATATGGTTTTCTCATACTTTTGTTAATAAAACTTGGCTGGTAACCGCTGTCAAACAAAGGTTATGTGACCAATATATCCAAAAATGGAATAGTGATATTAAGAACTATATCATATCGTTTATTTAATAATGATTTTAAACTACAGTTTTAACTAAAATCTGCTATCTCAAACAAAAATAAAATAATTTTAAGTAAATATAAATGTATTAATCATAGATTAACCAATAGAAACAGGCCGGTGGCATAACATTCAGAAAGAAAATAGAATTTGTAATTTGTGTAATACGGATATTCGGGATGAATACCATTATATTACGAATTGTAAAATGTTAACGACGTTAGAAAAATATACATTTCTTCACATTATAGACATAGCCCAAATGTTCTGAAATATCTTTTTTTTTTTCTTCTAGAAAGTTATCTGTTCTAAACAATTTATGTAAATTTGTAATTATTATAAACGAGAGGGTCGTCTCTCCTGGTTGAATTTGTATCAACAGACGTATGCTATTATTATGTTTTTGATATTTTATGCTATGATATATTCTCTATGTTGTAACTCCTACAACGTGAGAAATAAAGAACTTGAACTTGAAGTGTAAAAAATAGAACAGAGAGAGAGAGAGAGAGAGAGAGAGAGAGAGAGAGAGAGAGAGAGAGAGAGTTCACAACGTGTCCTAGGTGTTACAAAAATGTTAGTTCAATATATATTGTAAAATGCTGAAAAGAAAAAGAAAATAAATATATAATATTTGTATATTTGGGATATAATTCACAGAAACACTATCTTTTCACGAATTTAAAGAGGTTACTAACCCATGGTTTGATGTTATTACAATTTTAGGGTAAAACTGTACGTCATAAAATATAGGTTTCTAAACAATTTATCTTATCATAATCGTCTTAACAACGTGTTGCCTTATATAATCTAGAAGTTTTTTTTATTTTATTGCATTTCTTATCATTTTATTATCTTTCAGTTCTATTGCCTATTTAATGCTACAGAGGAGGGGAGGTTAAATTATGGATTAACCCAATAAAACATCCTTTAAAAATCGGTGTCATATTACCATATAGACTTCAGATTAACCATCTGGATCCTGGACTGTTTCCTATTATACGAAGCCATGAAAACTTATCATGTAACTGATTGGAACGAGAGAGAGAGAGAGAGAGAGAGAGAGAGAGAGAGAGAGAGAGAGAGAGAGAGAGAGTTGTAATGTTGTATCTTCTTGTTTTTGCGATATAATTGAGAAGATAAGATTAAGTCATTGACAACACGGAATGTAAATTAAATGTTATTTTTACCACATACACCAAAAATATCAGATAATTATAGAATATCGGCAAATTTTACAATTAATATTTTACTTAAAGGCAAATGGCATCAAAGACAATCGATTACACTTAGAACATGTTTTAATCAATGCTTGTAACGCACTTAGGGACATAGGGCTGGAATTGTTGTTGACCCTCATGCGAACCATTCCTCAGCTGGATTTTGATTCATATAATTTTGGATCTTTAGATTCATTAATTGTCAACTGTTTGATTTATGTTTTTATCTATCAAACTTTTCGGCCCCTAGTGTGACTGATGAGGAATAATTTTCCAAATTGTGCACATATGGCATATCAAAATTTAACAAGTATTTGTGTTATACAAATACTACTCCTTAGCGGGTACAGCTGCTGGTGGAGTTAACACCTCGAGGGTATCCATAACTCAGTAGACAGTACTTTGTGCTGTCAGAAAAATACCATCAAAATTTTCGGCCGTCTTTAATTTTTGAAGTTTATTTAAAACTAAGGTTTGTTCCCTCATGCAAAGCATTCCTTAGCTGGATTTGGATTTATATAGTTTTGGAACTTTAGATTTATTAATTGTTAACATTTTGATTTATGTTTTTTATCTATCAAAGCATAAATTGCTGAAGTTTAAAATTCTAAGCATTTCAGTTATACGGTCAAAACGAGTGGTCTATAGCTAAAACGCGATTATAATGCCTCTCGTGGACTTATTATGATTCCATATTTGAAAGGCCCTAGAGTGGTAGAGTTGGTCAGTTTGTTTGTCGAAGATCGATGGTTTTCTCGGGGGGGGGTGGGGGGATCCAGTTTCCCGCACCATTCTAGAACTGACAGCCTCGTATGAGTGAAAGAATCCTAGCCTAGGCGTTAAAAGTCATAAATCCATAGATTATACATGTTATAAAAACACATTACGAAGTCTTTTATTTTCAAGTTGACTTTTTATATATCGAAAATGAATTTTCTGTTCATAATAATTGCAATACAATATTGTATTTTAACACCATTTTTAATATATTTCGACTGCCTCAGGCTTCAGACATTATTGGATTTTTTTGCATTTCTGTAATACGTATATTACTAAGATTCAAGGCATAAAATTTAGAAATTTATGAGTTTTTATATTAAGTTTTTACTTGAAAACAGTGACACCAAACTGTAAAACGATCAACATGGATATGAAATGCAAGACAGGGAAACATATTAAAAACTATTATTTTCTCAATATATATTTAAAATCGCTGTTTCTATATAAAACTATAAAGTTATACGATAATGTCTTACACAGACACATAACGCTTTATACAACAAATATAAATAAAACTATTTTATATATTGATATTATCACAATATATTCCCGCATGGTTTTATTTTGCAATATTTGACAAGAAATGGTGATATGGCATTTTCCATGTGCTTTTCAAACATTTTGTTGAAAATCGATAGGTTGCGTCTAGCCATTTAAGTTGCACATCGTGACATATCACAATACTTTACTACATGATTTTACATTTAGGAAATGATGGTAAAATTACTGTTTGTATGCGCCTTTTTTAATTGTTTAAATATGATAGGGTGCGGCTAGTCATTTTCAGATGAACGCACTTCGACAGTGACATTTTGACGAATTCTTACTGATTAGAAAAACATTTCCGACTAACTGAAGGTTTTGGTTGATTTTATCTATAAGCCCTTCTATTTGAACCATTTTTCAAAATCTTTTTTCTTTCTTCCTTTTTTAAGAATAATGACACGTGATATTTTTAAATTTGTTTATTGAAAGAAACGAGCAAACGGAAGAATAAAGAAATATGATGGTTCTTGTGATATATTGTTTAGCCATTCCGTCTCAGATATCTATTGATTTTGGCAAAAGTTGTTGAAGTCTTGGATTTTTCTTCGATTATGTGTGCCCTTTCATTGTTTGTATCAAACATTTCAAATAAACATCCGGACCAATAACTCAAACATGATCTTGAAGCTGACACGACGTTATTCAGCATTTATTTGATTCTATGCAGTCTTACTTGTTTTAAAAAAGTTCTTAGGATCTAAAGGAAAAGAAAATATTCTTGGTGAAGAAATAATTGTAAAACTTAGACCTTATGTCATGTTTCGGTCTCGATTGAGCTTCGGTATAATTTTGCTGATGGTGTTCGGTATGATTTTGCTAGCTGATGGTATTCAGTATGATTTTGCTAATGGTGTTCGGTATGGTTTTGCTGATGGTGTTTGGTATCATTAGCTGATGGTGTTCAGTGTGATTTTGCTGATGGTGTTCGGTATGATTCTGCTGATAGTGTTCGGTATGATTTTGCCGATGGTGTTCAGTATGATTTTGCTGATGGTGTTCGGTATGATTTTGCTGATATTGTTGGGTATGATTTTGCTGATGGTGTTCAGAATGATTTTGCCGATGGTGTTCAGTATGATTTTGCTGATGGTGTTTGGTATGATTTTGCTGATATTGTTCGGTATGATTTTGCTGATGGTGTTCAGAACGATTTCGCTGATGGTGTTCGGTATGATTTTGCCGATGGTGTTCGGTATGATTTTGCTGATAGTGTTCGGTATGATTTTGCTGATGGTGTTCAGAATGATTTCGCTGATGGTGTTCGGTATGGTTTTGCTGATGGTGTTCAGTATGGTTTTGCTTATGGTGTTCAGAATGATTTCGATGATGGTGTTCGGTATGGTTTTGCTGATGGTGTTCAGTATGATTTCGCTGATGGTGTTCCGTATGGTTTTGCTATTGGTGTTCGGTATGATTTTGCTGATAGTGTTCAGTATGATTTTGCTAATGTGTTCAGTATGATTTTGCTGATGGTGTTTGGTATGGTTTTGCTGATGGTGTTCAGTATGATTTTGCTGATGGTGTTTGGTATGGTTTTGCTGATGGTGTTTGGTATGATTTTGCTGATGGTGT
This sequence comes from Tegillarca granosa, assembly GCA_029721355.1. Lineage (NCBI taxonomy): Eukaryota > Metazoa > Mollusca > Bivalvia > Arcoida > Arcidae > Tegillarca > Tegillarca granosa. The sequence continues at coordinate 44,635,408 of CM056599.1, read as the reverse complement.
TCGGTATGATTTTGCTGATGGTGTTCAGTATGGTTCTGCTAATGGTGTTTAGTATCATTTTGCTGATGGTGTTCGGTATGGTTTTGCTGATGGTGTTCGGTATGATTTTGCTGATGGTTTTTGCTGATGGTGTTCGGTATGATATTGCTGATGGTGTTCGGTATGATTTTGCTGATGGTGTTCGGTATGGTTTTGCTGATGGTGTTCAGTATGATTTTGCTGATGGTGTTCGGTATCATTTTGCTGATGGTGTTCGGTATGGTTTTGCTGATATTGTTGGGTATGATTTTGCTGATGGTGTTCAGAATGATTTTGCCGATGGTGTTCAGTATGATTTTGCTGATGGTGTTTGGTATGATTTTGCTGATATTGTTCGGTATGATTTTGCTGATGGTGTTCAGAACGATTTCGCTGATGGTGTTCGGTATGATTTTGCCGATGGTGTTCGGTATGATTTTGCTGATAGTGTTCGGTATGATTTTGCTGATGGTGTTCAGAATGATTTCGCTGATGGTGTTCGGTATGGTTTTGCTGATGGTGTTCAGTATGGTTTTGCTGATGGTGTTCAGAATGATTTCGATGATGGTGTTCGGTATGGTTTTGCTGATGGTGTTCAGTATGATTTTGCTGATGGTGTTCCGTATGGTTTTGCTATTGGTGTTCGGTATGATTTTGCTGATAGTGTTCAGTATGATTTTGCTAATGTGTTCAGTATGATTTTGCTGATGGTGTTTGGTATGGTTTTGCTGATGGTGTTCAGTATGATTTTGCTGATGGTGTTTGGTATGGTTTTGCTGATGGTGTTTGGTATGATTTTGCTGATGGTGTTCGGTATGATTTTGCTGATGGTGTTCAGTATGGTTCTGCTAATGGTGTTTAGTATCATTTTGCTGATGGTGTTCGGTATGGTTTTGCTGATGGTGTTCGGTATGATTTTGCTGATGGTTTTTGCTGATGGTGTTCGGTATGATATTGCTGATGGTGTTCGGTATGATTTTGCTGATGGTGTTCGGTATGGTTTTGCTGACGGTGTTCAGTATGATTTTGCTGATGGTGTTCGGTATCATTTTGCTGATGGTGTTCGGTATGGTTTTGCTGATGGTATTCAGTATGATTTTGCTGATGGTGTTCGGTATGGTTTTGCTGATGGTGTTCAGTATTATTTTACTATCTCATAAAATCACGTTTGACAAGCAAACTTATGTAGCAAAATCAGAGCACTGTATCTGACTAAACGGACTGATAACGTTTGTACATTTACTTTTTGTTATAAAAGTCTAACATATAGAACTTTATGTAGAAAGTCATGTATAACGAACCTGGTTATGGATGCTAGGAAGATCATGTACAAAATTATTGGGGAAAAGCTGGAATTTGGTGGGTGATAGGATCCACTCTGAATGGGAAGTTTTAAATACACAGAAAAGAAACATTAAAACATCAAAATAGATGCGTTGTGTAAACAATCGTAACAGCTTTCCACAGCATTATCAACGCTCGCTCTCTCTCTCTCTCTCTCTCTCTCTCTCTCTCTCTCTCTCTCTCTCTCTCTCTCTCTCTCCATTTTCCTACAAGTACACGTGTGTACATATTGAAACATACTTTCTCTTTTTCGTATATATCAGTGTTTGTCTGTATAACAAGATACAGTATCAATATGTAGTAAATATGAGTGCAGTGCATTTATCATTATCAGTCAATCTGTCTGTCTGTCTGTCTATCTACCGTCTATTGTTAGTATAGTTTATATCTAATACTTACCAAGCAATCCGTTAGGAAAGAAATTCATGGCAGCGCGCCTTCACAATTTGTATATCCACATTTACAGTGTTTAACATTTAATTCCTGTTCAACCAGTTTTCAACACCATTGTAATATTGTGTGTGTATCTGAAAATAAATAAATAGTACCATGCTCATAACGAGTCACAAAACTCAATCATACGTAATTAACTGTTGTATTTATTCTTCAATCAATCCATCCATCATGCCTATCAGAGTTTGCTATCACGATGTTCGGCGCCGTCAATAAAGAAGGGTATCAACACAATAAATGAGCTTGTCTGTTCACACAATTAAATCTCCAAAAATAATATCTATCAACTCTCCTCCACAACTCGCCCGTCGTCTTTAGCTCTGTAATACAGAATGAACCATGTTTGCCTTGTATACGGTTATGATTAAATATCGAAAATCATAGCACAATATAATATATATCGCAGAAATTGTTATCATAGACTGATCGAGTATACAGCTGGTTAAATTATATTTACATCGTCTCTCTCTCTCTCTATGTATATATTAAATGATGCAATTTAAATTCTAGTCGTTTTTTACAATATTTTCAGCTGTTCCTTAATTTTTCATCTTAATATATGAGTAAAAATTTCAAATATTTTCAAGACTATTAGCTACTCCGCGGTAGTTCCATACCTTAATCTTTTAATGGGTGATTGTATCGTTATAACATCAATAGAAAAAAATAGACACATACAGCCTCAACTGTAGAAGAAGCAGCCAACTGCTTACTGGTATAATTATATCGTGGTCGTGATAATCGTTAGATCTTCTTGCTGTTTTGCAATTTATGGATTTATTTTGAAAATTTTCATCAAAAGGTAATGTTTAAAGGAAATTGAAGAAGATGGTTTTCATACTTCTCGTATCGACCGCCATACTTTGTCAATATATCATTTAGCTTACCTTAATGAAATCGTAGTTTATAGCCGTGTATAATTGCCAAAGTACACGTATTTACCATCTGATCCAAGATCATTGATTAAACACCTGTTATAACGTCTCAAAACATTGATTCAATCAAAGCTCTAGATTTACCAATTTGCAATATATATTCATAATATTTGGATAATGTGATTATTTTTTCTTTTGGAATGCGAGAGAGAGAGAGAGAGAGAGAGAGAGAGAGAGAGAGAGAGAGAGAGAGAGAGAGAGAGAGAGAGAGTTGAAATGTTTTTAGAACAAGATTAACATTGTAATTTATACTGATGTCCAATAAATGTTTTATACAGATGCTTATAAATACTGCTTTTAACTTCACAGAAAACATTAGTTTCAATATCGTGTGATATAAAAATTGCATTTCTTTTATATTGTTCGAATGATATGAATAATGTTTTCGTGTTGTTTACCGACATTGTTTAATTATTTGCCCGAATAAACATTGTAGTTGTATCCGCGTTATTGCAGAAACCATTTTGCAGTCCAGGAAAATTTAAGTATTCTAATTTATTTAGATCACATTTTCTTTTTTAATATCTTTTCACAACCAATTTGTTGGAGAATGTATGTTAACCCGAGTGTATGACATACAATGCCACATATAAGGGGAAGTAATAAGGTAACGTAACAGTTGCCACATGCCAGTGTTCAATTGCAAATGCCCGATTGCTTTTTAATTGTAGTAATTTTTTGGTTGCATATATAATAAAATAACTAATGTCAGGCATGTACTTGTAGTCATTAAAATTCTTACCATAAAACACCAAAATCTTCGCATTATCTCGACATTTATTACTGCTGTCAAAGCATAAAAACAAACTTTATAATTGTGCAATAAATTCTAGCTCAATTAAGGAGGAGGGTTTAAGGTAAGTTTTAGGTGAAGCTGGAGAACATTTGCTTCTTCCAGAACCTCCTCTTCCTCCTTCTTTTTTTAAAATTGTGTGTGTGGTAAGTAGAACGACCAGTAGAAGGTACTCGGTTTTGACGCAACAAGAGGATTTTTTTAAATTTTCTTTTTATTTTTCTTTACTTCTCTTCGTTTCTTTTTCTTTTTTTTCTTCCTTTTCTTTTTTTATTTTTTGAAATGTGAAATCTCAAAATAATAATTTTTACTGGCGTTTGTATCATGGTAATTCAACATTATACTTAGCATTGCTTCCGAATGTAAACCTACATTCTAAAACAATTACGGTAGATTTTATTATTACATTTTATAAAGATAACAAGATTAACTGCTAACTTGAAAAATGTTTTGATTCTTATTATGAAAAATTTCAGGTATGAATCAAAATTTATTTTTTAAGTTATAATTAAAATATGGATAGAAATGACAAGTTTCGATTGATATTTCTGGCCGCGATTGTTTTAAAATGTACTCACAATAATAACAGATTATTAAATACCGTAACGAACTTAGTTTCACAACTTCATCTATATAAAACTTTCTCCAATATTATTTTTTATAATACTATTTAATTACCAGCTTGTATCAATTACAGAAACTGATATTTTTTATTGGGGTATCAACACAAGTGTCCAATGTCGATCCTGAAGACTTATTAACAATCAAAGAGAAATAAACGGCGAGAAACATCAACTGACTAATTAATTTATGGAGGTTTTTATGGGCTTCACACAGCTATCGCTAGACAAGTATCAAACCACTTAACTTAGTTGGAATGAAAATACTGATACAATGTTGGTTAAGGATGCAATAAGTGTAGAGGAATTGAACTGGTGACATAAATTACATCAGTTCATCTGTGAGTGTAATTGTTTTGTTATGGAAATGTAAACAAGGTCAGTGGTTTTACCAAAGTTTAGATTGAAGTCGAATAATTGTGCTTTACGCTCAAAACCAAGATATTCTTGTATCACTTAGCGGTCGGTTCTGCGATGGTTAAGGAAACCGGAATGCCCAGATAATGTCCTCGGCACATTTGCAAACTATATGACCAAATTTCTTGTACTAAGTTTTGTCTTGGATGGGATTCGAAACAGGGAAAAAGTTAGAAACACATAAACTACATTGCTTTGTTTGGAAGCAACGCAATTTGAAAAAATTCTAATTTCAAAATAATTACCTCTGTCATTAACTGACAAACATTGTTTCGCTTTGAAAAGAAATAAGAATCCAACGCTTTAAAGTCTTTACAGTCTTAATATATATAAACATCTATAGCACATATTAAGGTTACACCAGCTGCAAGCTTTAGGTTCCCTAGATGAGGACAAAATAGTAACGTTGTTTGCTTTAACATGTTTAATGGATAAAATCAGTTTTGGTATTTGATTTTTTACGTTACTCCGATTTTTCGTGTATTTTTCAGCATACAAACAGTCTTACAAATAACATACACCACACTTTTATCTCTACAAAAGTACAAGCCGAGTGGTTTAATTTTTCGGAACCCCAATTCAGTGCAGGATTTAATTTGAGCCTCTTATTGTTAGTTTTGGTGGGAAATTGATATTGTTATTTATAAAATGTAAACAACAGCATTCAGCAATGTGAATTATAGGATTTTATTAATTTCTCAAATTAAATAAATAAATAAATAAAATCAGGGTTTTTTTTTCAAATCACTGATTTGAGCATTACATACCTCTGACAGGACTTTAACTTAATAAAAAATACTGCCAAAAATAATTAAAATTTAGAAATGAACCTTATAATAACTATATAGAACAAAACATTTTCTGTTTAGATAGATTCATGTTTTTCAAAGCAGAGTTAAGTTTGTAAATGATATTTTCTATGTAAAACAAAACATGTTCACTCTATTCACAAGTAGTTTTAATAAATAAGCCTAAATTACGCTTTATTATAGTAATTTAAAGATGATATAATATTATTAGATACATACTATAGAAGCAATATGATAAGATATCTATTTAATTATTATCTATTCTCGCTATATTAGCACCAAGCCGTTAATCCAGGCATATAGAGGTAACATGTGTTGGTTTTTATCATATTTCATGTTGGGTTTTTAACATCATCAACTGAACAGGCACCATCTTGCCTATGATACTGAGATAATAAATTAAGTCTAGCGTTCAATAACAGTTCATTTTGTTCTTGTGTATCTCTAACACGTGCTTTAATAATTTTTTCTGTAACTATACTAAAAAGAAAATAATTTATGAAACAGCAGCATCTAAAATTTTCACATAAAATGTAATAAAATAACAAATGTTCATTTTTATTTATCTATATTGGAAAAAAAAATCAATTTCTTTGGCATAAAATTTAATAAATTTTTCGAGAAATATTTCATTAGTTTTATAATAAATTTCTCTAATAAACATAAAATTATCTATATGAACGCGCAAGTACCTCAGCGATTAATTTTAACTAATACTTCAAGTCAATTTTCAAATTAAATAATGAAAAAACAAAACTAATAAAATATTGACCTAAACTTTACCGCTTGTGAACAAGCTTCTGAATATGTGCAAGTCTGCAATAAAACCCAACTAAATGCATATAGATCAAAACTTCTTTTCGTAAAACATTATATATACATGTAATATAAGATCTTTTCGTTTATTTTATTCCGGAAGTGCTTTAGTTTTTGATAAACGTCATTTCGCGCTACAAATAATGACACGCTACACTTATTGACATGCGTACGCCATTTCCTCATCACAGAAATTGACAAACGAAATTCCGTAATACAGTTATTAACAGTTATAGCAAAACGACATTCAGTGCTTGAGTTATTTTGCACTACATTTATAGAAATACGTCATTGACATCAAGTCATTCCGTGCCATAGTTATTGACATCAAGTCATTCTGTGCCACAGTTATTGACATCAAGTCATTCCAAGCCACAGTTATTGACATCAAGTCATTCCAAGCCACAGTTATTGACATCAAGTCATTCCGTGCCATAGTTATTGACATGCGTCTTCCTTTGCTACATTTATTGACGGACGTCATTTTGCACTACATTATAAACATACGTCATCCTGTACTACAGTTATTGACATATGTCATTCCGTGCTATAGTAATATTAACATAGGTAATTCCGTGCAACAGTTGTTGACAAACGTCATTAAATGCTACAGTTTTTCCGTTATTCCGTAAATTTGTGCTATAAACACAAAATTTTGCGTTTTAAATATTTTGCTATATCATTTTTGCAACAACATCGAGCTCCAATAGACTTATCTTATTTAATTTTTTAAAATCTGTTATCTTATTTGGCGAGGTAAAACCATTTACGGTTCACAAACGACAAGAATCACGATCGAATACACGTGTATAGGTGCAAACAGAACCACGGTTTTGTAATGGTCGATCGTCGTATTAATGGTTGTGTATATGTATATGGGCGTGGGACATTTGCGCCGATTTTTGAAAATTCCGTTTTTTCATTTGCGCCGATTTCATTTTTTCATTTGCGCCGATTATTTTTTTTATTATTTGCACCGATTTACCTGTAATTACCTGTAAAATGTTTTAGGTATAATATTTTAAGTACCGTGTATGTTAATAAACCAGAAATTTCAATCAAATCGAGCATTGTTCATGAAGACTGTGATAAGGCCATTGTAAAGTGATCAAGACCCGATATATTGACCGTTTGAAATATTACTGGGGTATGACCACTGTTCAATAGAGGCTATATAATGTTTAAATCCGGAACGAACCTGGGAGTCAAGTCGTTGGTTATAGATGGCCATACGTACCGAAAAGTAGGTGTCCTGAAACATGGCAACATTTCATACCGGTGTACTGTCAAGTCATGCAAAGCTAGAATCACTACAGATCCAGATGGCACATCCATTGTAAAGACCCAGAATAAACACAACCATCTCGCAGATTAGAGAAAAACATAAGCACGAGAACTACGGGTGCGGGCAAGGAACAATTCTGGAGATGTTTCCAGTAGACCATCAAAGATTGTTAGAACTGAATTACAGGTATGTATTGTTTCAAATGTCTAAAACTGTTTTCTATTTTATCTGAGATTTACCTGTAAAAAAAACGGCGCAAATGAAAAAAAAAAAAATCGGCGCAAATGAAAGAAAAAACCGGCGCAAATGAAATGCAAATCGGCGCAAATGCAAAACGCCGATGTATATGTTGTAACATTCTTTCTAGTTTATACATACCGTTTTTTTATTATAACTGAAATTTAATTAATTGGATTGCGGTGTCAGGTATTATTGATGAATTCGTTGACATTTAAGTTCACGCGAAAAGAGTTAAAACTACAGATAATATCGTACTAAAACTAATTCAAAAAAAGTCATATAGAAGTCGATGAATGATGCAGATTTCGTGACAATATTACCTGATATTGAATTGTAAATACTGCAATCAAAGTAAACAAGGTAAAACACGCAATTTTCTATATATTGATTAAGGACTATCAAACAAAATCGCTTATATACTTTATGATCAAGAAAAAACTTTGACCTAGTGTTTTCACGTCAAATAGCAAATTGGAAGAAACGGCTTTCAAAAGTAATTAGATTGACACAATCCTGTTTGGTTTTAACGCCTTTGTATTTAGTCTTTAAACGCATTAAACTATCTTTTTCTGGTACATAAAGTTGTTAGTTTTAGTAAACATTTCACGTAATTTCCGATAAATTATCGAATTTATGGAGTCGGTGTTGTCTCAAATAATGAAATAAAACAAAAGTAAACAATGGATGAAGCAATAAAAATGTTATCACAAGTGAATAGTTTGTATCATAATGTTGTTAGTATCGATTTTACCGGCAGAATTATAAGTACTCTTTTAAGTTTGATAGTATCTGGTTATATGGATACATAGATGTACTTTATCGTGTTAGTCAGCTCAAGCCCTTTGTAATACAATAATGCGGTAATGTTTTCATCAACAACACAGATAATAGATTTTGTGAATAATTTTATACAGTAAAATGCAATTATTTTAATTTGGTTCAATGCATCGGATTGATAAAATAAAGATAGTATCCGCAGATGTGATTCTAATGTTTAAAGTGCGAAGTTAAAAATGTACAACACCAGGGGAGTTTATTTGGAACAGATGATATTGGCTGAAATGGTTTTGCACTAAATTGTATATAGACTATCTTTTTTAATCAAGGGCCCCGGCATTATAAATATGTTTAAACTGTTTTATCAATATATATTCCATACCATGTTGGCCATTAATAATAATAATAATAATAATAATAATAATAATAATAATAATAATAATAATAATAATAATAATGATAATAATAATATTTTTAAAAAAATTCGTAACCCAACAAAATAACATGAAAACTGAACTTTTAAATTTAGTAAACAATAAAATAGTGATACAGAACCATTAGAAAATATCATAAAGGGTATCACCGACAAAAATGCCATAGAAACACATTTCAGTTGACAAAACCAATCACATTGCCCATAAACAAAAAGTGACATCTGCCATGGAAAAGAGATAAGGTATATCTAAACAAGTACAGGACTTAGTTTGCAAACAACATCCCGCCACTGATGAAACTGTCAACCAATCAAATGCTTACTTATTGATCAGCAACATCCCGCCACTGATCAAACTTCCAACCAATCAAATACACCCTTATTGATCAGCAACAGTTCACTTTTATCGGTATGCATCCATCTGTCGGCGTTATTGTGTCTATTATCTATGGTGGCTTATTTCTGACATTGTCATAATTTTAGTCGACATAAAATTATCTCACTGTGTCTTGTACAAGCCGCGATACTTGTGTTCCACAAGTTACAAAAAATTAGTCGCGATATCACAAATGGTCAACGTAAGTATCGCGGCATGCGGTGTTATTTATCTCAACTTTTTATTTTAGTATTACAACTTTCCATGATATTATCTTGACTCGTCAAGATATTAAGTCGACATGTCGAGATACTTTTCTGTCGACTAAAATTTTGTCGATGTCAGAAATAAGCCACCATAGTCTTGGAAAAAATGTGCCACTGAACTAAGCCTTCCATCAACACCATAACAGACCAATCAGAAAAAACTATCAGATCTAAATAATGACAATAATCTACCTAACCCATATTTTCAAACTTCATTCTGCTGTGAAATATTCCATTGACCAGAACTCCATCACCTACCAAATCATCGTATTCTTATCGACCAGAAACAATTAGTTTATACAGGAATGCAACAAATCCGTCCCTGTTATCTTAAACATTATCAGAATCGCTCGAACTTTAGCAATAAGGGACGTGTCTGTGAAACGTTATGTATGTTATCAGTGGTTTTAAATGGCATATCAAACTCAAATGTCATAATTCGCGAAACATCCTATCTTTTACTCTATAATCAATGAATTCCCTATGTAACAAAAACATCAAGATTCATTTGTATCTAACATCTGTTTTACTTAACTTTAATATTCTTATTTCCCTTACCCCTCGCCGACATAAAGATACATATGAAATAATTCATTTACCATGGACACTTTACACGAAAAAAGAAACATTTTTCTATCTTCTGAATAAAAACTAATTGGAAAATACCACATGTCAAAATACTCAGCTTTAGGTATATACAGCTATGTTTTCTCATCTTCAGAATATATCTCTTATTTGTTATCTTTTAATCCATAGTAACCTGTATTCTAACCTGTGTATATTATTGTATATCTGATTATATATATATATATATATATATATATATATATATATATATATATATATATATATATATATATATATATATATTGTAGCATTTTCATAAGAATCACACATGTACATCCGGAATTCTACTTTATATATACGTGGTTTAAGCTATATTATCATTATTATGATGAACCCGTATGTTAAATTATACAAACAAAATATTTATACATCACAAACATTATGCATTTTACTATTCTATTATGACTTATCTTTTTTTATAAAGTATTTCTGAAATAAATGACTTAAAAACTTTCGTTGTTTTTTATTTATTTTTTGTATATTTACTTTTTATTATTATTATTATTTTTGTTAAAAGACGAACGTTAGTATATGTTTGCTGATTTATATAGCAAAAACAATTTGTTAGCAAAACAAATCGAGATAAAACATCTGTGACCATCGTTCAAAGCTTTGTGTGCTTATTTAGATAGATATTGAAAAATCAAAATATCAATAAAACATTCAACTGGCATTTAATGTAAATAATAAAAAGATAAATACATTTGTAGATACTTCTTCATGATAACAATGGTCGAAATGACAACTTTTTTCTTCATAAAGCACGACAGAGTCATCACAACTTGTGAAGTTCCTACGGCTTGATGATAACAATGATCGAAACAATTTTCTTCATAAAAAACGGCACTTTCATCATAACTTACAAAGTACATGTTATCTGTTAGTTATGTCATGTGCTGATTTTGAATTTCTATTAAAATAATGCATTCAAAATCAGCACATGACAACTAGTTGTCATGTGCTGATTTTGAATGCATTATTTTAATAGAAATTCAAAATCAGCACATGACAGTTATTTCAAATTACAACAATTTTCTTCGGTAAAGTCAATTTAAAAAAAATCAGCTAATTCACGAGATACAAATTCACTAATGTAATGGTTATTGTGACAAAACTTTGAATAAACACATAAAGCAGTACTTTGTAGCTGTCAGAAAATACATGTACCATTAAGCAAAATTTTCAGACGTCTTCATTTTTGAAATTTATTTCAAAACTAAGATTTGTTCCTTCATGCATGCAAAGCATTCCTTAGCTGGTTTTGGATTCATATAATTTTGGAACTTTAGATTGATTAATTTTCAACTGTTTTGCTAATGTTTTTATCTATCAAACTTTTCGGCCCCTAGTGTCACTTGTGAAGAATAGTTTTCCGAAATGTGCACATATGGCACATCAAAATTTAACAGGTATTTGTGTTATATATTCACAGATGGCTCAAATGAAATAGACATATCAAGAAAGACTGAAGAATAGTTGATGATATCTGATGTAAATAACCGAGATAATTTATTACTTATGGGATTTCTAATGTCATTTATATAAGACTTACAGATGACTTTACAATTCGGTTCACATCACAATCGTCTTTATATTTCCTCATTCACCTCCTACATTGATTCCCCTGACTCCAGTTTATATATATACAAGATCAGCACGGTAAAACAGATATACATCCTAGTTATATAATAAGTGTTTCTAACAAGTCATAAAATACGTTGTTTGGCATGTGTAAATAATATATACTCGATAATAGACCAAACTCACTTACAGAAATATACATTTTGCTAGTCATGGTTTGATTTGGCAAAGTTAGGTTACAAAAATATAATAAAGCTTTCAGAGAATTTCTCGTTTCTTACGACAATCAATACATTCAACACAACTTTCCAATACATACCATTTGTGTTGTGTTTTGGCAAATATTCAAAAGGAATTTTATAATAGGGGGATATTTTTCCAAATAAATTCCATATTTGCAATATCGTAAACTACAAGTCTAGGTATGCGATATGAATCCAATTTTGTAAAACTAATCAACATCAACATTCATCTTTGTTTTGCCGAGCAAAAACAATACCGCTTATAAAGAAACTAATTGCAACTCAAACCTAAACAACTTTGTCATACAAAGTCAAAAGTAGAAATGACAATCAGCTGATCATTTTTTGTTGAGGATGGAGATTATTGACGATGGAGATTACATATTGTCAACTCGATTTTATATTAATCTGCTAAGAGTTTTGACAAACACCGTAGAAAGCGGGAAAATGAATGCCTTACAAAAAAGTTATTTTGTATAATCTTCGAATCAACTTTTTTGTTATTTTTTCTGTTTCGGTCCAAAAGCGACTGAAAAATGTCCTCCAAAAACATTGGTTAGTGGTTCTATAGTAAGTAAGATGTTTGAGAGCACTCTTAAGTACCATAACAATACCACTGGACATTTACTCCGGTGTCCGTTCAGAATCGGAAAAATTATAATCGGTGGTGACCCCGATATGTGTCCGGCTATTTCATTGTTTTGACTGTTTGATTGATTAATCTTAATGTTGTAATTTTTCGTGATTTTGGTTGCGTTGGCAGTTGTACACGTTTTGTTTTTTTTTCAGTTGCGATTCCTCTTATACAACTTCATCACGTAGCATAACAAAATATTGAGCAGCTACGTTAGTTAATCACGTTGATAGGGAATTCAATTTCGCTAAATTTTACACATTTACGAGTATGTTGATGGTTTACATAGCTACAGTTTCTATAAGAAACCAAGAAGGTAATGATGTGGAAATATAAATAAGAATATTGCTTTTCACTTTGACGTTTGTACGTAAATTGATGCGCGGTTTCTACAAATTATCGATATCTAGGTTTAAAATAATGGTTTTCTAAAATCTTGATGTCAATCAATACAAAACATAACTATGATTAGATAGAAGCCTTATATTACACCAGTATGTAATCTCAGCATCTCAATCTCAAATTAAAATTATGATTTATCTAGTAAATGTAGATCTTGAGTCATGAAAACTCCATGTCTCCCTTGTTTCCTTAAATAAAACTGTAATTGTGAATAATAAAAACAATATAAAAATGTTGAAACAAAAGTTGCAGTACTCATTCTGATGTACAGTAATTAAAATTAAACTCAGATTTGAATTACAATACGTACATATATGTATATTTTGTGTTTTAAGGTTGTGTAATATATTGTAAAAACGTATTACATGCATATTGAATTTACATTATACAGCAAATCTTTTGCGATTACATGTAAATTGTATATATAAACTTAATTTACCACCAAAGTGAAATACAGAACTTAGAATTTTGATGTCAAACATTTAAAGCTTAGCAGACAGGGCTCAGAACACTGTTTTTAAATTTTGTAATTTTCAATAAATTTTACTGGAATGCTAAAGTACAAACAAAGTGATTGACAATTTATAATATTTACAATCGTACTAAATTCTCTTCAGTAAACCCTTTGAGAGCAACTGAAGATATTTCCCAATAACTTTAGTTGGGCACGTGCGACCTTTAACCCATGACGTCAGGACCTGTATCACTGGCGTACACGTCACAAAAGTTCTTCTACAACATTGTTAACAAACAAAACCTTGCAGTGGCGATCAGCTGATCGCTATGTTTTTTTTTTTTTTTTTTGTTGCGTTTTTTTCCTAAATCGCTAGTTTCTCAATCGGATTGGAATTTTTTTCAGAAATTAAATAAAATTTAGTGATAAATGCAAAGGATCAATCTGTGTTTGTGTTTTTTTATACAAAAAAAAAAAAAAAAAAAAAAAAAAAAAAAAAAAAAAAAAAAAAAAAAAACAGGACCATGTCGGGATTTTTTTGTAATAAAATTCATTACTTAAGGAAACCTCGTGTTTTATCGTAAAATTTTAAAAGATTGTAAATATAAGGATTGAACTTTGATTGTACTGCTTCGCCATTCATTCAATTTGCGCGTGACCAACTGAAGTTATCACCCAATAAATTCAGTACAATCAAAGTTCAATCCTTAAATAACATTCAACCCTTTGGGAATGTAGGTGTCATAATGCATTTTTTAAAAATTTTATCGCGATAAAATTCGAAAAATTAAAGGCAAACCAAATCAAATTACTCCCATTTGTTCAGGTGGCGCTCTGTTTTGTTGTCGTCTGATGCAAAATGGCTTCCGACGATAAAGTTAATAGTTAATTTGAAAATTAATTCTTGCTCAGATTGGAAAAGAAAGACATGTGATGTACTAAGTCTATTATGGACCTCTCCGTCGGGAAGCCTACCGGCTCGATCACTATACCTCTCCAGACAACACTATAGGAGAACGGTTCCCTCGGGAGAGGTCCATAATAGATTAATAGAAAGCACGCCGTGAGTTCCTTGAATTTCAAGTATCATTTAGAACAGAAAAAATTTATAAATTTAATATACAAGACAATGAGGTTTTTTCGAAATTAAAAATAAAACCTGATGCTACAAAATAAAATGAAAACAATCTGTATAATACATGTAAAGCATGAAATTAAAAACCATTTGATAGGAACCCAACATATCAACAACATATTACAAGTTGTATCAAGATTGATTCATCAATATGCTCTTCAAATTATGTGCCGTCAACAGAACAAACTTTTCAATTTTTTATGTTTTCTCTTTCGAGTACTAAAAGTTTTTTGAAAATCATTTTACTTTTGAAACAAATCTTTTAAGCAAATTTATAAAATATTGGTGATCTAGGGCTTAAAAATTAAACTTTGACATTTTTAATTACCTCATTTATAGTGGATGTCAACGTATTCTTCTGAAAAAGCAATAGATATATTTTCAAACATTTATTTTTTACTTTTTTCATTGGTTCGTTTTTAGACAAAATCGTATCTAAATCACCTAATTCCTTTAATGTTTCAAAACGGTGATAACATTATTTCAAGAGTTGGATTTATGCTGCTTCTCACGGATAATACCTGTCTAAAAAGGTAAAAAACAATTTGACACAATTTGATTTATTCTTTACAAAAGTTTTCCTTCATTCTTAAGTAATTTTTCTGTTGTAAAAAAATAATAATGACTTGACATTAGTCTGTATTTTTGGAATTGGCCATTTTCTCTTGGTAACTATGACTACCACAATCTACAATCTATTTGTTTTACCGTTCAATTTTATTTAAAAAAAGTTCATTCATTTAAACATGTAAAACATCAGAATCTATAAAGAACCATATTGATATAAACCATTAAATACTTAGAAGAAACTGTCAGTTCTAAAAAGTGTTTGAAATGACTACAATTGCTTTGTAAATGTCGGCTTTTAAATACTTAATGATTCAGTGCAGATTAATGGCTAAAATACTTATGGTGAAACATCTGAGAGGAAAACCGTGATATAACCTTCTTAAAATATACTTAACTTTAAGATGTGTTTTAAAGATCAATGTCAAGGGTGTTACATTATGTAACAATGAAAGCTTTTCATGATGAAAAGTAATTTTGTAATGATACCACAATTGAACTCAACATTTACCATCTGTGAAAAATACTGTATTTTCAATTATTCAAAATAATAACAGAATAAAAGTGTTTTACTAACAGGTCCCAAATTTCAAAGTGTTTCTAAAGATGCTGCTTTTCGTATGATGAAAAAAAAATGGACTTTTTTATCAGTTGCGTTCTAATAGATCTAATTGAAACAGCAAAATTAACCAAACCAGCTTTAGAATGCAATAATAGCGTGAGTGAGTGAGTGAGTCGAGTTAATGTTTAAAACCCTGTAACCACCACAACAAAGAAAGACACAGCATACAAATAAAAAGATATTATCTATTCAATATTATTGATTATAAATGATATTTTTGTCACAATTGACTACACCATATAATCAGGATTTTACAATATCTGCTGAGTTGATACCTATATGGTTGATTCGTAGATGTCAATACTCTCTCTCTCTCTCTCTCTCTCTCTCTCTCTCTCATTATTTTTTCCTTTTTTATTTTGAAATGCGCAAAAACACATGTAAATAAATAAATAAATACCATATCGCTTATACACTGTAAAATTGTTTGTTACTTCTTGTTCACGTTCAATGAAATTCATAGCTTTCATTGAACAAATGTAGAAAAATACGCAAATGTGTTCACAGCATACATTACGTTTATTTTTCGATGACCCCAAGAAGATTCGATTTATTGTTTATTTCAATTTATTAATAAGAAATGGAACATTTTTTTCAGTTTTAGAACTTTATAATAATTTATGAAAAGCGAAATCAGAAGCAAAGTAGATATATTAATGATACATTCACTGCAATTCTTACAAACGTTAGCATGACTGTGTCATGTGATACTTTCATTCAAAGCCATGTGCTTCTTTTGAATTGTGCATTTATGGTGTTCCAAGAAGTTGTATAAATATATAACACAAATACCTGTTAAATTTTAATGTGCCAGATATGCACGTTTCGAAAAATCATTCCTCATCAGTGACACAAGGGGCCGAAAAGTTTGAAAGATAAAAACATAAGCCAAAAAGTTGAAAGTTAATGAATCTTAAGTTCCAAAATTTATAAATCCAAATCCAGCTAAGGAATGCTTTGCATGGGGAACAAACCTTAGTTTTAAATAGATTTCAAAAATTAAGAAGGCGGAAAATTTTGCTAAACGGTACATTTTTGACAGCACAAAGTATGAGTTATGGATACCCTCGGGGAGTTTTACTCCACCAGCAGCGGTACCCGCTCAGGGGTAGTAAATAAATTACACAAATACCTGTTAAACAATAATTAAGTACTGTATTAACTCAAATGTAATTTTACCCTTACTAAAGCTATCTGTTTTTAATATGCTGTTTTCAAGAAGGTATTCCACATAAGCTAGAGTCAGTTTCATCAAGAACTATAAGTCGCATTTTGGCATTTGACCAAACACAAAAAGTATCCGAATGCTTCAAACTCCATGTCAGAGGATACTCGTTTTCAGTTTATCATTTTATTAATTTTATTTTATCTATTTATTTATTTATTTATCTTGAATCAGTTTTTCTGATTGGTTCACTTTGTAAAATGTTGCTCTGTGTCATATACCATTTTTAAATTTAATCATAACATACATTCAAAAATGGTATATGACATCTGTAATTGGTCAATTTAAAAAAGATCGCATGTAACGTCCAAATATATTTTGCACTGAAAAGTCAAGACCATTTATATTTTCCTTGAAAAAGGTAGATAAATCTGAATATGTATCTTATTAAAATATTGACTTAATAATTCCAGATTAACTTTCGGTTGAGCATTTTTGAAAGACATAAAGTTTTGGGGGAAAAATCAAACAATGTTTTGATTTAGTATTAATTTTATAAAATCATCAGGGTTGATTTTCTATTTTAAAAAACGATTGAAAAATAAAATAACTAAGTTCTGTAATATTGATGGGCCGAAACTATATAAAAAATTAAAAATTCCGTGATGCTCATCATCTCCGGGTTTGTTGTGGATCGTATAAGAATTATTATAATTATTTATTTATTTATTCAGTTTTATTGAAGACAACATAATCTACTAGCTTTGTGGACAAGTCCAGGTGTCTTCTGTGGGTCACGTGGATCGCTACACTAAGGCAACTGACCAATGAATAGTCGACCGTTTAACATTGACCACAACTTTTTAACATTAACAATATAATTTCTCGAATTGTAAAGAGAGAGAGAGAGAGAGAGAGAGAGAGAGAGAGAGAGAGAGAGAGAGAGAAAGAGAGAGAGAGAGAGAGAGAGAGAGAGAGTGTGTGTGTGTGTGTGTGTGTGTGTTTAAAGCCGTATTAGTATTATTCCAGTTATTAGCGGCTAGAAAATGTTAAAATAACAACAGTGTAAATGAAACATTAAATTAATGTAAAACTATATGAATATATGTACAATAGATGTTTAAACTACTTCTTAACTGATAATTTCTAAATAAAACACTGGGTGCTATATGACAAAAATGATTTAATTGAAAAAGTTTACTATTCGAAGGATTTTTAAAATTTTATGTCCACTGACATTTTTAAAGAAGACCTTACATATCAGATGATGCTGACTTTTAACTTAAAAATGTTTAGATTCTTGTCTACAGTTATATTGAACTCGTATAAAAAGCTTCCTTTACTTATTGTCATGTTTTAAAAGTTAAAGTTTACTATCGGATGATGCACCGCAAAAATCGAAACCTTTTACACACCGTTTCCTTTCAGCTGTGATTTTATTGTTTTAGGCAAATTTAAATTCTCTGCGTGTAAAATAATTTCCATTCGGAAAACAAAACATGTTCAGTATTTTGAAGTATCTGTCAGTCAGTTTGCGTTGTGTTATTTCCGGTGCTTCTCTTAACGGATATAAAGGATTATCCTATTTACAATAATGGTTGTCATGGATTTATTTTATTTGTGCATAATCTTTACTTTACACATAAAGGAGATTTCGATTCAGTATCCACTGGTTTTCATTTCATATATTTTAATCAATTTCAAAGTCTTTTGATGCGGAAAATAAAAATAGATCTTTTGTGATGCAATCGGTATATAATATTACATGCGCTCACACAATCATGGTACTTTTGTAATTCAGTCAGTTATGACTTTGGAAAATAGTGTACATACCAATGTATTGCTATTTCTAATAGTTTCGATAACATGCTGACATGCAAAATACCAACTTCTTTAATAGTGATAAAATTAAGATAGAAAATGTTTGTCAGGATTTGATCAAATAAGTGCTAGAAAGTTTGGTCAAAGCCATTTCTAGCACTTGATTTTACATTATAGAAGAAAGGTTTTAGATATTACGAAGGATCCTAGACAGTTTTTTTTGGGTAAAAACCATTGCTTCATTTTACATTATTGAGGAAGGGTTCTAGATATTACGAAGAATCCCAGACCGAGCATTATTTAAATGTTAATAAGAATTTGACAATGTACACTTCATAGATATACGCAAGGATGCAAATTTAAGTATGCTATTATTCCAATTGGATGTGTACAACTTATAAAACATATTGTTAGTAATTTGACATCAATGACTAGATATTAAACCTAGAATATTGATGTTTAAATTTTATGTTCACAAATACAATAAACATGATATTATAATCGTTAAAAAACACCTTTGGACATTTTACATGAGTGACCATTTTCAAACCAAATTGAGGAATCTCTCTCTCTCTCTCTCTCTCTCTCTCTCTCTCTCTCTCTCTCCTTCTATCCTACATTATTTTATCTAATTGTTATCTACTTTCCGATACATACATATATAATTCTACGTAGCTACTAATATATTGCTGCAGCTTCCTATTATCCAGATAATTTCAAATTTTCAGTTTTTTTCTTCTTTACAACTTAAATATTTCATTTTTACGCATTCAGTGGAAAAATATCCTTCAAATCAAAATGCAAAAATCAGCTTTTTACAGATCTATTGTATCGCAAATTTTCCCATTTTTTAATTTTTTTTTTATAGATTTAATGGTAATAATACCTTGCTTTAAATGTATTTACGATTAGCGATGGTAACGGTTATAATTATGTATTTTATTGGCTTTCATCACCAACGTTAATGTAATTAGCTACTCTGTCTGGCATACCACACAAAAACAATCATAGCCAGTGTATTCTGTGTAACATGGTGTACTTTTTAACACGTAACATTAATTAAATTCAAAACATCTGTTTATACCTGGATTTGATTATCACATATTTCAACCTGCACTTAAATCGATTTCATTACAAGGATACGTAATTTTGTTTTAATTTAAATTCAATTACAATTACTGCCGATTTTTAAAAAGAATGCTTTTATTTAATTCTTGCAGAAGGTAGATCTTATTTTCTTTTTAGATAGAAGTGGTGGAGCTCTGTTTATCAATGTATAAGCTATTTAGTTCATATTTTCTCGAGTGCTGATTATTTGATATATTTTTTTTAAAATTATTTTTGAATTTATTTTTTAATAAAAATGACAATTTTAGATTAAGGGGTTTAAACATTACAAACCACAATAGGATTATTCAATACCATCGATGATTTTTCATGGACAACTCGGTCCATAAAAAATTTAAAAAAATGAAGATATCTTGGTCTTTCTTCTTGTTTCCTAAGTTAACGAAATACTCGGAAGATATTGTTATAAATTAATACCCTGTGCAACGGAAAATATGAACTGTAAACAGACACAAACTCCCTATGGCTTATGAGTTAGAGTAGTAACATCAATAAATTGTCACTTATGTGTCACTTGTTTATTTCACAGGAGTAGAAAATGTGAGAAAAAAAATATACAGAAAAAATATAGGAATTTTGGATGATTTGAACTGAGAGTTGAGCAGCATTCAAGCACTCACTCTAATTTTAAAATGTGGGAGGGAATGTCTGATGATTATATATAGGCGTCATCTATTTTGTATGAACAGATACAAAAAAGTTTACCTAAGTTAATTTAAAACATTTATAATTACATATAGTTAGTTAACCAATTTATTCAATGTACATATGGTCTTGGATGCTAAAATTTTCACGCCATTTCAACGCATTTAAGCAAAACTCCAAATCGTTTTAAAATGCACCCCTTGTAATACTGTAAAATCTACGGACGATTGTATCATTTGTATTGCAATTATGAAATTACATATCTGGAAAATTCAACAAAAAGCTCTGTGCATGAACATAACCTGACATTTCACTTTGCAGACCAACGTCGTGATTCTACTTGACGAAACTTCTACTTACAAAAAGAAAAGACCGCATTTATTTAGTTTGATCTGATGTTGAATAATGAAAAAAATATAAAAAATAGCATTGATGTCTCCAATTTTAGAGTCATTACGTAAAACGACATTAAAATACATCAATCGGCAATAACAATCAAAAGTCAAGCGAACAATGATATAATCTTACCTAGTTATATTGTCCCATGATTGTGCTATAAAGTCATTACACCCACACCAAGATACTGAAGAAAAATAATGTTCTTCTTAACCCAATATTGAGATGTAAAAAACGAACGTAGTGGTGTTATTCCATGCACGTCTAATAAATGCCCCAGGATCCGACTGCTGAGTTTATATAAACTCTATAGCAGTACATGTATTAGAATCAATAAAATATATCCACTGAGATGATATCATTGTGAGAAGAGAGGTGTATTGATTATAGATAGGGTTGTAGTTCTTAGTTCAATGATACCGTTACATTACCATCTAACTGTAATTATAATAATAATAATACCCTGATTGTTTAACCATACTGGGTGTTTGGATTTCTTTTCAAACTGATAAACTAGCTCTTTTAGAGTAAATAAACTAATATTGATATATTTGTAACTAAAATGATGTTCAAATAAATCACTGAAGCTGAAAACCGTACACGGATTGTCTATTTTCAGTTTAGTTCAATATCCCCTTTCAGTACAAGTCCTAGGTTTAAAGACAAGCCTTTTCAAAATTCAATAAAACTATTCAAAACCGATTCAGATTAAAATAAAACATTTTTCTTGTTGCCATTTTAATATTTTGTAAATAAATAATAATTCTCGATGTCGATTCCGCATCATCACCGCTTTTAATACAAATCTTTATTTAATTAAGTGAAGTAATTTATCATTACTTGTCGATTTATAGTGCGGGCTCATCATGGAAATTGCAACATTAAATAAGTTTGATGTTTATATAGATATGTTTGATTCACTGCACATTTGAAAACAAATGTTTTATTCTCTTGCATTTCCTATGAATCATGTGCAATTCTGACAGATTTAATTAAAAGATGAGATAGTTTTTAAATGTCACATGTTTTTTGGCATTTTTGTCAGTTTTATTTAGAGGGAATTAAAGTTAATCTAATTAAATTAGAGGACGGCATATCAACAGTTCGGAAACAGAATAAGTGCAATATCAAAACTTAAATAATTATATCCAAATAACGCCATTAAAATAGATTTATTTTTACAATTTTTGTTGTTAAAAAGGATTTGGCGATAAATCAGTCGAGTCATAACGGAGAAGGATTATGGACTTCTGTTGTGGCGATATGGAGATGGTGAAGTTATCGAGGTCATAGTAACAATGTTTTTACTCAAGGTATTTTTGGCAAAACCAGAGTTACTAAAACCACACAGAAACAAACGCACGAAAGACAAATGTGCTTGTTGAAAAATAAATAAATAAAAAAAATAATAAAGAGCTACCGCATTAGGACGGGCATTGCCGGGATATAACAATATTTGAAATTATATCGAATGATGTGGTTCAAACAAATATTACAGCATTGAACCGAAAAAAGATGTTAACTTAAATAAAGATTTAATAACTTAACCATCTCTACTGTTTCACGTGCCATATTCAATTATTGAGTATTTATAAAATAAAATTTTAAAAAATCTGAAATTTTAAATGTTTTTGTTCTATTCTATTTTAACACAAAAATAGCACATAGCAAAACGATCATATCACCTAAAAAGCTTTGGTTTCAATGTTCTTAGATTTTGAGTTTTTACGGAAAAAATATCTGCCAACCATTTAAAGCCGAGTTACCGTATCATCGATAAGACACGATTTAATCAAAGGGAGCAAACATTTTAAAACTTTTGTTATATTATCAATTTTTTAATTTTCTGAATGAATTATTCAATACTTATATTATGTCACCCTACTTGATTCTTAGACAGACATGACAAGGCAAGGTGTAGTATTTTATGTACTTGCATTTTAATTAAAAATATTTTGTTAATTTATGCTGGTAAATATAAGATAGAGAAATAATAAATATTTAACAAAAACACCATTTTGATGTAACATATGTGCACATTTCGGAAAATTCCTCATCAGTGACACTGTAAGCCAAATAAGTTGATAGATAAAAAACATAATCTAAATATTTCAAAATTTTTGAATCGGAAGTTCTAGAATTATATGAATCCAAATCCAGCCAAGGTATGCTTTGCATGAAGAAACAAACCTTAGTTTTTATTAAACCTCAAAAATTTTAAAACGGCTGGAAATTTTGTCACATAGTACATACTGATTCACTACATAAAACGGAGGATTACATTTCATTTCGAACTGAAATTCCAACTTTGAGAGGAATGTAATAATTCAGAAATTTAACGTGACAAGCTAATTTGCAGTGATAAATAATTGTTTACTTCACTTCGTAAACTGTATGCGCCTTTTGTCATTCTTTCTATGCTCTTGAAATGGAGGTCAATAAGGGTTTGATTTATAAAAAGCAAATTTTGCAATATCCTGGTTAGGCATTCCTGTCAAGTTTTAGCTTATTACTCAACTCAACTATAAAAATTATTAATAATTTGTTGCAGTAAACGGAATTATATTACCACATAACTAATGGCAACAATATAATACATATATCAAGTAAAATATTGGTATCACTTATCCAATATTGAAAATAATATTAAAACTATGCATATTAAATACATTTTCTAATAAAATTCATATCACATTACAAAAAGAAAATTAATATATATATATATATATATATATATATATATATATATATATATATATATATATATATATATATATATATAATATATTAGTGGATGTAAAATGGTTCTAGAATAACAATATGATATCAGAAATTTATTGGGTTTATATTAAAATTTATATAAAAATTGGGTAGCTGTATATTTGTTAATGCTAGGTCAATGTTAAGAAAAATTAATTCTACGGTTTTTTAATTCTCTGTACCATGTTATAAGTTAAATGAAAGAAACTTTGAAAGTGAAAAAAATATAAATTTTCTTTTAAAATTAGAATGTTGTAAATGAAAAGCATGTTATTGATCGTCTTTACGTGTCCTTTACCTGTCTTTTACATGTCCCTTACGTGTCCTTTACGTGTCACTTTAAATGTCCCTTACATGTACCTTACGTGTCGCTTTACCTGTCCCTTACGTGTCACTTTACATGTCCCTTACGTGTCGCTTTAAATGTCCCTTACGTGTCCTTTACGTGTCACTTTATCTGTCCCTTACGCGTCCTTTACTTGTCTTTTACATGTCTCTTATCTATCCTTTGCGTGTCACTTTACATGTCCCTTATGTGTCCTTTACGTGTCACTTTACATGTCCCTTATGTGTCCTTTAAGTGTCACTTGACATGTCCCTTACGTGTCGCTTTACATGTCCCTTATGTGTCCTTTACGTGTCACTTGACATGTCCCATATGTGTCCTTTAAGTGTCACTTGACATGTCCGTTACGTGTCACTTTACGTGTCCTTTACATGCCCCTTACGTGTCACTTTACATGTCCCTTACGTGTCCTTCATGTGTCACTTTATATGACTCTTACGTATCCTTTACGTGTCATTTTACATGCCCCTTACGTGTCACTTTACATGTCCCTTACGTGTCCTTCACGTGTCACCTTACATGTCCCTTACGTATCCTTCACGTGTCCTTTTACATGCCCCTTACGTTTTTTTTACGTGTCCCTTACCTGTCCTTATTAATTTGTCGCTATTTCGTGTTGTACCGTGTTTTTGGTTGTGTAGGATGTTGTACATGTTTTTGGTTCGTCTTTCCGTGACTTCTACGTGTCCTTTACGTGTCCTGAATTGTTTTTCTCTATTTCGTGTTGTACCGTGTTCTTGGTTGTGTTGGATGTTGAACATGTTTTTCAGTTACCAATTTCACTTTTTCTTTTATGTATTGGAGCATACTAAACAAGTCTTACAGAGCGCTGGTAAAAGTTTAAAAGTTTAAGTCATGTATAAAGGAGTTTCATGAGAGAGAATGTGTATAGTTTGGTGGTCAATATGTTTAAACGTTGGTTTCCAATATTTGTGTACTTCTTGTCAAATTGTCGACAAGTGGTTGTCAATGATTTATTATATCTATTTAGTTGTCGAGGTGTGTGTGTGTGTGTGTGTGTGTGTGTGTGTGTGTGTGTGTGTGATTCAATATGTGTAAAATGTGTAGTTGGTTGTCAAATGAAAAATTGGGTTGAAATATGTGTAAAATTGTATGTATTTGACCATTACCAAAAGGAAAATAATTCAGATTTTTTAAAAACATTTCGTCCAAACTAAGATC
Source organism: Tegillarca granosa (assembly GCA_029721355.1). Classification (NCBI taxonomy): domain Eukaryota; kingdom Metazoa; phylum Mollusca; class Bivalvia; order Arcoida; family Arcidae; genus Tegillarca; species Tegillarca granosa. The sequence goes on along the minus strand of CM056599.1, from coordinate 44,610,119 downwards.
CCAATGAAAATTATAACTGATGGAACAAAACATCTGCTTTAAGAAGACAATAATTTGAATAATATTCTACGTTCGTTTTTTTTCAAGTACACATTATATTTAACAACAGGTGGAATTTTACACAGGTAAAAATATATTATCTTAATCTAGTCAAATGTGAAGATATTTCATACTTACGATTTCGGAGACTTGATGCTAATTTCAGAAAAAGACACCTTATGAAAATTAATATTACAAAAAAATCAAAATATATACGAAACTGGAAAAAAGCAAAAACTAAAAAAGACAAAACAAGTTAAAAATCATAATCATACAGGGGAAAAAAAGAGATTGTGAATATTAAAAAATAATTAAAAAATTCTCTTTGATGAAAAATGACACATAAAAAAAAAAACAAAAATCAAAAATCTATATTATAAACTGAAAAAAGACACCAACAGAAAATTAAAATAATAAGGTAAAAACATATCTCGAGTTACATAATCATTATCATATGACTTATCAAGTATCATATTTGACTAATTCATACATGTTTCACGTTTCGCTATTTAAGGTTCTAGACTAATCTATATCAAGAAAAAAAACAGACAGAAATAACAGAGGAAAATGGAAAATTTAGCGATAAATTAATTAAGTTTAATTTGTAAGTCCTTGTTAGTTAAATAAGGCTGAAACACAGTTTGAGTAGAAGAAGATTTAAAGTTTTAGTTGCTATTTAACTGTTTATTCGTATACATGTATTTGCCTAGTTTGTTTCATTATGTTTCTGCCTCTCACATTTTCTCTTCCATCTTGTACCGACCAACAAAGGATTTCAACTCGTTAACAAAATTACTTCAATCGATTTATTTTTAATTAGTTTTCGTTGGGTAATAAACACAGTTGTCATAAAAAAGAACGTCTTTTACTTTTGTAAATTGCTTAATGGCGACCTTTCAACCACGCCGTGTCCTTGATTTGATTGACTTTAATTTTACCAAGTAGTTTACAATCATAGTTGAATTATGTCAATCAAAAAGGTGTCATGTATTTAAACAATTTCCAGCATGTTAAGGGTCCAGTTTAAAAAGACTTGAAAATCTGGTGGTAAGGCTCAGAAACCTTAACCATTTGTGGTACAAACAAAAAGTCGATTTTTAGTTTTAATTGTCTCTTACTTAATATTTAAGGTGTCAATGTACATCATTTTGTATATTACTTTATATGAGTTGAGTAATGGTGTTCCAGTCAAGAATATTTCACTTATATCGAGACGTCGCCAGCCATTGGCGATTGTGCAGAAATTGTGGCTGTATGTTGCACTGATGGCATTATACAGCAGGGTTCTTTATCGTGCCATGCCTACCGTAACACGGTACCTCGTTTATTTTAACTTCCAAACCGAAAGAACCGGAACCGTGACTTTCATTTCGTAATGCCGAGTTCTTGGCGAAAGAACAGTCACTATCCACTTTCAAGTCTTGGGTCAGACCCGGTCGGGATTCGAACCCGCGACTTTCCACTTACAGAGTGAGCACTCTACCAGCTGAGCTACTGCAGTGGTACTTTATATGCATATTCATTTTTAACAAAATTTGTAAATCTAGGTATATCATTTAGAATTATTGAATTCTGTTTATAACGAAATTCGTTATAACAAGAGCTCACAGTATATGTGCCTGATTTAGATTTTGTTGATAAAATGCATTATTTATAAAGTAAATTAATATTTAGATTGATGCAATATCCGTCTGTCATGTTTGTTTGAAACTGAAAACTGTCACTGCTACGCTAATGAAGATCTTAATTGATTTTTGTAAAATGCGTCTGTATGCTTTCTTTTCCCAAAAATAGTTGCTAGTCTATTATTTGTTGTTATGGAGCAACATGATATCACAAACAATTAACTGTCTCCACAGTCTATTTTCCTTAAAGCAAAACCGGAAGTAATATTGTAATAAGTATGGTTTAGAATTGTTTTTTCTCGATCTCACGTTCTAGAATCTGTCATCATTGGCTCCATTAGAGATAATTTTGTTTGCGCAATAATTCATTACAAGTAAAGCTTAGGAGTTATTGTTACAAAATCTTTAAAAGCAATTGTCATTATGAGCACGGCAAACAAAAAAAGATTAAATTCGTAAAATTGCATTGATTCTGAACATATATGATTGGGAAGTATGTCAAGTACCTGCTATTTGGTCTACAGTTTGATTGTTCTGAATATTGCTAAGTACCTGCTATTCGGTCTACAGTTTGATTGTTCTGAATATTGCTAAGAACCTGCTTTCCAGTTTACAGTTTGACTGTTCTGAATATTGCTAAGTACTTGCTATTCGGTTTACAGTTTGACTGTTCTTAATATTGCTAAGTACCTGTTATTTAGTTTACACTTTGATTGTTCTGAATATTGCTAAGTACCTGCTATTCGGTTTACAGTTTGACTGTTCTTAATATTGCTAAGTACCTGTTATTTAGTTTACACTTTGATTGTTCTGAATATTGCTAAGAACCTGCTTTCCAGTTTACAGTTTGACTGTTCTGAATATTGCTAAGTACTTGCTATTCGGTTTACAGTTTGACTGTTCTTAATATTGCTAAGTACCTGTTATTTGGTTTTTACACTTTGATTGTTCTGAATATTGCTAAGTACCTGCTATTCGGTTTACAGTTTGACTGTTCTTAATATTGCTAAGTACCTGTTATTTAGTTTACACTTTGATTGTTCTGAATATTGCTAAGTACCTGCTATTCGGTTTACAGTTTGACTGTTCTAAATATTACTAAGTACCTGTTATTTGGTTTTTACACTTTGATTGTTCTGAATATTGCTAAGTACCTGCTATTCGGTTTACAGTTTGACTATTCTGAATATTGCTAAGTACCTGCTATTCGGTTTACAATTAAACTGTTCTGAAAATTGCTAAGTACCTGTCTATTTGGTTTACACTTTGATTGTTCTGAATATTGGTAAGTACCTGCTATTTGGTTTACACTTTGATTGTTCTGAATATTGCTAAGTACCTGTCTATTTGGTTTACAGTTTGACTGTTCTGAATATTGCTAAGTACCTGCTATTCGGTTAACATTTTGACTGTTCTCAATATTGCTAAGTACCTGCTATTCGGTTTACAGTTTGACTGTTCTGAATATTTCTAAGTACCTGCTATTCGGTTAACATTTTGACAGTGCTGAATATTGCTAAGTACCTGCTATTCGGTTTACAGTTTGACTGTTCTGAATATTTCTAAGTACCTGCTATTCCGTTTACAGTTTGACTGTTCTGAACATTGCTAAGTTTCCTGCTATTCGGTTTACAGTTTGACTGTTCTGAACATTGCTAAGTTTCCTGCTATTCGGTTTACAGCTTGATTGTACCGAATTTTGCTAAGTATCTGCTATTCGGTTTACACTTTGACTGATCTGAATATTGCTTAGAACGTGTTATTCAGTTTACAGTTTGACTGTTCTGAATATTTCTAAGTACCTGCTATTCCGTTTACAGTTTGACTGTTCTGAACATTGCTAAGTTTCCTGCTATTCGGTTTACAGTTTGACTGTTCTGAACATTGCTAAGTTTCCTGCTATTCGGTTTACAGCTTGATTGTACCGAATTTTGCTAAGTATCTACTATTCGGTTTACACTTTGACTGATCTGAATATTGCTTAGAACGTGTTATCCAGTTTACAGTTTGACTGCTCTGAAAATTCTTAAGTACATGTATTTAATTGAATTTTTTTTTTTTTTTTTTTTTTTTTTTTTTTTATGATGATGATGATGATGATGATTATCTGCTGTTTCACTAACAATAAAGCATAAATCTCCTTTCGTTTTCTTTAAACTATTTTTTTTAACTTTATAGAAACTATTATTAAAGACCGACTTACTTCTCTAATGTTTATTTACAAAGATATTTAGTCCTGAACTGTCACTGTTACTATATTTATGCATTAGATGACAAATTTATCTGTTTTGTTGCAGGAACATTGATGCCTTAATGGGATAAAAACATAATTTATAAAACAAAGAAAATCAGGTAAACGTTACTGAAAATGAAACTTTTGAAAATAGACCATCTATTAGGATACAGTATAACCTTTATTATCGACCGCCTCTATATAAATCCACTTGTACATGGAGAAAAATATAGTCCATTCGCCTCAAATTTAAACGAAAATAACATCTTTATCACCAGTTAATAAAGTCCACAATTCTAGGATCCCGTAATGGTTTTTATATACAGGTTTTACTGTAAGTGATTTTATTGGCAATATCACCTTGCATATGCACGTGCACATGCAAATGCATATGCATGCTATTGTATCATATGATATTTCTGGCATATAAATCTCCATTATACCAAAATTTTCTTTTCAAAAAAGATACGTGTCTTTAGAGTTTTTCTATTTCATTTTATATTACACAATCCGTCATTATAGGAAGATTACCAAATCTTAATTCTGTTTGCGTAGCAATTCAATCGTAAACCATCACTTTTATTGAGAGGAATAATTCCATTAAATTAATGCATTTGTAAAATGAATTGAAATAAACAATGTCAGAAATAAACACGTTTAACAGATTTGTTGTGAAATTAAATAACACTAGTCAGATTTCTGTTGTCGCCCTAAAGGGTAATCCATTACAGAATTTAATTGAGAAATAAAGCTTGATTGATATATAAAGCACTAATTCATTAAGAATTTTATATTATCTGTTTCTTATTTGGCTTTGATTTATGTTGAAACTTTTTGATGTGTGCATGTATTTTTTTGTAAAATTATCTGAATGATTAATATGTTCTTGTAATTTCAAAATTACAAATAAATAAATAACGAATGAACGAACGAACAAACAGTTAATAAATAAACAAATAAACAAATAAACGAACGAACAAACAAGCAAATAGATAATAAATAAATAATATCCATTTATTGCTACCCTTTGTTAAACATATTTTGACGTAATAAAGAAATCAATGGCGATTTTAAAAAAAAAGTAATAGTTATTAGTTTTGCAAAACACTATGGTAGTAAGCATGGTGTATTGAGGGGCGTTAGATAACTGATTAATAAACACTAACTGATACAAGTGTCAGGTGCCTGACGTATAGTAAAAGGGTTAAAATATTGATAACACTGTATAGTGTCAGGTGCCCATTGTAAATAAATAATGCCAATATATTATGAACACTGAATAGTGTCAGGTGCCTGTTGTATAATTCATGGTGCCAATATAATATGAACACTGCATAGTGTCAGGTGCCTGTCGTATAATTCGTGGTGCCAATATATTATGAACACTGAATAGTGTCAAGTGCCTGTCGTATAATAAATGGTGCCAATATTATGAACACTGTAAATTGTCAGGTGCCTGTCGTATAATTCATGGTCCCGATAAATTATGAACACTGTATAGTGTCAGGCGCCTGTCGTATAATTCATGGTGCCGATAAATTATGAGCACTGTATAGTGTCAGGTGCCTGTCGTTTAATTCATGGTGCCGATAAATTATGAACACTGTATAGTGTCAGGTGCCTGTCGTATAATTCATGGTGCCGATAAATAATGAACACTGTATAGTGTCAGGTGCCTGTCGTATAATTCATGGTGCCGATAAATTATGAGCACTGTATAGTGTCAGGTGCCTGTCGTATAATTCATGGTGTCGATAAATTATGAACACTGTATAGTGTCAGGTGCTTGTCGTATAATTCATGGTGCCGATAATTTATGAACACTTTATAGTGTCAGGTGCCTGTCGTATAATTCATGGTGCCGATAAATTATGAACACTGTATAGTGTCAAGTGCCGACCATATAATATCGGTGTCAATATATATTATTTACCGCTTTAGAAGTAAGGAACAGGACAGACTTATAGTTGTTATATGAAGCAGTAAAATTTTAGTTTTAGGTATGTAACTATCTCGAATTGTTTTAAGTCTTGTTTATACAGTATGTACTATGTATGTTATATGGTGAACACTGTAATCCAGTATACCAATAAAGGTTTATTATTATTATTATTATTATTATTATTATTATTATTATTATTATTTATTACGCTCCATCTTTCTCTCATTATGTCGTGGTGTGTTTTAACTTTTCTAGCTACTGTAAAGTTAAAAAGTTATCCATTTGTCTTGTTACACAAATTTATTTAGTTTTTATCTTTAACAATTAAATTGTGTTGTATCCCGTTTGACCCAGAAATGGGATTGTCAAGAATCAAATTACGAAATTATATACTTTGAATAAGACAACATCGACTTATATCACCATTAGCAAACATTTAATGAGAACAAAAAATCGGAGAAGAAAATTCACCAGAGGCTCCTTGCAATATTTCTTGCTTTCCTTTACAAATAAAGCTCAATAATAAAAATATAATAGATCAGATAGCATATACATATATTGTTAATCTTTGAGGATCTATCATATCTCCTAGCGGAATATCGTGATACCCCAGACATACTCCAGTAGAATTCAATATTAAAATTGTGTTATAATGCTATTTTTCAAATTATTTATCGATTTGTACATTACACAAAGAACATTAATCTGTCGAATTGTCAGATAAAAAGTTCATTTCTGTAGATACAGTAGTTGTTCTTTATTTAAGACGAACCTCATGTTAAATGTAGTTAAATTCTGGCTGCTTTATGTTGCAGGTACAGTACCATGTGCTAATTTTTATTGTCTAATTTTGTATAGAAATAATAATAATAATAATAATAATAATAATAAAAAACAAGCACATATCAGTTGAATTCTATACCATACTATATTTTTTCTACAGCTACAATACTTATTCTTTATGCTTGATAAATTCATAATTATAAATAATAATAATATAATTTTATATAAATGTTTATAACGTGTCTATTTGTTTCATTACATTGTGTTAGACAACGTTAATACACAATAAACATCTTTATGCAGTCATGATATATAGTGGAATACCATGGTGCATTCGACTTTTTATCGATCAGCATTTAATAAATATTTTTAATCACTTCGTTGTACGTAGTGGTGTAATACTATATAAAACCATCGCTTCATTGTTGCTACCTTATACATCAACAGAGGTAATTTCTGGCAGACCAGCATATATAGCATAAATAGCAGATGAGTCCTCTACATTTGGATTAAAATAATATCAGTACAACCGTTTCTAAATGCTTTCGTTAGATGTGACCTGTCCTGGGAAATTGATAATTATGTGTATATTTTACCAAATATTAAACATCATTTTATTGTTTTCTCGAGTTAAAGCTACTTTCTCTATTATAATTCAACACTAAAGTCACGAGAGAGTGAAGACGTTTGCTTGTTATATATCTTGATTGCGGATGTATCTAAACCTGCCGTGTTTATGACAACAATTGGGCAGGAATATGTAGTGGGATAGAATTAGTCAAGTGAAAAGTCAGAGAGAGAGAGAGAGAGAGAGAGAGAGAGAGAGAGACGCAAGCTCAGATACTTTTGTGAGAAGGTTTGTGAGTTCGCTTGCCGAAGATTGTTTTTCACCATCCAGGAATTAGCCGTCTAGAAAGTAGACGACAAACTATTACTCAAAACGTTGTTATCTTAACATTGATTTTGTATTATTTAATTTAGGAACTAAATCGACATCTGATGCACTGAATTATTAATCATTCCAGTTACATTTATTATATAATTTATGGCTATTTTTCATCTTTCTCTATATATCTATATTTTGCGTTACTTTGAGACATACATTGACATTAGTCTCAGGACATGTGCTACTTCTGAATTGTTTAATTTCATAAATTTAAAAGTAGCACATCAAACTGATACTATATTCTGAATTATCTTGTAATATTTTACAATTTCTCTTTAATATAATTTCGGGATACCAAAGTAAGAGACATAAGAGACACAGTGTGTGTGTGTGTGTGTGTGTGTGTGTGTGTGTGTGAATTCAAACAAGAACTAAAATGTGTCAGTTTGGAAAGCTTAAAACTAGTAATGAACATATGTGGTACTTTAAAAACAAATAAATACAAAAATATATTATCATTGCACAACAAACATGACGATAACTATTCACAGACTGGTACCATATTGATAAAATAATTTTCTTAATGGGAACTCACAATTTAAACATTATCCCTTAAGATTTCTATAAATGGTGTGTGTGTGTGTGTGTGTGTGTGTGTGTGTGTGTGTGTGTTTGTGAGAGAGAGAGAGAGAGAGAATGAGAGAGAGAGAGAGAGAGAGAGAGAGAGAGAGAGAGAGATAGATATTTCTGAATTCTAGACACCCACAATCATACTTTCATTTATAGATACAATATCCTGTAATTAAAGCGGATTCCGCCGTCTTAAAAGCAGCAGCTTATAAATTAACCGGAAATCCCCGGATAATCAATCAATGAAATCTGTAAACTTACCTTTGAGCTTTAGCTGTTACAGAGAGTACACCGGGAAAAATTGCAATAAACGATATTTAACTTATGTTTCTGCTTTATCGCTAAATCGATATACAAAATAACACATCCAATAAAAACAATTTGAAATCTGCAGATGGCCGAGTCTAAGATCGATCGTCATTTCTAATGTTATATCTTAGAATATGACATTCTTCTTATTTAAGTTACCACAGCAATTGAAAAACTGGAGGTTATGAGAAAAGTGAACAACTATGGACTGTTCGGATTCCTTGAGTCAATAATACAACGGCCTTGCTTATTGATTTTGCCGTAAAACATCAACATCACTCAATAATACCTTGATCCTATAAATTGATTTGGAGAAAATAGATTTAGTATGGCAGAATCAAAATATAGTTTTTACATAAGCTGATAAACAGGAAATCGTCTGCTTATTGGCGCGGATTTGGTAATACAATATAACGTTAAGCAGTTGTAACTCGTTCTGTCGAATGTCAACCAGTCATCATGCTGAACTATGTAATCAATCCTAAATTGAATTTTTACGATTAGTCTCCTAGAAGAAATTAAACTCAGTCTTTGAGCTTTCGTCTCTTGATTAGGTATTCTTAGCAGGCACTACAAGCAGACGGCATTAATTATTGAACTTATTATGACCTAACGGGATAAGAAGGCATGCTTATACACTTTGTTGATTACAGCGTTATTGCATTTGTTTAACTCAATATTTTCTGCTTGTTTGAGCATGCAATTACATATTTTTATGGTCTTAAGCTAATAACATAAATACAAGCTTTCTATGGTCTTTCCTGGGTTTATTCCTGTTTGGCCAACATCTATTATTTTTATATAAAAAATATGCCAAATAGGGGTTGGCCAAACAGGAATATGTTGATAATAGAAAACAATGGATAATTAACTTGGCTTGGGTTATAGTCTGTTCTTTTTTCACTTGTAAAGTTAACAGCTTTGATTTTTTTCGATTGATAATTTGTGTGCAAGCCAGTCTGTTAACATTAATATGAAATTACTTTTTTATTCATTGATTTTATATATAAATTACAAAAATCAAATAAATAAATAGTAAAATAAAAAAAAAAATAAAGATGTGAACCAAACTTCCAGACTTATACAATGTTCATTCAATTGTTGATAACCATGTAAATATATAACACAAATACCTGCTAAATTTTGATGTGCCAGATGTGCATGTTTCGGAAAATCATTCCTCATCAGTGACACTAAGATCGAAAAGTTTCATGGATAAAAAACATAAGCCAAATAGTTGAAAATAATGAATCTTAAGTTCCAAAATTATATAAATCCAAATCCAGCTAAGGAATGCTTTGCAATGATTATAATACGAATACATGTAAGTAAATTTTTAAAAGTTGAAAATTATTGGAAAATCAATGGAAAAACATAGTATTAAATAAAAAATGTGGTTATATAAGAGACAAAAAAAAAAAAAAAACAAAAAAAAAAAAAAAAAACAAAAAAAAAAAAAAAAAAAAAAACAATCAACATGATACCATTTACATCATTATATATGTTGCCAAGATCTTTTTTAATTTTTAAAATTTTTATTATTATTTTAGTGTATTTTTTACATCTCATATTTTGAGTACAAGTGAATTGTATTTATGACAAATTTTACACAATAGATAAAATGTTTATGATAATAAATGAATACAAGTGAATAAATAACTTTCTACTGCTATTTAGTAGATAGAAAATAACTAAATAAATTTTACTGTTTAATATATAATAAATAGTTTGAATATATGATTGAAATATGTTAATAAATGTAAAATTCTACTATATCTCCATAAATTTAAAGGTACAACATTTATATTTTTTTTATTTATATTGAAATTGAATATAGTTTTTACCAGTCTACCTTGCTCTTAAATGTGTACACAAGAAATGTTGGCCAACCAAGAATTATTAGATTTAAAATGTTGGCCAAACAGGAATACACCCTTTCCTGAAGGTAAATGGTTTCCCCTATGTAAACAGACAGAACGTTTTAAATTAGGTTTCTTAGTTGTTAGATAAATGCGAAATTATGTTGGTTTTGTAGTTACTTTCATTTCTGACATGGATTTCTGTAATAACGTCATAAACAAGGTTTTGAAATATATATAAAATATCAGAATTATAAATAATGCATTTCGTAACTAGTGTAAAGATAAGTCTCGTCATTGCAAACGTCAGTCTACAATCAGGTATGTCTATCTTATGAAAAGGAGTTACATGTTTCTAACATGGGTAATTACCCTTCTACATTACGTTACAATAGCCTTCAATTTCAAGTTTAGCTCATGCAAAAACAGGACGGACATTGCAATAGCCAGAGAAACTAATTACACATCACAACGAAACAAACGTTTTAATACAAGCACCATACAAGAGTGAGTGGAGTGGAGTGTAGTAATAGTGTTTTACGCCCCGGTTAAGAATCTTCCACTTATTTCGAGGCGGTCAGTTCTGGGATGTTGGAGGAAACAGGAGTGTCCGGAGAAAACCACCGAGCACTATATAGGAGAAATAAAACTCTTACTTACAAAATAAGACAAATGGTTAGACTTTAAACACAACAATAGTACATACATATCACAATAAGTGTATACTAGTATCTTTTCCGTTTCTCATTTACGTTTGTTTCATGGTAATTTGCCGTTGGTTTCTCTGGCAGTCGTAATGCCAGTGCTTTTGTCATGCTAACTTTTGAATACTTTATGTAATAAAAATTCAAAGAAAAACATTTAGCACTACTCAAGTCAATTATATTTTTTTGCAAAATTAAATCTCCTAGTATGATGCCATAACTCGATATTCCATGGAGCTTATAGTTTGTTTTTTTTTTCAATTCATGTTTTCAAGGATAAATTATGCGATTGCTTACAGAACTTTAATGGTCTTTCTAATGTTGAACCTATTTTTTTTAGTATATTCTGTATATTGATTTGTGCTTGGTCATTGTGCATCACGCTCGTGTCACTAAGGGAGACTCAACCCTTTGCTAAGTTGACGGCATGGAGAATCTAATTCCCTATCTTTGTCAATATATTTGTGATAAATTATCATTGCCTTTTCTCTATAGCATGAATTATGGTAGAAAGCTGTCTCTTATTGATGGGTCAGCATTGATCATGGGTTCGTTTCATTTATTAGTTCAGTGATAATCTTGAAATATCTGACAACACTTTTAATAAATAAAGATTCTACCACTTTCGTTTTCTTTCGTAGATTCGTATACAAAATTTTAAAGATTATTTTTATTTCTGAAAAATAATCTTTAACACTTTGGGTTGCAATGTTAAAAACAACAGTTGTTGTTAGTTTATTTTTAAATGCAACACACACACACACACACACACTCTCTCTCTCTCTCTCTCTCTCTCTCTCTCTCTCTCTCTCTCTCTCTCTCTCTCTCTCTCTCTCTCTCTCTCTCTCCACAGTCTTAGATCGAACCTCATTACTAATAAGAGATATGTCCAATATGCCCAATATGCCCAAAGAAATTACAAAAAGGCAAAAGTTTACAACAGTAGGCATTTTGTCTGACTTTTATCGAATTTGAATCCAAACATTTGGATCTCGTGTTAAATTCACTAATGTTTTATACTGTTGTAACAGAGTAGAAATATTCGTAATAAATACGACGGACCAATTAAACATACAGATCATGTGATATAAAAATACAGATCATGTGATTTAAAATACAGATCACGTGTTGTAAAAATACAGATCATGTGATATAAAAATACAGACCACATGATATATATGATTTATGCTTATAGATATCAAAAAGAGAACTTATTAAGTAGAGGAACATGATAGTGTTATGTTTGTGTGTCGGATTTCTATTACAATTTTTTACAGACCTGTTTTGTTTTATTTTCTAAAATTCAATATGTATTTCAATTTAATTTTCTAGAATAGAAATCTTTTATATTAAAAACAACTGAAAGTATCAAATACTGCAGACAGTTTATGATTTAAAAGATCATGTGACGATCGTGCATCAACAGTCTGAAATAAATTAAATTGCTGTTTTTCAATTTTAAACCATACTCTTGTTTGTTAACAACAGTTAAGTTCTATCTTTCTTTTATTATTAAGGACAGGTGCCATTCGATATCAGAAATTAATCAGTAAATGTTTTGTCGTTTTAATTTTTGAAACATGTTTAAAACTAAGGTTTATTACCCCTAATACAAAGCATCCCTTAGCATGATTTGGATTTACATAATTTTGGAACTTTGAATTTATTATTTTTTATCTATCAACTTTTTCCTTATTGTCAATGATGAGGAATGAATTTCCAAAATATGCACATATTAGGCAAACACTGATAATAATAAAACGTTCATTGGTGACCAAAATCACAGCTAATACTGTAAAACTGACGTTTTATCATCTCCTATTTGTTTTGATTTGTTTATTATTATATTTAAATGTTATGACTAAAAAAAAAGACCACTGTCGAGTCAATCTGCAAAATGAATCCTTGTCGATACTCTTATAGAATGTTTTTATATATACACGTGTAGTTCACAATCCATTATAATGGCATGGTAAACAAAGCCCAGGTAATAAGACAAATCATTGTTTATTTTTCCCAAGCACATCAAAATAATCAGCTATTTTTATAAATAGTAGAACAATATAAATTTCAGTACAAGAAAAAAAATCAATAATATAAGTAACTGTAACGTAAAACCAATATCCCTCAACACAACTCCCCCCTCCCTTACCGACTAAGGATGAAGTCTATAATTCATGGAATCTTATTACTTGCCGACAGTTTTCAGCATATTAAAGTAGTCTTGATAATTGATATTATAGATCGATGTTTAACCTTTGTTTTAAGACAGCGTTCAGTGTTCCTTTTATAGTCTTCATGATTTATTAAATATTCAGCTGCTCGTGTTGTGAACTCAAGAAAGTAATTTTGCACTGAAGTGACATTTTAACAAATTACACCAAACTGATCACAATTTCTATTTCAAGAAAAAATTTCTCAAAAAAAAAAAAACCAAAAACAATTATGACATTTAAGGTAGGGGAAAAATGGCTTTGTCTTGAACTTATTGTTTAGTTGGCATTGATATATACGCTAATGAGAGTTTAGTTGAGTAATGGTGTTTAACGTCCCAGTCAAGAATATATCACGTATATCGAGACATCGCCAGCTATAGGCGAAACTTCAGAAATTTTGTCTGTGCGTTGCGCTGATGGCATGATACAGCAGGTTTTTTTTATCGTGCCACGACTACAGTAACACGGGACCTCGTTTGTTATAAATTCCCATCCGAAAGAACCGTGACTTCCGTTTTGTAATTCCGAGTGCTTGGCGAAAGAACAGTCACTACCCACTTTTAAGTCTTGGGTCAGACCCGGTCGGGGTTCAAACCCACGACCTCCCACTTACGTAGCGAGCACTCTAGCAACTGAGCTACCGTAGTGGTTTCATATATATATATATATATATATATATATATATATATATATATATATATATATATATATATATATATATATATATACGCTAATGGCATGATGTGCAGAATATTTCAATATGTTCATTGTAAAAATAATCAAAATGCCTGCATATTGCAATTGTCAAATGTGAAATAGAAAACATTAACTGAATACACCTCTTTTATGAGTTCTAGCTATTTTGTACAATAAGCTTTTGCAGTAAATGCGAATTTCAAAACACGAAACTTGGGTCTGGTAAGTGCAAAATATGCACAGCACTGGTAAAATGCGACTCACAGTAGAACATAAATCAATGTACACACTAGTTTGTATTGTTGTGCTATTACTTTCTTATATTCCATTAATAGCAAAGTTTTGTAATTTTGTGAAAAACAATTTTGTTATAGGTTTTAAACCTTTCAAATATAACACAAAGAACCGGTACTTGTTCAAATCATAATGCCAAAAGCAAAGTAAAAACTTTGAAAACTGGTTGATTCAGTTGACATTCACATATTCTCCAAATAAGGAATTGCTAAGAGATAGAGAATTATCTATAACAAGTGATGTGAGAGAACAACTTGAGATACGAATACCAATAAGCATTAATACAGAAATAACCTAAGAAGTCAGAGAATGTGTGACCTTGACAAAGGTCATACAATTTATAAGCAGCGAATTTAAGACGAGACTACTTGATGGTTTTTTTGCTAATGTAATTAATGTTTATAGCAATATAAGTAACATAAGTTATCTCTAATTGGTATTTAAACCTGTAATAGAATTGAAGTGATATTGAGGATTTGATAATTCAAACTCCTTACCTAAGACGCCATAACAATATATGTTAACGGGAAGGTTGTATATGACCAAATGTTTCTGACTTGTTTAGAGGCACCATTAAATACTTGAATTGAGACAAATACATGACTGACAGTTTCTCACAATTACTAAATATACGATTCATATTTTGTATTCCGTTTTAGCTTTTAAATCTTTTAGATTCTGTAAGTGTTTTGGCCCGTTCCCAAATCCTATTTTCAGCTTTTTATAATAGGTCTTTAATTAAATGATTGAGATTCACTTTAAATGTCTGATGTATGGTGTATTACGAACATAAAAACATAAAAGTGAGGAAGTCGATTTATCAAAGCCAGTAGGTGAATAACAAGATTGTGAGGTTTCCATCAATATCCGTTCTCATGCATGAAAATTAAAAAATCATAAAAGTTTGTTATCCAAACCAATGACTTTGACAGAAATTAAAACAGTATTATGTAGTAAGGAAATTGGATTTATAGGAGTATTCCAGCGATTTCCTCTGAACCATTTACAAAGATAAGAATCCATCACTTTTAGTATCCATCAATCACCCCCAAAGACAGCGTACAATTAAGTGAATTATATTAAGGAACCTTATACAATAGTAACAGATAGACTTGTAGATAAATTACCAGCTCTTAAAGTCGGAGCTGGCAATGTCGTTACTGAGAAATACAAGACAGGGTTGAGACATTCTATCATTTAAATGTCTATCTCGTCTTTAATGGCTGCCTTTGTCCCCTATATCTTGTATAAGGGTATTAATTTCCTGATTAAAACTTATAGCTTCAATATGTGCAGATGGTCTGTACATGACTGTTGTCTCCTCAGCATACTTCAAGACAGATTGATATTTTCTTGACAGCAAAAAACTGTTCAATTACGTTTTAACAAGAAAACAAAAGCAACGAATCAATTTTTTTTCGTGATATCGTCTTTACGAATACATAGATACATAGTGGTATCGTCGGTTGAATGATACAGATCACAACACCTTGATTTAAATACAATTCGAAAATATGTTAGATATATAACACAAATACCAGTTAAATTTCGATGTACCAGATTTGCACTTTCTGAAATCCATTTCTCATCAGTGACACTAAGACCGAAAAGTTTGATGGATAAAAACCAAGTCGGATAGTTGAAAATCAATGAAATCCAAATCCAGCTAAGGAA
The DNA here is from genome assembly GCA_029721355.1 of Tegillarca granosa. NCBI lineage: Eukaryota > Metazoa > Mollusca > Bivalvia > Arcoida > Arcidae > Tegillarca > Tegillarca granosa. The sequence continues at coordinate 44,594,229 of CM056599.1, read as the reverse complement.
TGCTTTGCATGAGGAAACAAACCTTAGTTTTGAAATAAATTTCAAAATTTAAGACGGCTGAAAATTTTGCTAAATGGTAACATTGTCTGACAGCACAAAGTACTGCCTACTGAGTTATGGATACCCTCGGGGAGTTTTACTCCACCAGCAGCGGTACCCGCTCAGGGGTAGTAAATAATATCACACAAATACCAGTTAAATTTTGATGTGCCAGATGTGCACATTTCGGAAAATTCATTCCTCATCAGTGACACTAAGACCGAAAAGTTTGATGGATAAAAAACATAAGCTGAGAGTTGAAAATCAATGACTCTAAAGTTCCAAAATTATATAAATCTAAGCTGAGATAAATGGTCAGTTTTCCAGCCGAAGGTGCCGTTTTTTCTTCAGTTCCTACGCAATCCAAGACCTGATATAAGTGAGCAACTATTGAAAAGTATCATTACTAAACTCTCCATTTTACCATGCATGTATTGTCTTAAATACATTTAAATGTCTTGAAAAATTTAAGCATCGTTTTGTCAAAACTTAAAAGACCTGTATTTTATTAATATTGTGGTTAGTCTCCAGCAAAAACTTCATTGAATACTCTACCATGTACCACCGCTAAAAATTTTAATTAATACCGCGGATAGACTAAAATAAAAACATCATTAATTACTCTACGTTCGGTAAGTCACTAATAAGTAATTTATAGTACTAAGTACTCCTCCCCTTTTAATAATATCTTTAAAAATGTAATCATGGGAATTTTTTAAGATATAATATCTTACATATGATGATGTACAAATTTTAGTCAAAAACAGGAAATCATTTTACATCACTTTATATCAGGTTGTAATATGACCGTTTGGTTACCAAATACGCCTTCCTGGTGTCTATAATATTTCCTACCTTCAAATTGATAATCAATAGACAAAGTGTCCAGTTACATGAAGAAACAAAGTTATGATTTATATAATGGTGTTATATTGTAATGAATTTCTGTGTATCAACACGTGTGTTATTAAATAAATAATAACGCTTTGTAAAACTGACCAATGGACTAATCGTATTATCTTACCAAACAATTGTCACATTAATATATATTCTAAATCTAATCAAAATGTCTTAAAAACGATATTTTACATAAATCAAGAAGTACTGATGCAATTTACGAAACCATCTTTTCGTAAAATAAATTGAGAAAATTTGTCCCCTACATCTTGTATAAGAGTATTAATTTCCTGATTGAATCTTAAAGTTTCAATATGTGCAGGTGGTCTTTACATGTCTTGTGTCCCTTCAGCATTCAGCATACTTAAAAACAAATTGATTATTTTGTCGTTTTGACGGCAAAAACTGTTTACATATTAACAAGAAAACAACAGCGACGTATAATTGTTTTGTGATTTCGTCTCTACAGGTATTTAGTGTCTTCTTCGTCCAAGTAGTTAAAACGCGCCTATAGAGCATAACGTTCCTTACCACCTAGATTCGAACACCATTCCGAGAAAATCATGACGTAAGATAAATGGTCAGTTTCCTAGTCAAAGGTTGGTCGTTTTTTTCCTGTTTCCTCTGACTTTCAACTAACTGACTATCTCGATACAGACGAAAGATCCTTGAACGGAGAGTAAAATACCAGTATTCAACTCTTTATTCTATTCTTTGAGTATTGTTATAAAATAGTTTGGATTAATGTTAATTTAGTTTTGTCAAACAATTTTGTCTGTAAGACAGTTTGCAAAAAAGTGTATACCTGTATTTGTTTTATTTGACATTGGGGTTAGACTAGTGCAAAACCGTTCATTGAATACGCCACCGTGACTAACTTTACCAACGCTTTCAGGTTTCATTTCAAATGCAGGGCAAGGGTGGAACATTAAAATATTCGGTCATAAGGTATGAGTATATAAGTTTGAAAACAATTATCTGTATAGAATCATTGCTTTAAGTAGATTTCGTTTAAATCTGTTTGTTACTGATGAGGAATATATTTCCGAAATGTGCTCGTATGGTACATCAAAATTTAGAAGGTATTTAGTTAAATTATTTGCACAATTCTAGTGTTCATTGTTTCTTATGCAACCAAAAATGGCTAAAGATTGTTAACGCTTGGTAATTCACAAACAAGACACTTTTACTTGGGTACATCACTGCAAAGTGAAAGCATGATATGTTCTTGAAAAACAATATCTTACATATAGTTCAAAACTGGTACAAAAACAAGAAACCACATTATTATAACACGTTATATTAGGTTGAAATCGGTGTTTATGGTTTGCAAAACACATTTGTGGTGTCTATAATTTTTCCTATCTTCAAATTTAAAAACAATAGACAAAGTGTCCAGTTACATAAAGAAAGAAAGTTATGATTAATATAATAGTGTTGTAATGGAATTCCCGTGTATCAACACGTGTGTATATAATTTTTATACTTTTTTCAAACACTGTAAATTTTTAAAATTATCTTTTTAAAACAATTATTATTAATTATTATTATGGAATCATAGTATACAAAATATCACTTTTAATTCAAAAATTTAAAAAGAAATAACATCGCAAAGTGAAAGCATGACATGTTCTAACAAACAATATCTTGCATATACATGTGTAGTTCAAAATTGGGCCAAAAACTGGCATCCATATTAAAATAACAGTTTATATTAAGTTACAATCTGTCTTTATGGTTACCAAATACACCTGTGTGGTGTCAATAATTTTTTCCTACCTTCAAATTAATAATCAATATAGATACACGTGTCCAGTTACATGAAGAAACAAAGTTATGATTAATATAATGGTGTTATATTCTGTGTATTAACACGTGTGTTATTAAATAAACAATAACGCTTTGTAAAACTCACCAAAGGACTAATCTTGTTATCTTACCAAACTGTTGTCACATTAAAGATATACTCGAAATCTAAATATGTGTTCAATTTTGTCTTGAAAGATGTTTCGTTTTACATTAATTTTGGATCAGATGAGTTCTTATCCCATTTCACAATCATTTCTCGAATTTTTTAAAAATAAATTTTTAAACTTCGGCAATTTTTTTTCTTTTAAACAAACAATTACATAATTTTGACGAAACTGAATGAAATTTTTACATCATGAAATGGTCTTCAAAATGAAATTATAAATTTCCGAATAACACAATTATTGTTTTCAAATTTCTTTAATTTAAGAAAATTTGAGTTAAGGCATTATTTTAAACTGTGATTGCACTTCGGTTAAGATGTGGTATGTAAATGCTGCCCCACACTTTTGCCAGCACTGGACAGTAGGGGGATCTACTGATGAATTTATAATAGTGGCTACCGATAAGATAAGCGGTTACAATTTAACCGGAGACCACTAATCTTGTGACAACAAACAACTGTTATGGATTTCATCCATCGAATCATTAGGGAACCATTCTATTATTAAAAATAGGAAAGACTGTTAATTAATAACTAAAAGTTCGGACCAGAATATATGCAATAAACTTTTTATTCTAGTTTGGGGAGGGGGTTTACAATTTCACCAAAAATGTGTTCGATTGATTAATCATGCCTCTGACAAGAATATAAGGACAGACAAGCTCGTATCAATTAAATGATGATTAGTATAGATTTTAGACGTTTATGTGCCCAAAGACAAGACTATTTGAACGTTCCATGATACATAACTAGAAATCATTAGTTAATATATAACAAATACCTGCTAAATTTTGATGTGCCAGATGTGCACATTTCGGAAAATCATTCCTCATCAGTGACACTAGGGGCCGAAAAAGTTGACAGATTAAAAACATACGCCAAACAGTTACAAATTAATGAATCTAAAGTTCCAAAAATTTGTGAATCCAAATCCAGCTAAGGAATGTTTTGCAGGAGGGAACAAACCTTAGTTTTAAATAAATTTACAAAAATTAAGACGATTAAAATTTTGCTAAATGGTATATTTTCTGACAGCACAAAGTACTGACTACTGAGTTATGGATTGACTTATTGCATTGCACTCGATGTTTTACTTAACCTTTACTTCCCTAAGTAATGATTACATAATTCTGTAGTACTATGTTGTCTGTGTTACCAGTAATGATTACATAATTCTGTAGTACTATGTCGTCTGTGTTACCAGTAATGATTACATAATTCTGTAGTACTATGTTGTCTGTGTTACCAGTAATGATTACATAATTCTGTAGTACTATGTTGTCTGTTTTACCAGTAATGATTACATTATTCTGTAGTACTATGTTGTCTGTGTTACCAGTAATGATTACATAATTCTGTAGTACTATGTTGTCTGTGTTACCAGTAATGATTACATAATTCTGTAGTACTATGTTGTCTGTGTTACCAGTAATGATTACATAATTCTGTAGTACTATGTTGTCTGTGTTACCAGTAATGATTACATAATTCTGTAGTACTATGGTGTCTGTGTTACCAGTAATGATTACATAATTCTGTAGTACTATGTTGTCTGTTTTATCAGAGTTCTACCATAACTGTTTAATAATTCATGTTTAGTTGTATATTAACAAGAAGGGCAATATAATATCAAATTCGATAGATTGCTTAATTGTCTTAAATTGTATACAAATGTAAATATAACCTGGACTATTGTGATTGATCCCAATACCTCTGTCTATGGGTTCAACCAAGACGTTTTTGCCGTTTTAATCTGATACTAAGTAACAGGACCCTCTATTTACTAATAGGCAGCTCTTAACTACTCTGAAAGAGGAACTTGTGTAATCCCTATATTTCCCAAACAAGGGCAAAATAATACAGGAATCCAATTAAAAAGGTCTCGCTGTTTTGACAAAATCAATCGGTGTATCCAGAAAAGTTCGGTTCTTTATTAAAATAAATATAAATGATAAAATGATTAAAATTCTACTATGGCACGCCGATTCTGAGAGTGCATAAGCAGTAGCGGTTTGGACAGCATTCAACCATTAAACTATTGCTGTTACATATTACAATAATTATCTCTTGAAGTATTTTATAGTGCATCAATTGAAATTCTAATAATATTGGTTTTGGCAAAAACTCAAAGAAAAGTTAATAGCATTAAGTTTAAAATCAAACCTTAATAATATGTTATTTACAGAAAGAGGTGTTGCTGTCACCTATCGTATTTGGACAGCTTGCATACTTTAATTTTTGGCAAAAAATTAAAAAATTCAACAAAAAAAAAGTTCTGGGGATTTTCAGGCTAAAGCACTGGAGGCCTGCCATAGTCAAGTTGGGTTAAATTTGAAACCAAAATGACAATAAAACACAACCAAATCAAGATAATTTGGGGTTGTTAATGTGTTAAGCTTAAGTATATGCCACAACAAACCAGCAATAAAACTAAGCTGAATCATTAGTGTTTATGACTATTTATATGGTTATTTTTTTTTTAAATTTAGGGCTTCTTTAGACCCCGAGGGTAAAATAATTGGTAAATCCTGAGAGTAAAATAAAGGTAATTTATTGAAATAAAAATCACAAAAGTGATACAATATAAACAAAATCGATACAATGTGGTTGTAGATATAAGTCTGATAAAATTCATAATTCTGAATTGAATATACCTTGTTACCATAGAAACTGGATCTCATGTTTCTTACATTAAATACATAAACAAGTAATAAAGTAAATATTGAAATAAAAATATAAAACAATAAATAAGAAGCATAAAACGAATAATAACATTGTTTTTATGTTGCGGAATGATTCATAAAACTCTTAAGCTTTAACTAATATGTGAGTCATATATATTGCTAATTGTTATTTAAGAGGAAGTCAAGATTTCAATACGAAATGTTTATATCTTAAAAAGTATATAATATTCAAATAAAACAAACATACCAGTCCTTGTCCAAATCACATTCCCAAAAACAATGTAAAAACTTTGAAAGCTTGCAAAATTAGTTATACACGTGAACTTCCATCAAGGAAGTGAGGCCTGGTGATCCGGAAGGGTAAGCACCTCCTGTCTAGCTAGCTACACCCGTCAATTTTGAGAATGAAAGGAGCAAAGGACTGTGGTAAAACATGTAATTGACCAACCACTAATAAAGAATAGTTGACATGGTTAGAGTCCTTCAATAGCATATTAATGTTGAATTTATAAAGTCAGCAGTTTTAACATTAGTGTTTTTTTTTCTAGTGTTTCATATTTTTTGTTTCTGTTGTTGTATTACATGTATATGCTTCGTTGTGTTAGCTGTTTCCAGCTTTTACCAAAATATTTTTTTCAATTATAATTTTTTATTTCTTATAGCTAAAGCATGACAGAATAGAAAACTAGCTTAACAAAACGATTTTTATTGCTTTAGTTTTTTTAAAACCATTTTCAAAACCCTAATCAACAATTTTTGATAAGAATTTATATATTTTATAATATCCACGTGGCTATTGTTTCGAGCAATACGGTTGTGAACATGGACGTATGTGTGCTTGGTGACTTGTCTTTAAACCGGTTTTGTCATTGTTAAGTATTAAATTAACACTGAACTACCTATTTTCCTGGTGTAGTCTTAATAATTTCAATTTGGTTATTTGCGTATTATGTATTTTATGTCGTAATATGATTGTGTTGTTGTGAAATGATATGAATAAATAAATATTTTAAAAAAAGAATTTTTATTTTTAGGTCAGCTAGATATATTAGCGGAAAAAAGTAACTGTGCATGACTGAAATGTGAGATTATAAAATAATTTGAAAATGCAAAGCAATGAATAATTTCGCATTTGTTTATTAGATATTTCTTTACAAATTCATCTCATTGAAAAGGTAACAGATACTGTTATTTCATAAGCAGGGGACTAGAAACATAGCAGATAGTAAAAGTCAGTTCACAAGGCCAGTATCGTGTGTGACCACCATTAGCATTCACACAGGACTGACAGCGACGCCTCATAGAGTTGATTATATGCCTAAAGAATGCTTGAGGGATGTTGTTCCATATCTGGTCTAACTCTTGGGCCAACCCTTGCAATGTAACAGGCTGATTGGGCAGATAATGTAATCGGCGTTCCATTTCATCCCATACGTGTTCAATCGGAGAAAGGTCGGGTAAAACGGCTGGCCGAGGTAACACATTGACGTTATGATGTGCCAGAAAATCCATTGCAACCCGTGCGACGTGTGGTCTTGCATTATCATGCTGAAAATGACGTTACGTTGCTGTCCTTGAATGAATGGGATGACATTGGTCTGTAGGATTTCATCACGGTACCGTACACCGGTCAAATTCCCGTTGATGACTACCAGAGGAGAACTGTCATTCGCTGTGATGCCACCCCAAACCATTGCACTGCCCCCACCGAACGAACGTTGTTCCACCACACACGCGTCATGGAAACGTTCTCCAATGCGCCGATACACTCTGTAGCGTTCGTCACTGCTGTCCAAGTGAAATCTGGACTCATCGGTGAACATAATTTGTGTCCAGTCTCGTCCATTAAAGCGTAAATGTGTTCTGCACCATGCAAGACGAGCTGTGCGATGACGTCCGTTGTAGAATTGGACGGATTGCCGGACGTCGTGGGCGAATATGTCTTTCTCGTAAACGATTCCGTACTGTTTTGGGGCTGATTTTGCGTGAAAACCGACCCGTGCGCATGAAGCGTAAAAATCACGGGTCAATTGAATGCAATGATCAGAGCGATATGATAGAGGTATATACACTTACCATTTGTGCAAATTTTAAGATTTATACATTCAGTAATAGTAGCGAAATTATAAATTTTATTGATGCACATGTTACTTTTTTCTGCTAGTATATTTACATAAAGGTATATAAATGTTTGTTTATTTGATAACTTAATGACTTTCTTCAGGAAAAAATAGATAAAAGTTGATATTAGTATTGAAAGCTAACAAGAAATGACGTCTTTTCAAAGATAATTATTTAACTATACAATTGTTTTTTTTAATCCAGAATCTATTGAATTAACATCTTTATTAAAGCTAATATACACAATTTATTTATTTATTTATTATGGAAATGATATTTTGTAATAAAATGATGCACATTATTCATATTCGGGCACCATACTATTTATAAGGATTTAAAAGCAAAGTCATGATTAGAAATCCACAGACACATGTAGCATGGTAGAGAAAAATTGAAAATTCATCATGCTATATAAAAGTATTAATATACGACATGATTAAAAGGAATAATAATATAAATGATTTTATACATACGTCTTACACGTTATTGATGTTACTGGTTAGTACAATGTTGTAATTATCTAAATTGTTCGTGTCTGACCACGGTTAATTAAATGTTTGAGTATAATCTAGTTAATTAAACGCTTGACTATTATCCAGATAATGTCACATTTTCAGCGTGAGCCTTCAAATCTATTGTAATCCCGCAGATATATGAAGTCCCTTAATTAAAAGTTTTAATATGATTCGCGCTTTCACAGCGCCGTTTCCGACTTGTTGTAATAGGACCCCTCAGCACGAAAGTAAATCTAAAGAAGGAAAATTGACATATGTCACCGATTGATAGTCAAATCGCTAACTTTACGATTACATGCGTTTTTGATTATTTCAAAGGCACGTCCTAAATGAGCTTATGCGTATATTGTAAATGTATGTGCTTTAACACTAAATTGATGCTGAATCTAGCACATCGAAAAAAAACGTTTGAATTTTGTTAAATATAGCAAACTTTTTGATCACAGTATATACAAATATTGAGAAAACCAAGAGAGTTCCACAAAAAAGGGGAAAAATCACTAACTTCAGCAGGATGAAGTCGACAATGACCGCATAACAGCGAAATCTCCAGACTTTCTTAATTTTGTTTAGTGACTGACTTATCAAAACAGTTTGTTTAGAAATTGCAAGTTAATACAAAATAATAATAATAATAGTAAATTAAAAAAATAGATAAAAATAAATAAATAACGCAAATTTTTATCTTGCATAGATTTTATTTTATTTTATTTTATTTATTTATTTATTTTTTTTTTTTTTGGGGGGGGGGGGGGTTGTATGGAATAATAGGATGTTTGTATGGTGTTGAACTTGATTAGAGTTCACAGCAGCAGTACAGTAATAAAAAAAAAATACAAATCATCCCTAACATATCGCATTGCAAATATAACACTATAGTAAATCTTCCCGATGTTCGATATAGACATAGTGAAATGGTCTGCAGGGAAATTATGCTTTGTAGAATTACTTGATTAAGATACCTCGGTAGTATATTGGTCTTGTAATATTTATAGTTAAATTTGCATTGTTCTCGAACATATAGGCGTGTTTCGTAATAAATTCATTTCAGATTGTTGCTTATCTTCGATGATACTATGAAGTGGATATACTACAAATTGTTTGAAAAGATCAATACATATTCGAGAGAAAAGCATATTCTTTGTATATGTTTTGTATCTTGTTTGTAAAATTCAAACGTCTGACAATTACAATAGTATTGTTTTATATGAACACAACGTAATAAAACCAAATGTTTGATGAACATAAACAATGTCGATTGAAATCACAAGATCTTTCTATCTCCAAATGATCCAATATATCCGATTGGATATATCCATGGCATATTTCAAAAGTAAACAATGTGGTGTTTTCTTATAAAGTTCGAAAGACCTGAAACTGGACTGGACATGCCACAACAAACGAACGAAATAAGACATATGGTTCACACGTTTTAGACCAACAGGTTATAAAACATCCGACTCAAAAATTGACATCGATCTAACGACAACACGTTATACTTATGAGAACTTCCGTAAGCACACTCAAAAGCATTACTGATCTGTAATAAGCTTGTTCATTATATGATGCAGTCACTTACCTTTTCACAATTATCTTCCAGGAAAATCCATAAGTATAAAATAAACAGCTGATAGGTCACGAGTTCTCTATGACATGTTTAATATTGTCTTAGACTTACTCCGATACCACTTATGAGTATCAGATCAGACCGTGAAGAACAAATTCTTCTGACTTGATGAAGAGGAGTTGATTATAAATGACATATGAGTTTGTCAAAGTAAAGACGGTGTAATACAGTGATGGGGGTTTTCTTCAGTTTCTGTTCAATAAACTATTGTAGTAGCATATGTTGATATTCTATCGTAAAACTGTCAACGGAATAACTGTTATGAAGCTATAACGGAGCTTATTTCAATCGAATTGATCAGCACACTAATGTAATTGAATTGGTTGAGTGACACATCTGTTGAAGAAGTATACAGAAAATGATTAAAATACGACATGAGCTATCGGTAACATCTGTGGCTAGTATTAAGTGATAATAAACTTACTAAATAAGACTAATAATTTATTATCAAAGGCGTTCACTAAACGTTCTTTAAAAAGACATACGTTATTCATGTGAATTATCGAACGATATTTCGTAAAGTAACATAATTTGATCATCTATTTCAGATAAAATTTTAAAAATGGAATCCATTAATTCATTTAAAAAAATACTTTAAAGATTTCAAGCAATTAAAACTCTACATAAAATATGTAAAATTACACGAAGTAGGTATATAATAAACTTGAAAGTATTTCATATAAAGTTATTTTACCTCAGATAGTAAAACCTTGATCTATCGTTCTTGTAATTTATTTTACTTTTTTTTTACTTATTAATTAAATCAAATCAATTTACATAGAAATAACTCATTATCAAAAGACTTCAGAAATTTATATCCTATCCTTGACCGACAATAATAAATTTAATTAGATTAAATGTTGTAAGACCGAGGCCCTGAAATGAATAAAAATTCAATTTTATCATCAATTAAAAAAGTTTCTCTATGAACTCGTTATCAGTAAACATGCTTTTGTATTTGTATTTTTATTTTTATGGACATAGACAGAAATGTTATCTTAACATCTATCACATTAGGTAATGTCTTTAAAATGTAAGATAAGATGATAAATTATAAGACATTTTGATAAATAAACTACTTATCCAACGAAAACAAATTTGCAAAATGCCATTTATTCCTCCATTATAATTATGAGCAGACATATTCCTTTCATCATAAACTTCAACATGTTCATATTCTTTCATTTCAGTGATTAAATCTTAAATTAAAATATTCAGCATAAATTTCTTGACAATTAAAAAATGGTGATGCATATCTTTATTAAAAGCACATAAGACTTGGATAATTTATATATTGATACATGTATTAACACATCTTGTGTAATTTTATAAATACATTGATCATAAAGGTTCTATAATTAGCTTACATCATTTTGATTTTCTGACTTAATTAAGAGACAAGTTGTTTGTATTGATACCAGTTTTTCCTCTTTACTTTTATCAGAAACACGTGATTTTTGTTGAGCCTGGCATCGCCATAAGGTGAGACTTAGGTGTTACTTTACCGGAGACGGCAGTGGTGGACACGGCGGTGTGTCAGAATGTGAAAGTTTATGTTAAAGCAATGTATTTTCTACTCGATCAAAAACTAACCAGGCAAGACATTCAAATTCGTGGAATTCTTGTTATGATTCTGCATTTGTATAAGAATTGTTCGATACATGAAATCAACTCTTGTTGAAATGCAAATGTTTTGTCACATTTCTTGGTTTTTATTTGGTTTTAGTTATCAAAGAGTCAAACAACTAAGAAAATGTCTAATACCTTCCGATTGTCCATTTATAAAAAATTGTATATACCCGGTCATGTGTATGGTTGAATAAAAGAATGACTGATTCTTAATTAACGAAACTATAATTTATGATGAAGTAAGTGTTACTGTTGCTGAGTCGATTCTTCGTCCTAACTCAAGCAGCATCGAAAGTCAAGACTACTTACCAATAACGCTACCAGAGCAATTAAAAAAACACCATTTTGCTTTAAATTCTATTAGATCAAAATGGAATATTTGAATATCTTTTCTCTATTAAGTCACACCTTTGCATGTACTTTGTTGTTCGTGAAAACACCATTGGTGTCCTTTTTCTTATTGTCATTTGTTTCTTTTCTACACTTTGTTTTTTTTTTAATTGTAATGTGTTTGTTCTGACTTTTTTTCTAATTGACATTTTGTGTCTTGTTTATGAGTTCACTTTTTTGTTGTAGACATCCCTTGTCATGTTTATGACTCTTTCTGTCTTTTGTATTTTTATATATCGTTGTTTGTACTGAATTTCATTTCATTTCATTTCTATTTAGATTTGTGTTACCTTTACAATTCCTATACAAACCCATTTCTATACAGAAATATGATCTCCATTTATGTGATGGTCTATAATTTAAAAAATACAATCATGAGTTAAACACGCCTAATGAAAAACAAGATTATATTTCAATTTCTTTCGTATGTATGGCAATAAAAGATACATGATTTTGAAAATGAATATGTTGTTGTAGGTATAAATGTTTAAAAAAAACACACAAACATATATATATATATCCAGTTGCATTTAGATTGGCTGTCATCAACAAATAAGATTTTTCAGGTTATTTTCAATACCGGGGGGTGGGGGGTGGTTGTTAACTTAAAACTTGAATTCATAAGTTCTTATTCTTTGAATAGAAAATTATTGAGTTTAAATGTTATGATTTAATTTATATTTTGAAGAAGATTTGTAAGGAATACCATAAAGTATCTTGACAATTTACAAAACAAACAGTACATGCTACATAAATTAACATCTGATTTTAAATATATTGTCTTAATAATTTATATCATATGCAGATAGGACATTTATATTTGAAATACTTTTACTGGAATGTTGTTTTTCTACCGATACAATTCCATAAAACCTAATTGCACAACCTCAATCCTGTTAAAACGTTGAAATCAACATTCAAGCTATTCAGAAATAAAAAATTATAAGTCACTCTCCAATTTACTAGAAAAGAGAGTATTTCAGTTTATAAACAAATGTTCTGAAAGTGCCACCAAAACCGTCATACAACTTTTTATAATACAAACACATCACCATCCCCATTTTTATTAAAGATGTTTATCAAGCTGTTTTTGTCTTGTATAAAATGTCTAATGCTTAAAAGAGTATTTCTTAGTAAACATTGGACTGAACGATTCTGGACGAGTCTATGAATCAGAATAGTAATAAAAATAATAATTCTAATTATATACATGTATCTTGAATTATTTTTGAACATGTAACCAAAAAATAAATTAATTAAAGATACTGATTATACACATGTATCTTGATTAATTTCTGAACATGTAACCAAAAATATATAAATTAAACATACTGATTATACACATGTATCGTGGTTAATTTCTGAACATGTTACCAAAAATATATAAATTAAACATACTGATTATACACATGTATCGTGGTTAATTTCTGAACATGTAACCAAAAATATATAAATTAAACATACTGATTATACACATGTATCGTGGTTAATTTCTGAACATGTAACCAAAAATATATAAATTAAACATACTTATTATACACATTTATCTTGGTTAATTTCTGAACATGTAACCAAAAAAAAAAAAAAGTTAAACATACTGATTATACACATGTATCGTGGTTAATTTCTGAACATGTAACCAAAAATATATAAATTAAACATACTGATTATACACATGTATCGTGGTTAATTTCTGAACATGTAACCAAAAATATATAAATTAAACATACTTATTATACACATTTATCTTGGTTAATTTCTGAACATGTAACCAAAAATATATAAATTAAACATACTGATTATACACATGTATCGTGGTTAATTTCTGAACATGTAACCAAAAATAGATAAATTAAACATACTGATTATACACATGTATCGTGGTTAATTTCTGAACATGTAACCAAAAATATATAAATTAAACATACTGATTATACACATGTATCGTGGTTAATTTCTGAACATGTAACCAAAAATATATAAATTAAACATACTGATTATACACATGTATCGTGGTTAATTTCTGAACATGTAACCAAAAATATATAAATTAAACATACTGATTATACACATGTATCGTGGTTAATTTCTGAACATGTAACCAAAAATATATAAATTAAACATACTTATTATACACATTTATCTTGGTTAATTTCTGAACATGTAACCAAAAATATATAAATTAAACATACTTATTATACACATTTATCTTGGTTAATTTCTGAACATGTAACCAAAAATATATAAATTAAACATACTTATTATACACATTTATCTTGGTTAATTTCTGAACATGTAACCAAAATATATAAATTAAACATACTGATTATACACATGTATCGTGGTTAATTTTTGAACATGTAACCAAAAATATATAAATTAAACATACTGATTATACACATGTATCGTGGTTAATTTCTGAACATGTTAACAAAAATATATAAATTAAACATACTGATTATACACATGTATCGTGGTTAATTTCTGAACATGTAACCAAAAATATATAAATTAAACATACTGATTATACACATGTATCGTGGTTTATTTCTGAACATGTAACCAAAAATATATAAATTAAACATACTGATTATACACATGTATCGTGGTTTATTTCTGAACATGTAACCAAAAAATAAATAAGTTAAACATACTGATTATACACATGTATCGTGGTTAATTTCTGAACATGTAAATAAAATTTCTCTACACAAACACAAAATCAATACATTTAAAATCAAATGGAATATAATGATTGCAGTGTATTTAGATAAATCTATACACCGTCTTGACATAATTGAACCATTTTGTACAAAATTGAGACTGATATTAATCAGCACTATATTAGACGGCTAATGATAATGATTTGATATTCTTCAACACGACTCTAAGTCTTAATGAGTTGTCAGCAATGTAAGGCGATCAGGCTATGTGTCTTCTATGGTAGAATGAGTGAATCAATTTTCTTTTCTAGAAGTGCTATGTTTTAATGAAATTTCCACGATATCCACTACTTTTAAAGGATAACAGTGCTACTATTTTCACACCTGAAAGTGTGAGAAATAGCACTCATGCTTTCTTCATTCGATGTTACAATTCAACCACCGTTGTGATTTTAGCGTTTTTGTGATTTTGAATTTTAATTTGAAAGCTTAAAATTTAAATTCAAAATTTTAAATTAGCGCAATTGGGGGTCATTGGTGAATGGTTAGGACCTAAAACATTCTCATTAGGTATCACACATATGTAGATTAATTAGAGACAAAACTTAATATATGGCTTGCCATCTGATTTTTAGTAAAGCATAAAAATAAAGAATGGCATACAACTCATTAAAAATAATTTGATCCATTATGCCCAAGATACCAATGCGTGCAGAATGGTAATTGATTAAAATAAAGTTTTATCTTGTAATATACAAATTTGTCTGAAGTGAGGCGGGGGTTGTCACATCTTCAAGACATACACAATTATTTCAATATGTCCGCATATTTTTCAAAATTTGTTGTTGATTACAATGAATCACACATACATTGTCCACTGAGGATTCATAGTAGTGATAGACTGTTAGACTTAGTTGGCACAGATTTTTATCTTCCTTTACTCACCCGATTATTCGACATTAAATCAATAGTGGTATGGATATTGTTTAGTTTGAAAATTAACTGTTTCCTAGTCCCTCCTACACTTTGCCTTAAGATAATGTATTTCTCAACGTGCAGAATGTAGAATGAAAACCATCAATAGCGAAACAGTAGCCAAGACCAAATTATAGCAGACTAAAATAATAGGAATAATAAGAAAACACATGATCTACGTGCTTACTTCATTATGGTGTTGTTATTGAAATAACTTCAAAACAATAATTTTGTCAGTTAATTAAAGTTTTAAAGAAATTGGAATTCTGAAACAGGAAATCACTTTTCTGTTTTAAGCTTACATGGTCTGTAGGTATTGTCACGTGACCGTCGCGAATTTGAAAATCAACAGACAAATAAAAGGAAATGCCTGTGTGTTCGTTTCTTGATTTTACAATTAAAATAAATGATATTTAAATATAAAACACAATAGAAGTGATGGAAGCGGGTTTCTAATTTGTTATTTTCTATGGCATATCGGTAATAACATCCAAGACCCCTGTCATGATAGTTACTTTTCTAAACGATTTGTTCGTCAATAGTCAGGGCGTATCCGGTGATCGAGTAGTTTTATGCATGCGCTTACAAATTACAACACCTGTCAACATTAGGTTCCGTTCTTAAACAGTGTAAAAATGCAATTTCTAATTGCTTTAATAGCAAATTAAATAATATTATAAGGCGATTCTTTTAAAAATTCAGCTCAGTTGTCTTTTCTCATTACACCAAAGACTGAGTCGTATTATAAATTAGTTGGTGATCTTATACCCATATCATTTCATGTTGCCATGTTGCCAGTAGAAAATATATTTTATTAAATCATTTATGAAGTATGATAATGGGAATGATGTAGGTTATTCTACCTTAAATTTTAGTAGCCTTTTTGACAGCTAATTACTTTGGAAAGAATCAATGACGAAACCAATAAGGATCTACGGATTATATGTCCAACAGCTGGTTTCTGTCCCCTTTACGTAAAAATAGGACTTGCTTAAACGTTATTTCCTAAGTATAGCGTATTACATTTTCGCATATGTTTATAAAACAAATTTTCAAATTTTACTTAATAGAAAAAGTTTATCAAAAATAAAAATATTGTATTTCTTTAAAATTTAAGATTATTGGTTTGTTATAAAGCAAAGCAATGTTTTTATTATTAGATGTGCGGATGATATGCGTAATGGTTGACCGTCGAACAAAAAAATAGCTACACCAATAAACTATTTAATCTAGTTTCTTTCCAAAGTCGGAAGGCATTTTACCAATGGTCTGAATACGTGTTTGTCCTTCTTTGTCTTGATTATTTAAATTTTTACAAATTTAGTTTTAGCTTTTTTTCTGTTTCGATGCTATATATTAACGAGACCATTATTACACTACAAGTACAGCAATCTGCATTAAAAAAAAATCTTAAAAAGTACATTTCAAAGTACTTTTTCAAACACCCTTCATCACAACTTTCAGGACCATTGCCTTATATATATGATATAACGACTCTCTTTCTCTCATCCATCTTGGTTGTGTCTTATGACTGAATATCTACCTTGTTTTCGTTTCAAATATCTGTAAAAATGGTTATACGACGTTAAACAACATTACAGAAGTAAAAACCTTCCTCATTTTAAAATATCGATAAAAATGCATCAAATTACCGATCTATAAACAGGAAGCTCGTTAAAGAACGTCGGGTCTAGATAATGACTTGAACATGTCTTTAAAATCGTTATTTCATCCTATCAGACAGATAGCGAAAGCGATTTTAAAGACCAATATTTCTGTTAAAGTTAGACTTATTATATTTTTGCTTTTAGGATGTGAATTCATCATGTTTTTACGTGTCAGAATAACAGAAAATGTATCAACATTCTTTGAGGAACTTATCTTTAGTCTGGTAAAATAATTACGTGTGTGTTTGTTTGGTATGTAAAAAACCTGGCTAAACATTTGTTTGAGTAACGAATCGTTAATTATATCTCTGTTTAACTATTGGGATCAAATGGGTATTTGTAAATGCAAGGTCAATATTTTTCTTCTCATTAATCATTTCTAGACTTAAAACTTACTTTGAAAATTGGATTTTCTTTTAAATCCGTAAATTTCAGGTTTGGTTTAATCACGTTATGTGAAATTTGCGATGCACTAAGGTAGTGCCGATGTATTCCGAATACAATAATTTTTTTTCCAGAATATTTCTGTTCGATGACAGAGCTATAGTTACTCTGACAATGTATCGACGTTGATATTACATTTTAATGCGTAATTATGCTTACTTTTCATAGAAAAACCCAATTAACTTGAATTATGTGCATCCGCGATTATTATAGAATATTTCTGTAGAAAGAAAATTGCCGTGTTATGGGAATTATATTTGTCAAAAATTGCGATTTTAATATCTGAAATTATGTTTTTAGTGACGCATTTTGTCGTATGCGCAAAATAGTCCGCCAATTGCCTTGTTTTTTCAACATGTCAAATCCTAAAAGCGGTAAGATTTTACTGTGTGTAGAAATGTGTCATGCTTATTGCGATTGCGCATAGTGATTTTCAGTTACAACTAGACTCAAGTAAGTGAAAAATACATAACTCAACTCAAGTTAATTCGATTTTCTATGAAAATTACGCATAATTCACTGCCCCAAAAAGTGACTCAAAATATTACTAGGCCTAAAAATTGTTTGATTCTGGTAACGTGTCAAAAACATCTAAGTAGGGTAGTTTGAAGCGAAATATATCATTTTACGGCTCGGAACCTGCACCAGAAACCATGCCATTTTTTACATCAGAATCACACAAATGTTTTGATACTAGTAACACTTGAACGGTTTACAGAAGTTCAAAGCGTTTTAGTTTTATTATCAGAAATCTAGGAAAAAAATTCGGTTGAGATGTTTCTCAATCCGAATAAATTGACGTAGTCGGGCCAAAAACATTAGGGTCGGGCAAAATTAATAGGTAGGGTTGGGTTACCCGATACACAATTTTAGGCCCTATTGTTTAACCTATTTTACATAAAGCTAAGATAATGTATTCTCGTGTTAAACGTATATAAAACACATAGAGTTGAGAGTTGAGTAATGGTGTTTAACGTCCAAGTCAAGAATATTTTACTTATATCGAGACGTCGCCAGCTATAGGCGAAAGTGGGGAAATTTTGCCTGTGCGTTGCGCTGATGACATATACAGCAGGGTTCTTTATCGTGCTACGTCTTCCGTGACACGGGACCTCGTTTATTTTAAGTCCCCATCCGAAAGAACCGTGACTTTCATTTCATAGTGCCGAGTGCTTGGCGAAAGAACAGTCACTACTCACTTTCAAGTCTTGGGTCACACCCGGTCGGGGTTCGAACCCACGACCTCCCACTTACGGAGCGAGCACTCAACCAACTGAGCTACCGCAGCGGTTAAAACACATAGAAAAGCAGCGGTCCTTATGATAAAGCTTGTGGCAATAAAATGCAAGGTTGGGTGAAAAAACTTCGATTTCCATTAATTAGAAAAAAGTTACTATTCCAGTAAATTTGACTTTAATTATTTCTATAGAAGCTTGTGTTGTAAATTAATTATTTTGGACAAGTATTCTAAAATTCAGTGATGTTATTTATAGAACGTTTAAATAAGTTATTAAGAAGCTGGTAGATAGTTACGTACCAACTTTGATGTCTGCTATCATCACTTTGTAAGTAGGTAATTCGAAACTACGGCTATCAAAAGTCTGATTAATGTTGGTGCAAAAATTTTAATTATTACAGATAGAAAAGGTATTTGAAGACATAACTTTTTTTCGTTATTTTGTGTAATATTATCACGTTTTATCATTAATGTATAAAAGAGAAATTCATCATGTGTTGCTAATAAATAATCTGATGAGGTAAACATGTATTGCACGTGAGAGGTTCTCTGTGTTTTTTTCCCCTTTAACTCTTAAATGTTGTTTTAGCTTGCTTGTTCATCTAGCAGATTCTGTTTATAATTTTAATGTTATATTGATATTATAGTGCTTCGTGTTTGACTTAACCTGCCTTTGCTAAATGACTATCAAATGAACTGATTTCAGAGGTAGTGAGGAACAAAGATGTTTTTTTTAATCCAAGTAAGATTTTTTTGCACTTATACTAAGACAGTCAATTCTTGGATGACGGAGAATTGATTAATTGATTGATTAAATGGTGATTAACGTCCAAGTCAAGAATATTTTACTTATATCAAGGCGTCACCATTTATAGATAAAGGTACATAAATTTTGCAGTGGGCTCAGGGCAATCTACAGGGATGGTTCTTGAGCGCCCACCCTGAGACCGGGCATCGGTTTAAGATCTCTTCTAAAGGACCCCGTGACTTTCATCTCTTAAAAACGAGTGCTTAGCGGAAGAACAGTTACCACCTTTTTCCATGCCTACCAACTGAGTTTTCATAGAGTAGTGGCGGAATACTGAGTTTCACCGCCGAGTTTCATTAAGCCAACACACAATCTCTTTCTTATTGTAATTCTAACCTTGTCAAAGTGAACCGAATCAAATTAAAATTTTGTGCTCTTTTTTAAGTTTGAGTAGTCTATACTTGCAGGTTATGTGTGAAATGGACAATAGAAACATCGGGAATGACCACAAGAAAAAAGAGAAAAAAAATACGTTGCTGGGATAGAAATGAATGGCATGAAGACAGTAGAGAGACTACGTAGAGGCCGTCAATAAGTAGTTGTGAAGACAAAATTACACCAGCAATAATTAACTTCAAATATTTGAAGAATATGGTAAGGTAAAGAACTTAAAGTGCAAAGAGAGAGAGAGAGAGAGAGAGAGAGAGAGAGAGAGAGAGAGAGAGAGAGAGAGAGAGAGAGTAGATTGTAATTTGTTATTTTCATTTTTACGAAATGCAAGTTATATATTTTCATTTTTACGAAATGCAAGTTATATAATACAGTTCAAAAGAAGTAAATTACAATAAATCTCATGTTTCAATTCTTTTGAATATTTTTTTTTCAGAAAATTAAAAAAAAATGACATGTCAATATATTATCTTGAGTAGATGATAGCCAGATATTAGATGTCACATAAACAACTATAAAGTTCTGGATCTGTTTTAACATCTTCTATATTGTCTTCCGTTTTATGAAGACATTTAACTTCAAATAGATACAGCAAAGAAACGAGTAACTCTCAACATCCAAGCCTCTTCAGAAGTCGGAGAAGTGTTGAACCATTATTGCGTAAACGATATTGCTTTGCAATTGAAAACTTACAAAAATCAGTTCTAAGATAACAGTTTTCCGATAAAATAAATTGCTTTTTGTACAATATAGAAGAATAATTATCATGGTATAGATTTTTAACGAGTGTAGTTTGAACTGTGGTGATACACAAGAATATAAGTTTATGGTTTAATATCGATATATTTGACATGAAAAAAGGAACAGTATTTTTGATTGGTGAATTAAATTTTCAAGACGTCATCACCTAAGTTTGAACAAAATTTTTATGCATATCATGAAGCTGAAGATGAAAAAAATTGAACCTACTAAGTTAAATTGTTTTAGTTGTTGGTTGTTGTTGTCAATAATGACAGCACTTATTATTTTATTTCGAACATTGAGAAGAAAGGAGGAGACACCTTTTTCGTCTGCCAATTTTTTTTCTTTGAGAATTCAATATGTTAAAGACGAACTCTGCTTGTGTTTTTATTATTCCTTTTACTCATTAGTCCTAGGCTTAAAGGCATTGGTCTACAAGTGCGCTTATGGATTACAGTACTTTCCACCGCCTAGGTTCATTCTGGTTTCCTCCACAATCTAGAACTGACCGCGCATGGATTAAAGAAAAAATTCTTTGACAAAGGCGTCGTTAAATACGATCACTCAAGATCAAACACGATAGGCACATTAGGGTCACAGCTTCTCTCACTGTCTAGATTTGATTTCTATTTGGACAGTATTAAGAAATCAAGCTGATTTTTTTAACATTCCGATTTTCTTCGCCATCACAGAACTAACCATCTCAATATAATGTGAAAGAATCACAACCCTTCTTTAATCAAGACAGTAATTTGCATGGCCTCAGTGGTGTGAAGAAACAGGACAATATTTGAAGCCACATTAGGCTGAATTGTGGTTCTTTGTAAAGTAAATCCTAAACATTCCTTTTGGAGCCTTGCAACGCTTGAGTCTTTTTTGCTCCAAAAATCCTTGATTTTCAAGTAGGCTTAACTACTCAGTCGAACGTTTCCACGCTTCTTTGTATATCTCTAAAAAGGTTTCAGTATGTAGCAAAATCCTTACAAAATCACTGACAGATTTAATTAAATGTCTGAAGCATTCAACTCTCGAGTCAAGACGCAACTTAATTCAAAATCAAGACGAATTAATCCATTTATAATAGAAGCTTTGTAAAAAATAAACTGAACGATCCTATTTCTTATTCAGTATTGCCTGCAAAGTTTACTTCTGTAGGTAACTGAACTCACAACGTGTGTTAATCATGTTTTACCAAATTGATGAACATAAAATATAATCGATTCTTTACGCCATTGACTATCATTGTCGTGTTTACTGTGACATGAACGGAAAAAAGAGACAAAATTATATCCATGACTAATTGTGTAATGATGTTGTATGTTGTATTAGCATGTAAGCCCAGGGGAAATTAGACCCACTTTCCTACTTTCACAACGAAGTAATTGCTGTTATTACGTTTACCTGATCAAATACAAGCCTAGCATATTGTAGCATGTACATGGATATCTGACTTGATCAACTAAAGCCTACAGTTCTAAAGGTGTTCAGATAAAAGCGTCAAAGTGTTTTTATTGTTTTCTTTCCTAGATTAAATTCCTCAAGCTTGAGGCCTAAATTTAATTATCTGTGAAATATGCCGTCACGCGCATTGACTTATAAAATGAATTTTTAATTATGTATTTTGTAATTCAGTTGAATGCTTCTTGTACATTAAACAAAGCATTTTTCACTTAACATTTATTAAACACATTTAAGCTCAACACAACGCTAGTATAAAAATTAATTTAAAAAATAAACAAAACAATGAAAAAGAGAATAAAATTGAATTGAAAAAAATAAAAAAGGATATCAAACTCATTACCATAATCAATCTTTGCTTAAAAAGTACAAAGTTTGTTTTGTTATTGCCAATGTACAACTCGGTTGTGTTTAAGTTATACTTTCACATATAAAAGTATAGAACTCGCCTGGTTATTTCTCATTGTATTTTGCTATTACTAAATACCAAGTTACCGCGATCTACAACAAAATGAAGTAAACACTGACAAGGACATTGAGTGAAAAGCCTACCAAAGATAACATACAAAATATGTTATATACAAAAATTAGAAAAAATGTTTCAATACCATGTATAGGGACATATCTCTGTTGGTTCAAAAGTTTTTTCAAAATACTTTTATTTTAAATAATTCTAAATCATACTTTTAATCGCCATTATGATTTCGAACTATCCCTTTGTATTTTTTCAATTTATTTTTTTAAAGGGTCAGTTTATACTACAACAATAATTAACAAACAAGACGAATACGAGTCTGTCGATTTTTGTCTAAAATAAGTAGTTATTTACGACTTTATCAAGTATAATTAATCGGTTTTCAAATTGCTCTGACGATCTAAAACTTTATCTTGAGTCACTTTTAAATTTATTGTCATCTTTAAAATCACGAAAAATAGAAAAAAACCAAATAGGAAAAAAATAAAGAAATAATTAAATTAAAAATATAGAAAATGCAATATTGCAAAAAATAAATAAATGAATAAATAGATTAAAAAAATTTACAGAAAATAAAAAAATGAAATAAAAATCTGAAATGCAACATTCAAAAGTGACATAATGAAACAGAATTGTTTATTCAATACTTTTTAAAATCGACTAAACCAGACACTCTAAGATAAACAATTTGATAGAAATGATTCACATTTAAGTAAATTGATTGGTTTTGATAACCCATAGCAAGTCTGGTTACAAGAAATTCCACTTAAGATTGTCTTTATTTGATACCAGAACATGCTATAGGATTGAAAGATGACATAGAAGTGCTTTTGGATGATTGCAATGTACTGTCTATAGGAAAAATCAATAGAGAGAAAACAGATCCGTTTTATAACAGTAAAACAATATAAAGATTTATATCTGATGTGGGAATTCTGGCTTTAATGGAAGATCTAATTCCTACTTTCTGAGAAAACCATGGTCAGTATTCAATTAGAAAGACGTTTATCTCATAATAAAATATCTTTAATGTAATAAAATGTAACACAAACACGCGTTTCTGTAAATGGAAATGGTTTTTGTAAATGGGAAATGTTAAGAAAAGGACGTGGTTATTTTTATTTACCGAATTGTATAAAGTTTATAAGAAAAGACTAACATTTTCTGTGATGATGTAAGAAATAACCAATACTGTATAGTAAAATGAATTGAGACTATCAAAATTTTCTACTGGAAATCTTGCCCCCTTACAACAGATGTATCAAACATGTGCAATTTGCTAATCTTTAAATCTTAAAATTTCACAAATTAGCACAATACAAATGAATAAAGTGTTATTATTGTTAACGCACATGACATTGTATAAAATGATATACAAAACAACCACAACTCATTTTATAAAGTTAGCTCTTATTAATAAAGAGTGTCAATACTCGGATGTATTTTAAAACATTTATCTAAAAGCAGCACTTTGAAGAACATGCTTAAACAAAACAAATAAAATGACAAAAAAACTAATCAACATATGCATACAGATACACACTAATAAGATAAATATATAACACAGATACCAGATAAATTTTGATGTGCCAGATGTGCACATTTCGGAAATTCATTCCTCATCAGTGACACTAAGTTTAGTTTGTTTTGAATAAGTTTCAAATTTTAGACAGCTGAAAATTTTGCTAAAGGGTACATTTTCTGACAGCACAAAGTACTGCCTACTGAGTTATGGATACCCTCGGGGAGTTTTACTCCACCAGCAGCGGTACCCGCTCAGGGGTAGTAAATATATAACACAGATACCAGATAAATTTTGATGTGCCAGATTTATGAAATAAAACACAAATATACCACACAAAAAAGCAAAAATATTCAAATTTAGTTATACAGAGTAAAAACTGGCAAATTTAATTATACACTTTCATTAAGGAAGTGATGCCGGGTGCTCCGGAAGGGTAAGCACCTCCTGTCTAGCTAGCATAGAGAAAAGATTATTGTTATAACATTAAAAAGGTATCATTAAGGATATTTGAAACACTAATGATATAACTTAAAGACAAATACACGTATAAACTACAAATCTATGAAACAAACAAATAACCAAACGCCCCTTCTGCAGTAGATAAATAAGTAAACAACAGTAATCTCAAATGTCACAACAGTACTCTTATTTACATGCATGCACTCCGAACATTTGCTAATTGCATTTTTTAAAATACATAAAAAATGAATATGAACTAAATAAATAAAGAATAAACATGTTTTGGGAATAGTTCGTAAGATTTATATTGTCATTGTTTTTGGTAACATAAGACAAACAAATCTCCCGAAGGGAACTTTGAAACGGTTTGAATACTTTTTTGTTTTTTGCGTTTTCACTTAAAACTTTTACTGTAAAAGGTATTTTTAATTAACACTCTATCTAAAGATTGTTGCCTGATAATGGTTTTAATTTTTTTTTAGTTTTTCCTTTTTTAAAAAAGAATTTGAAATATTTCTCATGCGTTAAAACCTGCAGCGCTTAAGACTTCAC
The DNA here is from genome assembly GCA_029721355.1 of Tegillarca granosa. Taxonomy (NCBI): domain Eukaryota; kingdom Metazoa; phylum Mollusca; class Bivalvia; order Arcoida; family Arcidae; genus Tegillarca; species Tegillarca granosa. The sequence continues at coordinate 44,568,961 of CM056599.1, read as the reverse complement.
TTAAAGCGTTTTCTCATAATGAATGGGGAATTACTTCTATTTCAAAAATAATGCGACATAAAGTAACATTATACAGTGAAGAGAACGATTATTTATACTGGAATATCTATTAACTCGACCACAGAGTGTATTACATAACACAATAAATGACCAGAGAAGCAAAAATCACACTACAATAAATCAAACTGGAAACAAAACACCAGATAAACACAAATGGAACCTTTTACTTTAGACCACAACCGGACTTAAATGTCACGTGACGTAATTCGCGTGCTATTATTTTGATAACCATAACAAAAATACTTTTTTCTTTGCAAGCAGAAGTCCTTAAATAAATTTGATAAGCACATGTGAACTAGATAAATCATAACATTTCTTTTCCTGAAAACTTTTTTTCATAATTTCATTATATTTGCTTCTGTTCTTATACGGACCTTTATTAGACTGCCAGAGGCAAGTAATGCTTTAAGTAAATTGTCATCAATTCAGTTTCAAAAGCTGAAAAAAAAAGTAGCACAACTTTGATTCTAAGAACCAGAGTGTGCATTTCGTGAGTGAATTCAACTTCATCGTGTAAAGTCAACATGGCGTTATCACCATATAAAATATTCGATCGACTTTGATCTTTAAATTGTCAAAGCGTTGATACTTGAACTGTTTTCTCCAATCAAACTAATTGTATTTGTTTAAGTGATTTAGTTGAACGTTCTTGTTCTTGATACAGTTAATTTGTAAGTACATCACAAAATTAATTTCAGTTACCGTTAATCAAAACACGTTGGGTGAATCTTTGTGGTTTTTCTAGAGCATATTTTGTAAATGCATCACAAAATTTGATTTTAGAAATAAAACTATTTCCAATAAAGCAAACTATTTGATTGGCATTTTTCTTGTTTTAATACCTTGAATTTAACGCTTCGAAGCACATGAAAAGAAAACTGAAGTTACTCGTAATCGTTTGAAGTCATTGTTAAATACAATATTTTTATCAAAAGAAGCTATTTCAATAAGTTAAGTATCGAAGGCACAATTCAAACAAAATAAATTAGTTATATGCACGCAATAAACTTGTTGTTTTTCTTATATAAATAATTGCTCTATGGTTAAATTAACTAGGATATGCCATTCGGCTGTAAAATTATATCTTAAAGAAAATTCTCCCTTTTCTTTCCTTCTTTACGTTAAGTGTTTTTATACTTTTCGGCCCTAGTGTCACTGATGAGGAATGATTTTCCGAAATGTGCACATATGGCATATCAAAATGTAGCAGGTATTTGTTATATATTTACTACCCCTTAGCGGGTTTCTCTGCTGGTGGAGTAAAACTCCCCGAGGGTATCCATAACTCAGTAGGCAGTTCTTTGTGCTGTCAGAAAAAATTCCATTTAACAAAATTTACAGCCGTCTTAATTTTTTAAATTTATATAAAACTAAGTCTGTTCCCTCAGCAGGTATTGTTATATATTTACTATCCCTGAGCGGGTTTCGCTGCTGGTGGAGTAAAACTCCCGGAGGGTATCCATAACTCAGTAGGCAGTTCTTTGTGCTGTCAGAAAATATACCATTTAGCTAAATTTTCAGCCGTCTTAATTTTTGAAATTTATATAAAACTAAGTCTGTTCCCTCATGCAAAGCATCCCTTAGCTGGATTTGGATTCATATAATTTTGGAACTTTAGATTAATTATTTTTCAACTATTTGGCTTATGTTTTAATCTATCTAACTTTTCAGTCCCTAGTATCACTGATGAGGAATGATTTTTCGAAATGTGAACATATGGCACATCAAAATTTAGCAGGTATTTGTTATATTTAATACCCGATAATAGCGAAACAATCCTTGTATACGTATTTACAAATATATGTGATAGAAGAAAACATCTCTGTTTTCATACTTAGTTCTAATCTACATTATTATCTCTCTTACTCTAAAATGTAAATTTGAAACATAAGACACTGTTTCCTCAGTTCAATTATTTTTCTAAAAGTGTCTTTGTCCTTTTGGGAAATTTTGATTGACAAATGGTTATCGCTATCAAAAGAACAAATTGTTTATACCGGTGAAATTTTCTGGAAAAAGTCCAACTGATTAAAACACATTATTTCTATCTAAAGATTGTAACTCAAACGCCTTTCAAAACATTAGTTAGATCCTAATGACTTTCAAAAATTCATCATTTAAACTCGTGGTATCTTTTTAAGCACTACTTTTGAGGAACCGTATCGATATTCAACCTCGCGTTCAATCAAATCTAGTGTTAAACATGTCACAATATCTGGAATTTATAGTGCTCTGGTTTTACTAACAATCATGTTCGTTGAAGATTTCTGTATGATCTCTAATGAAACTGAAGATGGCAAGTTTGCTACGTATAGTTCTAAAGGTTTATATTTATCTCCTTTTCACAGAGAAACGAACGGACATGATAGCAATGATGTGAAATGTGCAGTTTTGTTAAATTAAAGTCTATATCACTTACATCGAGACGTTATCAGTTTACGTTCCAAGACAAAAGAAAAGTCTTTGCAAAAGTTCTTTTAACATTGATCGGAAAAGAAATCTTATTTGTTTGTACAAGGGACAAGGTATTTGAAATCTAATTTGAAGGAACAGAAAAATAAAATACAGAGCCTTTAGAGACTAGTAAAAAGGAGAAAAGTTTAAATTTTTATTATTTTTTCTGGATTCAGAAAGATCATCCGAAAATAAAACAGAAAGTTTATTTTCCAATAATGCATAAATCGAAAATAACAATGGCAGTATGAGTATATTGTACAACTGTATGACCAATAAAATTTGTATTTTATATGCTCTGGATGCTAGCTGACATTGATTTTTGTAAAAACATGGTTGTTATATTGCTATCAAGTAAATAAATAAAGGCTATGAAAAATTACCCTGTCCAAACGAGAAATAACTATGCTTTAATGGAATAGATACAAAGAAAGTAAATCGATAGCTCATATTCCCATATGTAAACTTGGATAAACAGACAAAACACACGTATCTTTGAGAATCCTTGTCCCGAAATGTAATAAATGATCAGCGCAGATAAATGTTTGTTATTTAAAAATGTATTTGTTTTTGTTGTTTTTCTGTGAGGGAAATCCATATACCTTGAGGCTTATTTTGACTTTGTCGAACTGTTTGTCATGCTTGTCTGAATTTCCTCACTTTATGCCTCGCGGATGAGAGTAGGGTCATAAAAAAACCCGGGATTTTTCTATACCAACTGTCTCATTTTGCTTCAGACTAAATACGTTAGTGAACCGTAAAATGTTATGTAACCCAAATCATTATGCGAATGATCCAAAATATTTTAATGCTAGAGTTCGCAAGTCACGTGGTTTTGTATTCAAAATGGAAGAAGAGATTGGCAAAAATAAACACTTAAGAAGTTCATCAAAACTCTCAAAACAAAGGTGATAACATTTTGAAAAACATAACTGTTTTGGATGACAAATCATTTATCTATTGATCAAGACTAGTAACTTTTCTACAGTTTCACTAATATTTTCAGTCTGAAACGAAATGATGTGGCGCCGCTTCCGACACCAGTTGCATAGATAATCCGGGTTTTGATAAAGAATTTGTTCTGACCCTACAGGCATAATGTGTATTAGATTCGGAGGAAATTCGAACTACTTGCTCAGCATTTATCCTTTCACTACTTGAATAAGCAAGGAAATTCTCTTTTTTCAAATGTTTAGATTGCATGCAATTACGTTGATAACTATAAACAAACGTAAAAATTGTAGCAAAATTACATCACTCCTTTCAATATAAACTGTTAAACGTCTTGACCGTTCAAAAACATAAAAGATATTTGGCTTATTTTGTCTTAATACGGTTTTCAGTAAGTGCATATACACAACTTATTCTATGTGTTCTCATATTTATAAATGGGAAGATTGGTTAATAACTTGCAACTGCAATTCTAAACACGATCAATTAAAAGCACCGTACTTACTTACACAATACACCCCGGTGTCAAGTGATGTTTTTGCAATCTGCGCGTTTATGTCTGTATTATGATTGTAATGCTAAAAAATCCAAATTGTTCTTTTAATGAATGTTGTTGTACAGAATTACAATATATTTTTATGATAACAAAGTTGTATATTCGTATGCGCATATGCGTACTTGAGAGAGAGAGAGAGAGAGAGAGAGAGAGAGAGAGAGAGAGAGAGAGAGAACAACAAACTTAATAAAACACTATCCTGATCTTGTTTTAAATATTTTCTCTTTTTGTGTATTCTTATCAAGCAAAAAGATAAGTTTTTAAAATATCTCAAACCATTAAGTTCATTCTGTAATCTTACTACTTTAATAAATCAGTTTTGTTGCCAAGGAAACAAGATGTTATAGCTTGCGGCTAATTAAAAAGTTTTTACAGAAAAATTTAAATTCAATTATTGTCTGCAAATGGATTTTGCATTAAATAGTGTAAGATTACGTGTAGCTGTCGAGACATTTTTACACAATATAATTGGGCTTTATTGGGGAGATATAGTTTGCGCCATTATAACGATCAGACTTTGAGTCTGCTAATGATGTTTTAAATTGCCATAAATAAACTTTGGAAACTGAACGGATGAGTTTTTGAGTACATCTAATAGACCCGCGAGCAAAATAAAAAAATATTTTCAATAATGATGGATTTTAAAATAACAAGCTTTCCTTAACCATAATTTAAGCAATTTATGTTTGATGTTGTACATTGTTAATAAATTTTGGAAGATAACGCAGCGTTAGCATAAAGATGAAACGAAAACATTTTTGTTAAGTACATTTGACCTGCTTCGGCAACTAGATGTATAAACCATTATATATTTGCTACATTTAACCAGAATATAAAAAACCTTTTGTTGACTGAAATACCATGTTCTGCTTCATATTTGAACTAATACCTAAATTATGACACCCACGAAAGGTTACATCTGAAGCTATACAACAAACGTGATGACTTCAATTTTTCTATTGTCAACTTTCCGTTTCTTTGCAGTAATATCCCTGCTTCTTCTGCCTATGGTGTATAAGGTTCACAGGTAACTACGTTATGGTAGAGCTTGTTCCCATTATGGGAACTTTCTCTAACGAAGGAAACTGCTTACAATTAAATTGTTGACGCAAGAATATTGCAAGCCTAGGCTAATCAGGGCCCTTAAAAAGTTTCATGGCTGTCATCACAATATCATTGAATATAATGATACCACTATATCCAAACTTATACTGGATATATTTGACTTATCATATTGTTCCTTTGATTCTCAAAATTGACTTGCACGTGACGGGTGTAGCTGGCTAGACAGGGGTGCATCCGGCCTCACTTACTTGATGGAAGTTCACGTGTATTACTAAATTTGCCAGTTTTCAAAATTTTTACTTTGTTTTTCGAATTGTGATTTGAACAAGGACTGGTATGTTTGTGTTTTATTATCTGTATATCTAAAGTTCATCGCACAAATATTTAGACTACATTGGCTCTATAAATGCATGGTCTAGTTTTCTTGGAAATTCATTTGTTTATTGCTAGACACAAGATAAAACACATTGGACTTTAATAATAAACAAATTCACAGCGAATTTAACCAATTTAACAAACTTTTATTTTGTGAATCAACGTGAAATTAAATATCGTAACCCATTCAATCCATATACATGTATATAATTGTGACAGTCTAAACACCTGTTCTCAACGGACTCGATATACGTACGTTTGTTAAATTATTTCACTTGTTTAATTGCGGCGTGTTCTAGAAAATTTGAAAGTCTCGACAGGTAACAGGTATGAAATAAGCATCTTCCTAGGTACAAGAACATTTTAGTGTTGTATGTAAAAGACGGTAAATGACGCCATTTAACTACTTGTTTATGACGTCACTTTCCTGGGAACATTATATCCGGAAACAAATTTACAGGGAACATTTATATATCCAGGTAAAATAATGAAAAAATTAAAATGACAAACAGAATGTATAACCAAATACCTGCATTTCTATAATACAAAAAATCATTTATCTCTACCACTGGTGTGTAACTGACGGTCATCCAAAATGGGCGTGAACTATTTAACTTGTCTGTGAAAATAAAATGGAGTACCCTGAAAACATGAGTGGCATCCTTCATCACAACATTTATACAGACATTATGACAATAAAGGTTAAATTAATAAGAAATCAACCCTAAACCCCCCCCCCCCACCCCACTGTGTTAACAGAACCTTAAACAGTTTTTACATTCACTGACCACCACAACGTAAGGAATAGAAAAGCACTTCATTGGCAAAAACTTAAAGTCAGATTGGTGACACTAGCTGATAGTATTATTAATTACTTTCTAAAGCAGTTGTTGTTTGAAAAAAAATCGAATTTCAGAGGAGTAAATAAAACTTCAACAAGGATGTGACACTACTGTTTTTTTTTTATTATTAAAATGTTATATTGCGAAAAAGATATGCAAAAATGACTCAGTATCGAAATGTTTAGATTATATAAAGTTCAATGCAATGAATATCTTATAATTACAAATAATGGAATGAAATATAACAATTCACAACCAATATTTTGGAATCTTAAAGTATATCCTAAAAATAACCTGCATTTGCTTGCGCCACTTACATGTTCTTCATAAACAAAACAAATTCATGCATATAATAATAATAATAATAATAATAATAATAATAATAGCACAATGATACAGAAACCTTTAAATTATAAATAGGATATCAAAATAATATTTAAAGATCTTGAGTGTAATTTGATAATGAAAGGATAAAAAAATTAACTTTTTTATATGGTTCAAACAAGACAATTAAATTTAACACTTTTTGTGAAAAGCAAAACATTCTGGAAAAATAATAGTTTTGATTTGTATAAAAATATCACATTTTTTTAAACTCTTGAATCTCTAGATAAAAACTGAAACCATATATTTATAACTTAGAATTCCTAAAATGCAATACCATGTTCTATTTCATGTGATGCATGAACACTTTAACAGTGTAGTGAAATTAACACCTATTTCTTTCCTTGCCAATATTAAATATTTAATGCATGTTTAGATTTTTTTAGAAATATCTAAAAACAACAAGTTTTACAAAAATTAAATGCATGATTAAATTTTCAAATTTTTGGCAAAAATTTTCAATATCATTTAAATGCCAAGTGTTGTATTAGCCAAAGCATATTTTGTGAATATTACTTCCAAGTATATTTTGGCTTTACATTATATTTATATATATATATATATATATATATATATATATATATATATATATATATATATATATATATATATTCTCTATGAATGAATGATATTTTACTTTTAAATCACATTACAAATAGAACTGGAAAGCAAGATTGCACTAGAAGATATTAGCTAGTCATTAGGTCTAAACATAACATTATATACATGTTTATAATTAAATATAATTTCTTCTACTTTATTGTCAAAACCTAATGATTCATATATGTTTGACATGTGTTATTTTCAAATAAATTGAAAACGAGTTCTGGAAATATTTGATGGATTAAAACTATAGCTTATAAAGTAACTAAATAGCTTACCATCTCCAGTTTGATTGGAGATGTTCACTAAGTAAATCACAACCAAATCTTCAATACCAAAAATAGCAAGGAAATAGTCACAATTTTAAGTAGTTGAACAATCAACATTTTGTTATACTTGTCTAAACTTGCGCTACCCAAAAAATGCAGATTGCAGTTGATTAAAAATCAGAGAATGAAGTCTTAACAAAAGTTCAAAAATCAACTAGTGTAATTAGGTTTAAAATAAGATAATAACGCTTCCTAATTTAAAAAAATACACATTCCCTTCACTGATTATTTTTTTTAAAAATAGATGTACAAACATACACTGACCAATAGCAGTAAACTTTATTTTACAAACAGAATCATATGTAATCATACAATTTTATGAACGTTTTGACATAGTATGAAATTTGCTTATAACTCAACAAAAATGTTTTTGATAGTGATGATTCTTTAGGGATTAAACAGTTGTCTACAATTTAATTTTTTAAAAAAAAGAATAAAACAAAATATTCATAATTTAGTCAACACCTTTTACATGTACAACCTAATTGTGGAGATAACACTAATATAATGATACCCTTTTCACTGTTACAAGGGAAATCAAAACATAATTTACTGTAAAAAAAACCAACTGCACCAATAATAAACTCTCCACTATATAGGCAAGATAAAAATGTTTAAAATTAAAGTTTTTAAAAATGTGCACTCTATTGTATATTACAATATACAGGTGTATATATATATATATATATATATATATATATATAATTAATTATTTTGGCAGAATTCTAAGAACCATTAAATACATAAACATATACATTTAAAAGACTAGAAAATATGTTAACAAAGTGATGATATACAAAGTTACTTATATACAGTGGTTATATGGGAACTACTTTAATGTATTAGTAAATACAGTCCAATGTGTCTTAAATGACACCTTGTTTATAAAGGCAACATGCTCAAGTATCATATAGTCTTGTACCTAAAGTCACAGTGGGCCTAAATCTCAATAATTGTGAAGCAATGGTATTCTTACTACAAATTTCTAATTTATGTTCTAAATATATGGCCAAAGTAGCAGATATTTCTTCTCTACTAAATATATACCTTTTTGAACAGTCACCAGATTTATATGCTCTTTATGTTGACCATTTAGTACATTGAAAATATCAGACAGGTTAGACTTGACTGTATTAGTTATAATCAATATGATTAAAATTTAAAATTTACAAAAATTCTCTTTCTCTCAACCTCTAAAAAATACTCTCTCTCTCTCTCTCTCTCTCTCTCTCTCTCTCTCTCTCTCTCTTGTCTGCTACCATTATAATATAACTGCAAAAACACGGCTATTAAAGGGTACTAATTAAAGGGTTAACATTCTGTATAACAGAGTAATTAAAAATTAACCATGTATGTGCTAACAAACAGGCTAACTAAATAAAACTGTTTACATAAACTTTTTATACATAGTTAAACAAAATAATAAAAAATAATAACCATCAGGAAAAAATTGTTTAAAATTTCTTTTTGGAATGTTTCTACTGGACTATTTCAGAAACGTAATGAGAAATGTTGTTTTTACTGCCTAGAAGTTAACTATTTAACTATCAATGTCAAAAGTATCAGTGATATGAAATTATTTATCAACATCTAAAATATAATAATTTTATCTATAACATTATCTTATGATTTGTGACTTAGTATTATGTGTAACAGAATTACAAGGCATGACATTTTTTATTTGCATTACTTGTCAATGTTTAAAGTGAGATTTAATCAATTACCATGACCTTAAGTATTCCAGGAGAATAAAATATCTTGATATGAAATCAATGACCTTGACCTTAAGTATGCTTGGAATGAATGTATCCTTGATATTTAATGGAAGACCTTGACCTTAAATATTCCAGATATAGCAGTTTATACACTGCCTGGTCTAAAACAGTCATGGATTTTAACTTTGAGCATTAGATGAGGTTACATTGACCAACAACGTCAGTACAACTGCTAACAACATCTCAGTAATGGTGGCTTGTATTCAATACAAAAAGAGCAGCTTGATCCCAGTATTTACCAACATATGACTGAGGTTTACTCTTAAGGTTTAAACATGATTTGTGGAAAAACTTGATTACTGGTTATATTTATGTCAATTTAAACTATTAATTGTGTGTTATTTGTGGTTTTTATTCCAGGCAAGATTATTTCACTTATATCCAGACAACTCCAGCTATAGATGAAACTATAGAAATTTTGACCAATGCATTAAGTTAAGTTCCTCTTGTGCCATGCTGATATATACATGACATGAGACATCAATTTTAAGGGTTTGAAATGAGGGAACATGACAAAAAAGTATGGAAAAGCATGCCTTTTTTCTAGGTTTTTTCAAAGTTACTAGAAAATTAAATACTTTATGATCTAAGTCTAAAAAATACTAAAGAAAGGAGAAACTGGAACATATTTACTTGATAATGGGGAATACAGAGAGAAAAAAAGTTACACTATATAGTTACTGAATTTAAAGAAAAAATGAGTAAGTTAGGCAGTGAAATTTGAGATCAGCTGTTTGTATTATGTCAGTCCACAAACATTTACACAACTGAAACAAATACACACCATTAAATAGTTAAAACTCTATATACATTTCCCAAGGGAGTTATCCAGCATACCACATGAAATACTATATCATTTGTGAGAAATTTTTTCCAATGGATTTATAATTCACATTTTCTTATAAAAGTGTTATTGTTCCAGGAATCTGTTACGTAAACTTTTTTTTTCTCATTCTGCACAAAGCACTGGAGTACTAATCATATGGTATGCTGGCCAACAACCCTACCTAAACTGTGAGCAGTTAAAATTAAAATTAAAGTTAGAATTCATAAATACCTTTGTACATGTAGATATGTACATATTTATGTATCACACAATATAATATATGGCACAAAAATTAATAATAATGTACAAACAATCTTTCACTCCTATTTACAAACATTTTTATTTTTGTTTTTCATACAGCAACATGTAGAGTAGCTTCACTCCCATTTACGAACTTTTTTATTCTTTGATTTGCATATAGAAACAGCTGTTCAATATACATAAACAGCAGTTCAATAAACAAAATGGCATTATATATTAAGAACACTTTAATTACTGGAAGAACTTTGAAGAACATATGACACCAAAGCAAGGGTAAAAATGTTCTGGGATGTTGACATATTAACAACAGTAAACAAGTTAATAAATCAAATGAATGAAAGATTCTTACTAATGTATACATCAAAAATTCCCTTTTGTTTCAATTTATATTTAAGTATTTAATGGCATTTTGTTTCTCTCTCTTTCTCTCTCTCACACACACACACACACACACACACACACACACACACACACTATGCAAAAATCACCCTAGATGTAAGAAAAACTTCACTTCATGTAACAATTGGATGATGTCATTTTACCAAGGAGAATAAATAATAACAACATGGTAATATGTTTTTTAATAAATTGCATTATTAAAATAGATCATGGTACAGATTATACAATAAGCTTTTATACCTGCACAGATCAACAAATTAATTACTTGGCTATAATTGATCTTCCTAGTCTAGAGATACAGTTAATTGTAACATATTACTTTACCATCAAGAATAAAATTTATCTTAAAGTTGAAACAATCAAATTTGTTGTTCTTTTCCATTCAAATAAAAATTCAATTTACAAGTGATTTGTGAAGTGATATATAAATTGTATACATAAATGCATTATATATATATATAATAATAATAAGTTCATTATCTCAATAAGTACTGAAATTCCAAGTCAATCATCAACTGTCTACAAAAATATTTTTGTGCAAGTATATGTATACAACCCTATCACTGTGTTACTAGGCAACAATTATGTCACTCTACAACAGCATGTATACACATCTGTAAAAGACATGTAAGCAAGTATAATGCACACTATAATTTTTATATTTGTGTAAGTTACAATCCAATAATTAGAAAAACAGTGCAGGATTCCTAGTAATTCTTTATTTATATGTCTCAGTTTATGAAAGAGGCTTTCATTGGATAGTTGTATGATGTTTTTATGCAGCATTAGTAATTTTTTCAGCCATTCCCAATTAGATTTTTTTTCTTAAGAATCTTGCAGATTATCTTAAGCAGACATTGATGTGGCCCATGAGTTTTATATATCTTTAAACTATCTTGTATGAGTGAACATTTATAGCATCTATAACACTTATTGTGCAAACACAGGGTTAGTTTTAGCTATTGAAAAATAGGAGCAAACAAAACAAAAAAAAAAAAAAACAAAAAAAAAAAAAAAAAAGAAGAAGAAGAAGTCAATTGTAACATTTAGACCCATTTTATATGAAACAGTGTCAGTGAACATGAGAAACTAAATTAGAATTTAAAAAATTCATGAAATTGATGAAACTTTCTGGAGCAAAAATATTAGCCAAAAAAAAAAATTGTAGCCAAAAATTATAAAATTAGCAATTGGCCGAATCTGCAAATGGCAGAGCAACCTCTTACCAACACATTTATCAAAAATACCAAGGATAACTCCACATGAAAGATTTAGTCCATAATACTGGCATCAATTCAACCAATACAGGTCTAAACAAGGAAAAATCTCTTATCCTATGTGGTCAAACCTAATGCAACAAGCAGCCTTTGGTATGAAGGCAAAACCTTAGACCACTTAGCCACATCATCCTTTACAGGTAAAGTCAGGTAAGAATCTGTAATCTATCCTTATAAAACAGAAGAAAAAATACAGATTCTGACATCAACAGAAGTGTAATTCCTTTATTCTTATATCTGTTTTTTGTTGGGATGAGAAGTAACATAAAATACAAACTGCAGATAAAACTTGGATAGTAGAGAAACATGTAGTACCCAGAAAAAAAACATAAACCTTGAACAAATGAATTTACTTAAGAAATGACATTGTTTTGGGGGCACTTCATGCTAGTATGATACCTGGTGTTCCAGGTACAAATTGCATGAAGAGCAAAGCTCTTCATGTTAAATTTGTACCCGGAACACCCGGTATCATACTAGCATGAAGTGCCCCCAAAACAATGTCATTTCTTATATTTACAACTTTTTCTTACATCTAATCTGCTATGTGGACTTAAAACTTATACTGCATGTCATTTTTGATAACTTACTACCTCTGTTTGTTTTAGTGCATCGTGGAACCCGTCTATCGCATCTCAATAAATGATGACGTCATTGATAAGTGGGATGACAAGTGACCCCGCCTACTTCCATTGATGAAAAAATAACTAATCCGCTATGTTTTAATGACAGAATTAAACGATTAAATTTTGAAAATATTTAACAGCTACATTTGCATATTTAAATTAAAAGTACAGTTTGAAAAAGAAGAATTAGAAATTACACCAGAAGTTTGGGAACCTATAGCTACTTGTGGTGTAAGGGTCTGTGACGTATTGGTGATTACGCGATACTGTTGGATCAGTTCAAAAAGGTCAAACATCATTTTCATAGCCGTATGAAGCAAATTTTCGATAATGTTGAGAAATAGCTTTCATAGGCGGAAAGTGGGTGCTATTGTAAATATAAACATTTAACATTAGAATTATATAAGTTTGAATTGAGCATATGCCTGATTTTAATCATTTTAACAAATTTCTCACTGAATAGTTTTCAACCACTAAAAACTGTATTTCTATTTAATATTTTAACATGTTCTACACATGTAAAAAGATCTTTGGTTAAAAGTTTATCGTCACAAAAAATATAACTGTGGAAATTAGTTATTTTTTTCGTTTGTGACAAAGTGTATGTATGATATGAAATAAGCTTAAAAATGTGCATTAATGCATGAAATGATAGTTTATGAATGATAATTACAATGATTTAACATGTGTTTAATGTTAATTTATGTAAAATTCATGATGATCGCTTCAAAACATGGTTTTAAAATATATCATATTTAATTGATGTTTAAAATATACAACTTTATAACTCCTTTTAAAGGACAAACATTTTTGCTGATTCACAATCTAAGCACTCATTCCTGATGAGATGCAAAAATCAAAACCAAAATATGGTGCAAGGGAAATAACTCTTAAAACAAATTCAACCTGAGACAAAAACTTTTTTGTGTTCTTCAGAACTATACATAGAAAATGGAATGTTTGAAGGATGAAAGTTATAAAAATATTCTAACATTCAAAACAAATAGTAATAAAATTGTTAACAAAATATGCAAACAATAACAATTTCATTTGAATATGTATATAAAACTTTACACAGGAATTATCTATTTCATTTTGTAACAGTTTAGCACAACCTCTCAAAATGGGTATTACAAGAAACCTTTGACTCTAAACTGGAAATTTTTATGTTATATAAATTAATATAAATTGAAATCATTGCATTTCCATCAGGGATTACTGCATTTCAAATCAGTACTTTGTTAAAATCAAATTGCACTGTAAAATCAGTATATAAATAGTTTATGATGTAGTTAAGTTCAGCATCAATGTTGTCTCCAAAACAGCAATTAATTAGCTTTTAAAACAATTTTTTAATTTTGAAAATTTAAAATATGACCATTTTTCTACTTTCTTCAGTTAGTATCATATCTCCAATGTTAAAGGTTGAGCCCAGCAGACTGAATAAAATTGTAAAAAGAGCTTAATTAATTTACACAATTAAACAATACTTTCGTTTTGTGTAGAAGCACCTTGATTTGTTTTAAGCTGTTTATCAGTAATTTCTTGAAGAGCTTCCCAAGAAGACTTTTTTGCAATATTTATAGGTTGTTCCTGAGCAAATCTATTGTCTAACGAGTGTCCAGATTCACTCCCGTGTAATGAATGCCCTGAGGGATGACCATGTGACAGCACTCCTGCTGAATAAACTGATGGAGGACCAGATGGTACTCCAAGGTTATGGTTCATTGTCACAGGAAACATTTGCACATTTTGGGGTTGGTAATATCCAACCTGTGGGTGTTGAATCATGTTGGGAGCATCACCATAATTTGAAGGAGGATTGCTCATAAACACAGAATTTTGAATGGAACCCTGTCTCTGATGGTGGGCCATTTTGCTGTTTATCTGTCATTTCACATAATAATTCCCAGTTTGACTTCTTAGGTTTACTACTTGTGTTTGTATTAGCTGTCGGATAAGGTGGGGGTGGCGGAAAACCTTGAGGGGCATATGGCATTCCTACAGGAGCACCTGGTGGTCCTTGTGCAGGATTGTAAGCAATCATTCCAGGTTGCATCATGTGTGGAGGTATTGCTGAGGGTTGAACACCATACTGTATATATGATGGAACCATCCCTTGTGGAGCCATGCCTGGATAAACAGGTACCCCTTGAACTGGGGCTCCTTGATTGGTAGCATTTTGAGGATTCAATTGTACCTCCTGATTAGTACCATCAGCCAAATTCTCTTTAGAAGATCCAAGACTCTTGTTATCATTTAAATCACCTTCTGTAGATTTTCTAGGTTTTGGTTTGGGCTTGGGTTTAGGTTTTGGCTTATCACTGGAAGTACTTTTTGTTCGTTTTCTAGATGTGTCATCTTTTGTTTTTAAGTCTTTATTAGAGGATGTCTGTGTACCTGCCGCAGACAAACTCTTTGAACGTCTCTTTTTACGAATAATTCTTTCTGGATGACTAATTACAGATTCTTGCTGACCAGTTTGTGTTGCTGTTTCTCTTAATGTTTGTGTGGATTTTTCCTTTCCATCGTGAAATATATCGCCCTCAGATTTGAACATTTTGTATCTTTCTCTCCTATTAATTGGCTTTTCATATCCATCGAATTCTTCCTCAGAATCATCATATCTATCTCTATTATAGCTTTGTGAATGACGACATACTTCCATGTCATCATGTGCATATGTAGAAGCCACCTGACTCTGTAAATGAGTTCTGTCTACTTCGCCCTCGTCTCCTGTACAATGATGACCGTGAAGCATACAAAGACTGCCTGGAGGCTGATCTGCTTAGTGCTGAAATAAATTTTAATTTGTCAGTTTAGTTATTTACAGTAAACATAAAACAGAACAGCAATGAAAATCACCGAGATGGATACAGAAGGGAGATAACTTTTACTGTGCCTCTTGTAAAAATCAACACAGCTTATTTTTACTTTTTCAATATTGAAAAACTCCATTACCCCAGAAATTTTAAATCATTACTAGATTTTTATTATTCTCTATCACTAAAATCTCAAATTGCAATTAAATTTAAAAATTGCCAATTTAGTGCCAATTTGGTACTTGCCAGAAATTGAATTTTTTTTTTTAAATTAAAAAATATTCAAATTTTAACATGACCTGCTTTTATAATCATACAGTGAAGTTCACCTATAACGAAGCCTTATGTTTCAAATTTAGGCCTATAACGAACTAGAAAAAATTCCCCGAACAATTTACTATATAATCTATGTTTAATCGAATTGTTTATTACGAATTGCCTTATATCGAAAAAAAGCTGAAGTAAATTTCACGCCCCATGAAAAATATATAACAGTAAATAAAAGGTGTATAGCGAAGTCGGTAAAATTGATCCTAATTATGACTTACCATCGACAACAGATTAAAAAGAAACCACTTCAAAACATGTAACTGACCAGACAGTAAGCGTGGATGTCATGATAGGATAATAGGTGTTAAATCACCTATACACCGAATGTAACATCTTTGATGCTATACCTACATGTTTATTCAAAACTCACTGATCTTAATGAGAAGCATGCTGAGGGTTTAGTGTAGCATGTGAAACGTTATTTTAATGAATGTAATTTTTTTTTGTGATTGAAAAAAATAATGTAGTTTGTTTGTTTGTTTGTTTGTTTGTTTGTTTGTTTGTTTTTTTTTTTGAGTTTACTGAAAATACAACAGATAGAACTTTATCGGCAAATAAAGCTAATGGATGGTTAAATGTTTAATATATACATGTTATATTTATGATGGTTCGAGGTTATTATTGATTATCTTAAAAAATCAAAATTGATGAATTATATTTTATTTTTAATAAAAAATATTAGCATTTAACCATATATTAGCTTTAATTTCTTTTAACATTCTCTGCTTCTGGCTTATACAATACACACATTTACGAAGGAAGATAACTCGTCTCTGTATTCTCCAAAATGATACTCGGGACAGAAAAATTGTTAAAAACAAAATATGCCTATAACAAAGTCCATTAAGCCGTCCCCTGGACTTCGTTAAAGCCGAACTCTACTGCATGAATTGGCTAGTAATAATGACAGACAGATATGCTAACACTTAGTGTCATATGATGTATCAAAATACACTGTGATGATATAAATAACTTACGTGGTAAGGACTCTAGATCTTCTCTGTCCATCACACTAGTTGGTGTTCCTGGTCTGGAACCATCAGTCTCATCACCTCGGTTACGCCGATGTCCAAATCCACGAGAGGCATTCTTGGCACCAAGTCGTGGTGATTTATTAGACTTTCTACTACCTTTACTACTCCTAATACTTGGATTTTTTTCAAAGTTTCCAATTCTTGTAATTGCGTCTGGTAGTTCACTTAGTTTTTTATCTTTACTATTTTTCCCTTTCTCTTTTTTTCCTCGGTCAGGTCTTAGTGTATGTCTTGTATCAGGTTTGTTTGTTTTGTTTTCTTCCTGATTTTCATCAGTTTTTGATGGTCTAGGTTCACTCTCAGATTCGTCTGAGGTTCTAACCCTTTGACCCTGTAATTCTTCCTCTGAAGAAGACACTGGCCTTGGTACCCTTCCTTTAATACTTGCATGTTTTTGTTTACTTCCAGGAGATTTTGGGACAGTAGGCACTGCTGGTAATTTAGGGGGTGTAGCAGCTGAATCTAATGATGCATCTGAAGCATTAACTCCCTGTGACAATGAAGATGACGAAATTTTTCTTCGGCGTTCCTCTGCCTCTGCTTCTGTGGTATCAAATGTTGCTTTAAATTTTGGATTTTTATGAAGAGCATCTAAAAATGGAGATTTAGGAGCCTTTGGCTTCTTCTTGTCATCATCCAACTTATCATAAGGATCATCATCATCAAAGTCAAATGAATTCACAGATTTTTTTGGACTTCCTGCAAAATTTTCAATATTCGGAGGAGGAAGAGATTTCTTGTCTTCTCCATTAAAATTAAGAGTTTTTGGACGCGAATTGGAAACTGGTTTTTCATTTTGATGTAAAAGTTTTGTTTTAGCACGAGGCGATGATTCATGTTCTGGGTATGTCAATCCATTCATAGATGCTGAAGAATTTGTAAAACCCACACTTGTATGAGAAGGTTCTCTTTCTTCCAATTTTCTCTTCTGGTTTTCGTGGTCATAGTAATCTGGATGGTGGCGTCTTAATTTCTGTGTGTGTTTGTAACAGCATGTTCCAAATATTGCTATAAGTATGAGAACAACAAAAACACCTCCAACAATTCCCACAACAAGACCGACTGCAACAGGCTGTGTATCTGTTACAGTTGGATTTACAATTCCTACAACATACCATAATAAAATAAAAAATTAGTTTGTGATCTTAACTGTGCCATTGTGAGTCAAAGGTTAAAATCATTAGATAAAAAAAATCATTGGTTAAGAAAAGAGCCTATCACAAAGAAGACATGTGTCCAAGATGAAGTTAGGATTAATATTTCCCAAAAAAGGAATGATTTTCACAACCCAAGCAAGGTTACTATAGTTTTATTATCAATTGGAGTGGTAAAATACCATTTCACATCCCAGTCTAAGTTATTTCACTCCTGTTTAACTTACAACTTTCTACCACTATAATCTTTCCAAGTTAGATTTGAATCTAGGTTGTGATAGAGTCAGATCCTCTTTTAACCATTATTTTGAGCCCTGGATATTTCCAATTTATCCGTCCCATCTAACCATGCATTAAATTATCAGTTCATAAAATTCTAAGAGCTATTTCAACTTTGAAATGCATTGTCTTCCATCAACACTATTATTTATCATTATAAGAAATGACTTTTATATTTTGCTGTTGAAGGTAGTGTTACTGTTGTAGAACTGACTATATCAATTTTAGTAAAGACTGTGGTGGCAGATTGGCAAAGTTGGGCAATAACTATGCTGTTTAAAAAAATTTGCCCTATACTTCTGTAAAAGCGAAGTCAAAGTTGCCCTAATTTTTTCCATCTATTATGGGAAATCTTTCTGTTGTGTTAAATTATCCAATGATAAAACCAGAGAGTGACAATGATAACAATCCATGTTGTATAGGACAGATAGGAAGCTGCAATTGCAACACTATTAACTCATCAAGTTATACAGGATAATCAGATATAGATCAGGTATCTGCAATGTCAGCAATACCTTACACCCATACAGGACAGACAGACCCAGCAATACAGAATAGACAGATGGTCAAGATCAGGTATCTGCAATGTCAGCAATACCTTACCCAGCCATACAGGACAGACAGACCCAGCAATACAGAATAGACAGATGGTCCAGATCAGGTATCTGCAATGTCAGCAATACCTTACACACCCATACAGGACAGACAGACCCAGCCATACAGGATAGACAGATGGTCCAGATCAGGTATCTGCAATGTCAGCAATACCTTACACAGCCATACAGGACAGACAGACCCAGCAATACAGAATAGACAGATGGTCCAGATCAGGTATCTGCAATGTCAGCAATACCTTACCCAGCCATACAGGACAGACAGACCCAGCAATACAGAATAGACAGATGGTCCAGATCAGGTATCTGCAATGTCAGCAATACCTTACCCAGCCATACAGGACAGACAGACCCAGCAATACAGAATAGACAGATGGTCCAGATCAGGTATCTGCAATGTCAGCAATACCTTACACAGCCATACAGGACAGACAGACCCAGCCATATAGGATAGACAGATGGTCCAGATCAGGTATCTGCAATGTCAGCAATACCTTACACAGCCATACAGGACAGACAGACCCAGCCTTACAGGATAGACAGATGGTCCAGATCAGGTATCTGCAATGTCAGCAATACCTTACACAGCCATACAGGACAGACAGACCCAGCCATACAGGATAGACAGATGGTCCAGATCAGGTATCTGCAATGTCAGCAATACCTTACACAGCCATACAGGACAGACAGACCCAGCCATACAGGATAGACAGATGTTCAAGATCAGGTATCTGCCATACAGGACAGACAGACCCAGCCATACAGGATAGACAGATGGTCCAGATCAGGTATCTGCAATGTCAGCAATACCTTACACAGCCATACAGGACAGACAGACCCAGCCATACAGGATAGACAGATGGTCCAGATCAGGTATCTGCAATGTCAGCAATACCTTACACAGCCATACAGGACAGACAGACCCAGCCATACAGGATAGACAGATGGTCCAGATCAGGTATCTGCAATGTCAGCAATACCTTACACAGCCATACAGGACAGACAGACCCAGCAATACAGAATAGACAGATGGTACAGATCAGGTATCTGCAATGTCAGCAATACCTTACACAGCCATACAGGACAGACAGACCCAGCCATACAGGATAGACAGATGGTCCAGATCAGGTATCTGCAATGTCAGCAATACCTTACACAGCCATACAGGACAGACAGACCCAGCCATACAGGATAGACAGATGTTCAAGATCAGGTATCTGCCATACAGGACAGACAGACCCAGCCATACAGGATAGACAGATGGTCCAGATCAGGTATCTGCAATGTCAGCAATACCTTACACAGCCATACAGGACAGACAGACCCAGCCATACAGGATAGACAGATGGTCAAGATCAGGTATCTGCAATGTCAGCAATACCTTACCCAGCCATACAAGACAGACAGACCCAGCCATACAGGATAGACAGATGGTCCAGATCAGGTATCTGCAATGTCAGCAATACCTTACACACCCATACAGGACAGACAGACCCAGCCATACAGGATAGACAGATGGTCCAGATCAGGTATCTGCAATGTCAGCAATACCTTACACAGCCATACAGGACAGACAGACCCAGCAATACAGAATAGACAGATGGTCCAGATCAGGTATCTGCAATGTCAGCAATACCTTACACACCCATACAGGACAGACAGACCCAGCCATACAGGATAGACAGATGGTCAAGATCAGGTATCTGCAATGTCAGCAATACCTTACCCAGCCATACAAGACAGACAGACCCAGCCATACAGGATAGACAGATGGTCCAGATCAGGTATCTGCAATGTCAGCAATACCTTACACAGCCATACAGGACAGACAGACCCAGCAATACAGAATAGACAGATGGTCAAGATCAGGTATCTGCAATGTCAGCAATACCTTACACAGCCATACAGGACAGACAGACCCAGCCATACAGGATAGACAGATGGTCAAGATCAGGTATCTGCAATGTCAGCAATACCTTACACAGCCATACAGGACAGACAGACCCAGCCATACAGGATAGACAGATGGTCCAGATCAGGTATCTGCAATGTCAGCAATACCTTACACAGCCATACAGGACAGACAGACCCAGCCATACAGGATAGACAGATGGTCAAGATCAGGTATCTGCAATGTCAGCAATACCTTACACAGCCATACAGGACAGACAGACTCAGCCATATAGGACAGACAGATTGAACAGAGCAGGAAGCTGCAGTGACAGTAATAACTCTCCAGATTTTATTCACAAACATCAAGGAAGGATTAATAAATATTTTTATGGACAAAATCAGTTGCAATATGTACTTACGTTTATGAGAGCTTATGATCAGTTGAAATTGGTAGTTACTGGCTGTTGGACTATTCTTTTCTAATTTAAGTGTAACCATTCTCTTATTAAGTTCTATTTTACCTGGATTTGGTTTCTGACATTCCAATCTGGTCTAAAAATGTAAAAAACAATGGTGAAACAAGATTTTATAATTCAATAAGCATATATAGTGTATATAAATCTACAGTCTGTAAATATGTAAATCAAAATTTAAGAGTAAAATGAAGTATTGTTATTCTAAGTAGCTTGACAAAAATTTGAATACTTTTAATTAATCAAAATGAAGAAAAAGAAAAATGAATCCTGATAATAATTAAATGTTGTCTTTTGTCAATTTTATTCACTATCTGAAAAAAAACAAACAAACAAACTTTGGTCTAGCAAAATCAATTGATCAAAGACCTCAGTTGCAGATGGGTCGAAAGCACATACTTATGGACCACATTGTTGTTAACTAGCTAAGTTCGAAGCCTACTTGGACAGATTCTTGTGTGAGAAAGTTTGTCATTTCATTTGCTGAAGATCAGCAGTTTTCTAAGTATTCCAGGTTCTCCAGCCATCCCAAACCTAATCACCTCTATATCAGTGAAAAAAACCTTGAGAAGGTATAAAAAAAATTCTCATTTTTTTCTTAGCACTCTAGTTTATTCCAACAATACAGAACTGACAGCTAAGAAGATGAAGAACAATTATCTTGTTCAAGGGCCTAACCTTGCCACCCAGCTTAAATTATCAATCTTTAGCATAAACAACTTGGCTATACTTCTCATAGATAACAAAGTATATATTGTTTCAAATAAAATTAAACTTGATCAGAGAATTTACATTGTAAATATGCATTTTACATGTTTGTTGCATCAACTCAATTTTTGTGGATACACATGGAAGGTCAAAGGTCAAAGACTCATGATAAAAGAATGATGGGTTTGATTGCCAGCCAGAGTGTATAGCAAGTCCCTCAAGAACAATAGATTTAATTGGACAATCCTCGTGCCCATCCAGCCAATACAGTGGTAATGAACAAACACCCTATGAATTAGTTAGTCTTGTATTTAACGTCTTCACTTAATGGAAATCAAGCCTCAATTTCACAATCATTCGAACTCAAATTTTTTCGTAACCTAAATCAGGCAAATGTGACATCTTAATACTACTTTTATTTTTGAAGATATTCAAGAATTTTGAGTATCACTTTAAAAGTCACTACAAGCAAAAAACATAAATTTATTTTTTTCTTTCAAAAAAAATTTATCTTAAGTTCCAATTATATTGCCAAAATTTATCAAATAAAAGTTAAGGAAAATCTTAGTTAAGAAATGATTGTGAAGCTGGAGCCAGGATTACAAGAGTTCTGAGAAGCCTAGTGGTTCCAAACAGATTATACTTACTGTGGTAGTAGTTATAATATCTAGTTTTATGCCACAATCTGTAAATGTCATACTGGCTACTTCAACAGTCAGTATGTGATCATTTGTAGCTGCTCGAAAATTCATCTCGCAAGGGTCAGGTAACGGTCTGGCCACACCAACACCACTTACATAAACCTTGGTGTTTTCTGCCACATCCAGCAATCCTGTAAACATACACGAGTCTTCCATATTATCTGAAAAAAAAACAAACATTTTTTTTTACATTTGTTAAATAGAAATGACTGTGTGGTATCCTGAGAACTTTTTAATGAAGCCATAGGATTCAGGTATCATCAGGCCTTCACAAATGCAGTTGTTTGGCAAAAAAACTGATTCAAACTTCAACCAGAGGCTCAGAAGGCTGAGCCTGTATCGCTCACCTGGGCCAGGTAATCTTAGTAGAAGATGTTTAAATCATTCCTGTAAAGTTTGGTTTAATTTAAACCAGTAGTTTCAGAGGAGATAGTCAAAATATGCTTATCCCATAGGGTCCAATGTTAAACAATATCCTATGCTGGTGTTCAAGTTTTTTGGCAAATTTAAAAAAACTTTTCGGCAATCTAGTTGCAGAGGAGATAGCCAATATATGCTTTTCCCATAGGGTCCAATGTTAAACTATGTCCTGTGCTGGCAGCCATGTTTTTTGGTGGATCCAGAAAATTTCGGCAATCTTAGTAAAGGACCATCCATACATCATTCCTGTAAAGTTTGATTCAATTTGCTTTATTAGCTTCAGAGGAGATAGCCAATATATGCTTTTTCCCATAGGGTCCAATGTTAAACTATGTCCTGTGCTGGCAGCCATGTTTTTTGGTGGATCAGGGAAATTTTGGCAATCTTAGTAAAGGACCATCCATACATCATTCCTGCAAAGTTTGATTCAATTTGCTTCAGTAGTTGCAGAGGAGATAGCAAATATATGCTTTTCCCATAGGGTCCCATGTTAAACTATGTCTTGCACTGGAAGCCATGTTTTTTGGTGGATGCGGGAATTTTCGGCAATCTTAGTAAAGGACCATCCATACATCATTCCTGTAAAGTTTGATTCAATTTGCTTCAGTAGTTGCAGAGGAGATAGCAAATATATGCTTTTCCCATAGGGTCCAATGTTAAACTATGTCCTGCACTGGCAGCCATGTTTTTTGGTGGATCAGGGAAATTTTGGCAATCTTACTAAAGGACCATCCATACATCATTCCTGTAAAATTTGCTTCAAATTGGTCCAGTGGTTTCAGAGGAGATGGTCAAAATGTGAAAAGTTTACGGACGGACGACGGACGACGGACGAAGACGGACGCCAAGTGATAGCAAAAGCTCACCATGGCCTTTGGCCAGGTGAGCTAAAAAGTCGATTGAAAAATATCCAAATCAGCTTTTTTCCCCATAATAGTAAGACAAAATCTGATTAAAAATTCTTTCATGCCGGCTTGTTAACAATTAAAAAGTACCCAGGACAGTGTCACGATTCACTGAACTTCCCTATTCACAGTTGATGTACTCTTTGCTTACCACTGATTGACCTTACCAGCATTTGTGGAGCCCTGGGTATCATGCTTAATTAGCAAATGCTCAAAAACAAAGGCATACAATGTAAACAATAATATTATACATGTTCTATCATTACTAAAAATTGTGTCTGAACTAATTTTTTTACAAGACTGATTAAAAATTTTTTTTAGAAAATTAATGCAGAGTAATTGATACAGCCAATTAGAGTGGAGTGGAGTAATAGAAAGTAATATGTGTTCTACAATTACTGATAACTATGTCCAAATTTATTTTTTTCACTGATTTTCAAAACTTTTTTTTCTTTACAAAATTAAAACAGTGCTAATTTATACAGCAGATCAGAGCAGAGTATGGTAATAGAGTTATTTATGCCCCGGTCAAGATTCTTTCATTTATATGGAGGCACTCAGTTAGGGGATGGTAGAGGATACAGTGTACTTTTTAATTTTTTTTAAACATTCATAAATTCAATTCAATATTTCAAATTTCAAATTTTAACTTCCTTAAAAGATTTAAATACTTACATACTTATATAAGTATTTCTATTGTTACATGTAGAGTATATTAAACATATAATAAATTCAGAAAAAAAGGATTTCATTTTCCTCAACTATTTTGCCATTATTGTGCATGGAATATCATTTAACCAGTAATCTTAATTAGGACCAGTTACCGATGATAACTGCTTCATTATATTACAAATTATGGTCTTATATAATGATCATTGCACAGATCTAACATATTAATTAAGATACTGGAGTAATTAATCATGATATAAATCCTTTCTTTAAACTCTTCTTCGCAAATTAAAAGTTTTTCCTACATTTTATTAACACATTAATGACTGATATATTATAACCATGTGTATTAATGAACTTGTAAGGCCAAGCTGAGACATTATAATGGATCAGAACGACACTACCTAAAACAATTTTAAAAACAAATATTTTAGTTATTATCAGACATTAATCAAAAAAAGAAAACCATTTTACATCAGGCAACTTAAAACTAAGCATATACTTCAACAAATAGCAGGAAATATCGAAAAAAAATTCTTTTACATTATAACTACGGTAGGCCTCATGTTTACAAAGAGGACGTCCTTGTATAAAATAAAGGCCAAACATCATTAATTTCTAATAATTTTATGTTTACTGGTACACAATGTAACTTTAACATGTTAAGAAAATTACAGATTATACACATTAACTGTTTTAAAGAAAATATGACTTTATGCTAATTAAACTGTCTTAAAATGGGCCACTTTCACAAATATATATAGGTCGCAATCACACATATCTGCAGATACTAATTAACTTAAACCAACTAAATGTTGTGGGAAGTTTTTATAATCTGCCTTCAGGCATTTTTAGAATTTTAAAATTACATGTTTACATAATTACTTATGTCAGGTAATCTTAATTTATAACAGATGAGTATACACTATATGTAATATAAACTGGCATAAAAACAGGACAATTATGTGTTTAGTGCAAACATTCTCTTAAACAATCTTTAATTTACAGTTTGTCAAATGATTCCTTCCCCTATTAAATGTGTATCAATATTTTCTAATACAAGTAGATCCAATAAAGAAAGATAATCTTCTACAAATAACAGACCACTACAATTTTTTTTTTTTTTTTTTTTTGGTGTGTTATTTCACATAGATATCTCTTATGACAGTACACATGTAGGAAAACAGAGCACAGTCTTATTGATCCAGTGTCAAAGAATAAGATTTTAAAGTCAAGCTTAAAAATCAACGAATGAGCAAATTAAGCAATAATATAGACACAACTGTATGGATCCCCTTTTCGTAAAATTGGAATTTATTTGATATCAAATTCTTGTTCAATAAGACGTTTATGTACATGTTAAACGAATTGTAAGACCTGTCAGTAATACTATAAGCTTTTAACACAAAATGTTGGCTGCAGAAATTTGAATTTGCTAATTTGCTTTTTAATGACAATACATGAATACACATCAGTCTAAACAAAAACTATACAGCTTGCACAATCTGACTGTACGTAATAAAACTTGATTTCTCTCACAACAAATTTCTGCTTTACAGTCTATTTAATGAATTTCCGAAATGTGCACATCTGGCACATCAAAATTTAACTGGTATTTGTGTTATATATTTAGAATTGGTTTATTTTGTCTTCATCAATTTTACTGGAAACCAGAAGCTAAATTATATTCACCTTTTTTTTTTTCAAAAAACAAATTGCAACATTGGCAAAAGCCATGGTACCCTGATTTCTGTTTTTTTAAATAACAATGCACTAGGTAAATACAAAATGACAGAACAGTTGATATAAATTGGTGTGTTATATATTGCTGTAAAAGTATGACAAACAAAAACAATTTCGTATAAGATTAATATAAAATCAATTTATATCAAATAATTATGTATAAAAAAACTTACTTATCTCCAAAACAAAAATTGTTGCTTTTCTATACAATTATATGAATCTGGCTGATGATAAGAGGTCTTCTGACATTACTATTACTGTATCACTGGACATTTATTCAAGTGCCAATCAAAAGTCAGGAATTTTATAATCAGTGGTACCAATATATAAGACTTAATTTCTTGTCTTATTGGCTGTTTATTTACTTGTATTTTAGTGTGTTCTTGATTGCACTTGTTGATGCTGAGTACATATTTTTCAGTTACAATTTTTTTCCATAATAAATTTATAAAAATGTATATACAAATGACAACATTAAGAAAATAAAACAATTTTGCATGAGAGATCATACTTTAGTTTGATAAAAATTACATCAAAACTATCTCAGTTAAAAAATAAAAAATTATAATTATCTTAAAATTCTCCGGTTTGCAGCTTTTTTTTTTTGCTTTTTTTTTAAAAAAAAGATAAAAACTAAACAATTTTCAGAATTTATTTCTAATAAGCTAGTTATATTGTCATTATCTTAGAAGAAAAGTCTAGACATGAAATGATATATTCATTATAAGGTGCACCTGGCATTTTACACCTATAATGATGTTTTACACCCCCTAAAGGTAATGTCTGAGTGTTTGCTCTTGAAGTGAAAGGTCACAGATTTTCTATTGACTGTCACACTAAAAACTAAAAAATATGGAACCCTTACTGTTCATTCCCATAATTACATTACTTGTATTTTCTTGACTTCATTTTTAGCTGTGATATTATAATTGCAAAACAAAAGATTGAGATGTAAAACTTTTTTCATGCCTTAAGTAATGTCAATAAATTCTTTCACTGATATCAATGTTAGTAAGTTTGGGATGCTTTAAGAAATTGGAATACTCAGAGAAAAGTTCAACCACTTTGGCGACTTACACTAGGATTTGGGAATCAAACCTAGGCAGAGGGAGGCTCTCTGATTCGTAACCATTTAGCCACCAAGAACCAGACCTGTTACTTTTCTGTCATAATGTTAATTCTTTTATATACATTAACATTTGATTTTAGAGTCAGTTAGAATTTCAAACAATGTACAAAAGTTAATCCAAATCCATACATATAATGGAAATAGTTAATTGAAGGCTTCTACATAACCCTACAGCATTATAACCAATGTCATACTGACTTCATCTCTAGATTCAAACCAAAGGAACACAAAAGTTTCTTTCTATATGGCCAATTCAACTTAATTAATAGATTCTCATCCCCGCCTGCTCCACCAAAAATGTGCTACCCCAAGTCATTTTCTTTTGGTGTCCTATTCCGGATGTATTCAAAGTCTATTTCAGAGATATGTCAAGTCTGTAGCATTTCCAAAAAGGGTTTTAAGCACTGCCATAAAAATTGGAAGTGCAAGTTGAAATCATAAGAAGATTCATGTAATGGACAGGGCATGTTTTTTTTTCTTAATTTTGCATCTCTCCAGTGGTCAAAAAGAATTATGGGCATGGTATTGGGCAAATACAATAGACACTCAACAGTTAGTAGAGGTGTATAGTAATTTAATATGTGGCGATATAGAAAAAAGGGCTTATTGCTTATACAGACATCAACCATACGAGTGCAAGTTTTTGAATATAAATAAAACCCTCCCACCTGCCCCAAAATTTTTGTCTAACTTGGATGAGAATCTACTATTTAAGTTTAATTGGCCTAAGTTAGGAGCCAGATGTAAATAATCTCAACTTGAGCCAAATGAAAACATTTACTTTCTGAAAATCAATTATAAAATACATTCACTATTCCAGAGTCAAAACCAAGACAGCATTTAGAGGTAAAACATTCACTCAACTGAGTGTACACTCAACTCATATTCAGGAATATTTCAATGTCAATTTTTAAGACATTACACATTTAAAATTGAATATCTAATGTTATATGTCAATTGTTTTGGGTAGTTTTTGTTGAACAAAACAAAATATTGTCTCATAAAACTTTTAATATTTAAAATATTGATGAGAGAAAAATGGGAACATTTGAGTTGAGTGTACACTCAGCTGAGTGAATAATTGTGAAACCGGGACCTGGTTGATGTAATATATTAAATAAAATTTGACAAATTCCTGTTTGATCGATAAAAGTAAAAAAATGTTAAAGTTTTTTCTGCCAATATCTAACATGTTAAATTAGCCTGGCTCACTCAAATGTCCAGTCATGCATTGTATTTGTGATTTCATTTAGAACAATACCATTAGCCAATTCTTGCTATGTTAATTATAAGTGGTTTGTTTTACTGCAATTTTCCAAAAAAATTATTGTGGCATTTGAAAAAAAAATCATTTAAGTATTCAAAATGATATACTGAGTGTTATAAGTGTAACACAAATTTGATCAGATTCTTCACTGGTTTTTTAAGCTTGGAAAGTGTTACCCAGCTTAAAGCACTAAGTGGGGATACTTCCATAGGTGGACTGAAGAAGAATATTTCAAGTATTTTACACATTTTCAAGGAATTACATGGGACATTAATGAAAAAATATGCCAAAATGCTGGTTTTTGTGTACCAATACCAGGAAAAATGCTGTTGATTATAATTATTGAATCAGATTTTTGTTCTGGTGATTGAGAAATAACATAAAGACTGTACATACAATAAGATGCTGTGTACATTTTGCAAAGCTCAATTTGAAGATAATTCAAGCGTACACAGCATCTATTCTGGTTATTTATCAACAACTTGCATGAAAATTCAATATGCTTAATTTAAAAATTCAATATGCTTAATTAAAGATTCAATATGCTTAATTGAAGATTCAATATGCTTAACTGAAAATATACTTACATGTGTTTGTCCATCCTACACTGGACATGGTCAACACCATGAAGACTGTACATACAATATATCCCATGATGATTATAGTTATTCTTAGGTTATCAATATTCTTGAATACATATTCATCTTTATGTAATTCAATGTAGGTATTTAACCCATTCTGTATCAAATCTGAAAGTATAAAAAATAAAGAAATGTATAATGTTATTGTTAATTCATAATGGATTGGGATTTTAAAAAAAAAATTGTGACTAACTGACTGGAAATACATGTAACTTTTAATATTACTGTTTATTGCTGTCCTAATTTTTTCAGAAAATAAGTTACACTGAATGTCAGATGGATTGAGCATGCATAAATGACTTGGTGAGGCAGGAAAAATTTTCACTAAAATCAACAGTAATTTATAGTGAGCAGTTTACCAGTAACTAACAATTAACTCTCATTTTCAGACTTGATTGATTTAAATGTAAAGACAAACTACTGCAAAAAAGTAATGCCTGACCAGTATATGACAGAGTATATCTCTTATAGCAAATAAATATAAAAATGATGGGTCTTTAATTAGGCTTTAGACATCTCAGTCAAAGTCGACTCAGTAGCTAGCACAGCCATCACAAACTAAGACTGAAATAACAAATGTTATCACTTTCAATCAGCATCAATTGTCACTGACTCCTAGCAAAAAGTTTGAAAGGTATCCCTCATATCAGGAGTATTGTCATTCTGTAGCTTATAGTTTATTCAACAAGCTTATAGTTTTAATATTTGTATAACAAGAAAGGGAAAAAATGCAACGGCCAAACTGGGACTCGACCCCTGGACCTTCCCAATACTCGGGGACGCTGTACCAGGTCACCCATCAAACCTAGTCTGCTACATTCCTCTCTTCCTTTTCTTTTTTCGATTCCACTAATTTGAAATGAAACTACCAGTTTTACCCTGAGCCCACCTGTTGGATGGCCACTTCCCAGAGTCGGACAAGCCCCAAAATGTGACAGGAAAGGAAAAAATGCAGTGGCTTAACTGGGAATCAAACCAAGGACCTTCCGAACACTAACGTGCTCTCTACAAACTGAGCTACCTGGCCATCTATCAAGCCCCATCCACTACATTTTCACCCACAAGAATCAATAAAGTTCCTACAAGACAATACTTTTTCTAACACTTTTAGGTACTATTTATTACACATAAAATGCCACTGAAACCAGTTAATGTTTGTATTACCAAACCTGAAGACAATAGTGAAAACACAAAAATAGGCTATTTATGCCTGTCATACACAGGTCTTGTATTTGTATACCCCCTGCTGTTACACAATTTCACAAACTATATCATATATGTATTGCATAAATAAAATATGTGTAAATTAAATTTGCAATCTCAAAATAAAAATTTACAAATTAGTTTTCTGATATCCTCACGTTCAATTATTCTCTATAATGTCAATAACCAGCAGGTTGTTTACAGATTTCACATTCCTTACGAACTAGGAAATAAACAAGATAACGAGATTTATTGTTTATTCACCTGTTATTTTTTAAAGGAAATATGGATGAATCAGAAAATAACTACAGTTCAGTTTCATAAAAATAATATTTCAATTCTGACGGTGTTAACAACAATTAATCATAATATTTAGTAATTTCACGGTTACAATTGTAACATACCTGGTTTTTGTTTAAATTGTATCCGCCATCTTGAAAATGCTATATTTGACAATTTACCTGTTAGCCGCCACACATAATGAATAAAGAATTTAAACGATTATTTTTACACATCAACTAATTATAAAAAATAGAAATGTTGTTTTCATATTAATATATTGATTAACACAGTTTCTTAAAATGCAATATTGACCAGAAATATCACAATTCCATGAAAATCATTTTCATTGATTTATCACTTACATTTTGATAAGATGACGTCACCTGTACAGGTACGCACCTTACAATTAACTTACGAGTTTCCCACGATCGACAAATCTAAGTCAGTTATTAAAGCACTGTTGGTACTGGTGGATAGTAAACCATATAATTTATGCGCTGGTATTCATTGAAATTTCATTTTAATCTGTACCCAAGTCAAGAGAAGTAGAATATACAATGTAAAAACATTTTAAGTACCCATCTTCAGTTATTTTAAATGAAGGATTAGAACTTCTAAATATCTACTTTTTACTACCGGTATATCATACGTGTTTAAATCAACCCGTGAGGTAAATTACTTATGTGTCAGTTATTCCCTAGGCAATTTCTCGATAATCCAAATATCATAGTATTGCTGCGACTACTCTGTCATAATGCATTTTTTAAAAAAATGTATTTAACGATAAAATTTTAAAAATGCATTATGACAACTCTGGGTCTTTTTTTTTTTTTTTTTTTTTTTTTTTTTTTGACATCACATTATGCAATTTAGTAAAATATTGGAATAAAAAATAATTAATGCTGAAGAAAAAAGTCATTTATATTATGTAATTCATAAGCTGTACCTTTCTTAGTCCGAGAGATCTGACGTCGATTTTATTTTACTTTACGACTTTAGTAAAATCGATTTTACTAAAGTCGTAAAGTAAAATAAAATCGACGTCAGATCTCTCGGACTATACCTTTCTATGTTTTATTGGAGACGTTCATCAATTTGGTCATTATAACATAAGTATGTTGATTTTATAATTGTAGTTAGCACATTTTGAACATCAGACTTGGAAATATACTTCGTACTTGGTATATATGTATGTGTAGGACAGATAAGTAAAGTTAGTTACTAGTAGCCAGTTACTAGTATCTAATTTTACCTATCTGTGAAGGTCAAAGTAAAATGTATTAATTAATGCTAGTCAATTTTGGGATCAGCAATAGCAATGGTCCACCAAATTAAATGAACTTAATCAAGTTGGATTTTTGATTTCCAGAATTTGGCAAACAGTTTTTGCTCTCTCTCTCTCTCTCTCTCTCTCTCTCTCTCTCTCTCTCTCTCTCTCTCTCTGTTCCTTGAACTCCCTGCTTTGAACGTAATTGCAGCTCTTGGTTTGTTTGTCATTTTTGCTCGATATTATTGTGACTTGCTTATAAGCTGCCCAATAGATTGCCTTTATCATAAAATTGGGGGTTATTTAATGTACTCTATGACTCATAGAGGAATACATATATAAAAAGCTATTGTTAAATTCATTCGTATTTTTTTCTTTCTTTGTTCATCTATTGTTTCATGTGTGTTTGCATTTTTTACTACCAAGACCATGTTTTTCATTTAAAATCAATTTCTATGGTTTTTAAATTCATGTCTTGTAAGAATTAATTGACACTTTAATTGACAGATACGTCAAACTACGCCATTTTTGGATGGTCTTTGACAAATTTTTGGTGCAAAATGTTAAAAATTAGACGATTGATGTAAATTTATTACCGTCAGAAACTAGAGAAAATTGTCAACAAATACTTTTTTAATACAAATTAAAAATATTACTAGTATTTCATTCGATTTTTTAAGCTGAAAACTACGAAACGGTCCCGTTCAAGATTGAAGTGTAAAAAATTATACCAATGGCAAGCTCTCTAGGTCCTCAATGGTGCATACCACGTACACGGATGTCGGAGATCTTAAAAGCAGGCATCCCCATGTTGGCTGAAATAAAAGAATGGGGGAAATAAAAAGAAACTGCTAAAGATATAAAAATTTAAAATGCCATTAAAATAACAAAATCAATGTAGGTTTGTAATAATTTTCATAAAAATCGATGCCAAAATCAGGGAGATATTGGGGATAAGATAATAATTAAGATATTGTTGTGATATTTAAATGGTATTTAACACAAATATTGAATTTAAAAAAGTTACAATAGATCTATTCTGCATTTTATTTTTTTCTTTCTTAATTGATAAACCATATAATTAATAATTTCCGACTCAAAGACAGCACCCTGTCCTTTTTTTTATTGATTGATTGATTGATTGATTGATTTATTTATTTAGTTTTATGACAATAAACAAAGAAGGAAACTATAAACATTTACGGCATTACACATTCAATATTCAAGTAAAAATTACATACCAATCACTGCGATTCTGGCGATTTAACTGGTTTTAAATCTAGCGAAAACTTGAATTTGGCGGGTTGGCAAAGGAAGTTTAATCACGTGACATGTACTTGAACGAAACTAAACAACAAATTGAAAAATGGAGTTGGCGTATATTCGGACGATTTTATCCTTAATGAATCACGATCTCTTACTATTATTAAGAGATAGTGATTCATTGAGGATAAAATCGCACGACTCATGGACAGTTTACCCTACCGAAATAATAATAATCACATATATTTATGG
Organism: Tegillarca granosa; assembly: GCA_029721355.1. Lineage (NCBI taxonomy): Eukaryota > Metazoa > Mollusca > Bivalvia > Arcoida > Arcidae > Tegillarca > Tegillarca granosa. Next base: position 44,535,129 of record CM056599.1, on the reverse strand, counting down.
AGAGCAGATAAAGGTTGTTTGTTTACGCAAAGAAACAATTACTTGAACCATAAATAGTATCAAATGCATTACTCAAACAACTACCACTTTTGATTTTCACTTGTTTCAAATGACGTTTTAATCTCTTCAGGGAAGCAAAACATTGTTCACATACAGCTGGTTCCAACCTGACCTAGTCAGATCCAAGGTTGTGACATTACCAACTTTATCAAGCATCTGCAATATACCTAATCAGATATTATAACTTTGATCCAAATTGAAACTTTAGACGCCACAATTTGAAGCAATTCATTGTTATTTTTGTTATCCATTAGATAGGTATTTTAAATACACGAAGCTTATTCAATATGTAATTTGTATTTTACGATATCTTAAAAACATTCAACTCAAATAGTGAAATGAACATTACATCCCTTCAAAGTATTCTTCGCGGTTTGAAATACACAATTTTAATCTCTTAATCCATTTCTGAATAGATGACAGTAGCCTGATTTAGGTAGACTTCTATGGCACTAAATGATGACTGAGCCAAGGGCTTGTCGGGACTTGTAACGACGACCAGATAAGAACTTTTAAAGTTTTCAAAATAGAAAAAAAGTCGCGTAGGACTAGATCTGGTTTGGCAATACGGTCGGATGTATGTGATGGAGCATTATCATGAAGAGCACGAACATGCCTATATTCTGAAAAAGGGAGTCGTTTAGATATTTCTTGAGCTTTTTAGTATAACATCTCGGTAATACCGACCTGAAGCACATTTGCCCTTCCGCACCAAATTGTGTACGGCTATACCATCACATGACAAGAATATGCATTAAAGAACCTTCTTTGTGCTTATTCTTTCTTTTTTGGCAACTGCAGGCCTTCTACCGTGTTAAGTTAACCTATGTATTGTTTCCAATTTCTCTTACTGATTCAAAATAGTGAACCAATGTTGCTCTACCAGTAACAGTGTTTGCAAATTGTCTTTGAATTTGGTAAACAATTTGAGTTGATTATCGGTTTGCACTTACACCCGATTATGGTCATCTGTCAACATATGCGGGATTTTTATGGCATATATATTTCATACTTTCAAAAATATGCTTCAAAATGAAATGTACCCGCGATAGCGATATGCCAACAGCTTTGGCAAAATCACGAATCGTATATCTGTCATCACTTTTAATTATTTCCTTGACTTTTAAGACTTTTGCCATGTCTATAACAGTCACATGTCAGTTAGATTTTGCTGCATCTGTGACAGACTCTATGCCAGTCAGAAATTTTTTTCTCCACTTACGAACTGCCTCAAAAGATAATTTATCAGACTCATAAACATCCCCCAATTTAGTAAAAATCTATTACAGAATGACCGAGTTTGTACGAACTTTAATATAAGATCTACTCATGCGAAGCATTCCTTAGCTGGATTTGGATTAAAATAATTTTGGAACTTTAGATTCATTAATTTCCAACTGTTTGGCTTATGTTTTTTATTATTAAACTTTTCGCTCTTAGTGTCACTGATGAGGAATGAATTTCCGAAATGTGCACATCTGTCACATCAAAATTCAACTGGTATTTGTGTTATATATTTCTTTAATATTCTCAACCTGTTTTCCAACCATTTTTACAACAGTGGTCAACGACTGCCTCTATTGAAATGGCTATAACTTAAAAGGCATGTGGAGCTGAAGACACGTGTGTATACTATTGGGAAGGTATAAAAGGATTTATTCAAGCTTATAATCACCAACGAAATCGTGCAAAGCGTTATCGGGCTGTAGTACAATACACGTTGCACATCGAACATTCATCGTATTAAAATAAAATCAACATATTTATTTATCATTTGAATTCTTTATTGATAATGTCTGGCGGCCACAGGTAAATTGTCAAATATAGCATTTTTAAGATGGCGGATCAAATTTAAACAAAAGCCAGGTATGTCTAAATTGTTACCGAGAAATTACTAAATATTATGATTAATTTCTATTAACCCTATCAGAATTGAATATTTTTTTTACATATATTTTGTGAAATTGTGTAACAGCGGGGATTTACAAATACAGTACCTATGTATAACTGACTGACAATCTACAACCTTCTTCTGCATGTTTTTACTATTTGAGGTTTGGTTATACAAAAATTAACTGGTTTTATGAGCAATTTATGTATAAGAAGTAGATACTAACAGTCTTAGAAACAGTACTGTATTTTAGAAACTTTATTTATTCGAATATCAAAACAATAAGCTTGTCGAATAAACTGTAAGCCACTGAAAGACAATTCCCCCAATATGGGGGAGCACCTTTCAAACTTTTTGCTAGGAGTATTTTCAGTGACAATTGATGGTGATTGAAAGCGATTACATATGTTATTTCAGCCTTTGTTTGTAGTGATTGTGCTAGCTATTGAGTCGACTTTGACTGAGATTTCTAAAACTTGGATACCCATTTATTTTATATTTATTTGCTATAAGAGATATAGTGTATATATGTTTGTTTTATTATTGGCCAGGCATTACTTTTTGCAGTAGTTTGTCTTTACATTTAAATCAATCAAGTCTAAAAATGAAAGTTAATTGTCAGTAACCGGTTAGACGCTGACTATAAATCATTGTTGATTTTAAGGAAAGGTTTTCTGCCTCACCAAGTCATTAATGCACGATGAGGACGCTTTTAAAAGCTAGCTCAATCCATCTGATATTCGTTTTAACGCATTTTCTTAAAAAGTAGGACAACTTTGAACAGTAAATATATTAAAAATTACACATTTCAGTCAGGTAGTCACAATGTTTAAAAAAAAATCTGAATCAATTACAAAGTAACAATAACATTATATATTTCTTTATTATTTTTTTACTTTTAGATTGATACAGAATAGGTTAGATATTTCTACATTGAATTTATATGTATTCAGTAATATTGATAACCTAATAATACCTATAATTAACATGAGATATATTGTATGTACTATCTTCATGGTGTTGACCATGTCCAGTGTAGGATGGACAAACACATGTAAGTATAAATAAACAATTGAATCTTCAATTAAGCATATTGAATTTTCAATTAAGCGTATTGAATTTTCATTAAGCCTATTGAATTTTAAATTAAGCATATCGAACTTTTAATAAAGCATATTTAATCTTCAAATAAGCATATCGGATTTTTAATTAAGCATATTGAATTTTTAAAAAAGCATATTGAGTCTCCAATTAAGCATATTGAATTGTTAATTAACGATATTGAACTTTTTTTAATAAAGCATATTGAATTTTTAATTATGCATATGGGATTTTTGATTAAGCATATTGATTTTTTAGTAAAGCATATTGAATCGTCAATGAAACATATTGAATTTTGATTGAAGCACATTTAATTCAAGTTGTTCATAAATAACCTGAATAGATGCCGTGTACACGAAGTAAGCTTTGCAAAATGTGCACAGTATCTATTTATACTAGAATGAAAATCTGATTCAATTATTATAATAAGGTAGTTCAGGTCTAATCCATCTTTCAGGGCCTAACAATTTAATTAATACACATAATTATAATACATGTATATCAGTCATCAATGTGTCAATATATTGTATAAATAACTTATAATTAGTGAAGAGGATGTTCAAAAAGGTTTTATATTATGATTCATTATTCTAGTATATTGAGTATCAGGATTCATTTGCAATATAATGATGCGGTAAACATTTTAATAACTGATCCTAATTATAAATCGGTGTCATTGCATGCACACATAATGGCAAAATAGTGGAGGAAAATGAAATTGTTTTTTGTTTTTAATCGATTGTCTGTTTAATATACTCTACATGTAACAACAGAAATTCTGATATAAGTTTGTAAGTATTTAAATCTTTTAAGAAAAGAAAAGTTTATACCTTTATATATTGAATTGAATTCCAAATGTTCATAAACATGAAAAAGTATCCTCTACAATACCTGGGCCCAGTTTCACAATCATTCACTCAGCTGAGTGTACACTCAACTAAAAAATATTCCCATTTTTCTCTCATCAATATTTTAAACATTTTAAGTTTTATGAGACAATGTTTTGTTTTGTTCGAGAAAACTACACTAAACAATTTAAATATAACACTAGATATTCAATTTTAACTGTGTGATGTCTTAGAAATTGACATTGAAATATTCCCGAATTTGAGTTGAGTGTACACTCAGTTGAGTGAATGATTGTGAAACTGGGGCCTTAACTGAGGGCCTCAATATAAGTGAAAGAATATTGACTGGAGCATAAGAAAAACTCCATTACTCCACTCTACTCTTATCTGCTTTAAAAAATCTAAAAAAAAAAAAAACTGTGAAAAAATAAATTAAACCACTTACAAGGTTTATGTAAGTGGTGTGGGTGTAGCCAGACCGTTACCTGACCCTTGCGAGATGAATTTTCGAGCAGCTACAAATGATCACAAACTGACTGTTGAAGTAGCCAGCATGACATTTACAGATTGTGGCATAACATTAGATATTGTAACTACTACCACAGTAAGTGTAATCTGTATGTCATTAATCAGAGTTTGTTTCAAGCCACTAGGATTCTTAGACCTGTAATAATCCTGGTTTTCGTTGGGTTAAGCCAATTAGTACAAGACTAACTTTGATAGGGTGTTTGTCCATTATCACTATATTAGCTGAATGGACGTGATGATTGTCAAGTTAAATGTATTGGTTTTGTAAGTACTGACTGGCAACCAAACCCACGGTTGTTTCATGATGATTTATATTATAAGACCCTGATGCTTTTAATCACTCTGCTACTGAGGTCTTCGATCAATTTTTTTTATATAATGAATAAAATTGGCATTGAACAGTATTTTACTGACATCAGCATTCTTTTTTTTTTTTTTTTCTTTTTTTTTTCGAAATATTTGTCAAGGTACTAAGAATGACAATCCTTGATTTATACTCTAAATCTTAAAATGCAGATTTGTAAACGATATATATATATCTATTGAAATTTAACAATTCTGTTTCACTATTGTTTTTACATCTTATAGACCAGATTAGATTGCCAGGGGCCAAATCCAGGTACATTAGAACTAAATAAGAGGATGGTTACACTTAAATTAGAAAAAAATAGTCCAACAGCCAGCAACTACCAGTTTCAACTGATTATAACATCTCATAAACGTAAGTACATATTGCAACTGATTTTGCCCATAATGTTATTTATGATTCCTTCATCGGTGATTGTCAAAAATTGTTAATAATGAAAATCTAGAGAGTTATTGCTGTTCTGTCACATTTATATGTGCTATGTGGCTGGATGAGTTATTGCTGTCAATGCAGCTGTCTCATCTATATGTGTCTTATGTGGCTAGACAGGTCAGTGAAGACGCTTCGTCACCGACTCGTCAATTTGAGTAGCTGTCTCCTAGGAAATTACCACACATAAATCATACACAGTAGCAGTAAGAGTGAGAAAACTTTAAATATCTGAAACATTTTCTTAATATAAAAAGTGGTCCAATATTTATTATAAAATTATAAAATTTGAAAAGGGTCATTGACCTTTGTTTGTCTTCTTCCACAGTATATACATATCAGCAAAGAAAATGAATGTTGAGCAATTGAAGTAACAGTTTGAGAAAATTAATGTTTTGCAACACTTGAAATAAACTTTTCAAATGAAATCACCTCTCTGAAGTCGGACATGACAGAGTTAAAACAAAAAGTGGCCTGCACGGATTTGTAGATTAAACATGTAGATGAACGCATCACAGAGGTAAATGAAAAATCAATACCTAACATGGAAAATAAGATAGAAGGTGAGAGTAAAGAACGTTTAGATTTAGATTACTGGAGAGGAAATGGAACATTGAAAAAGGAGAGTGGATGGAAATATCAGGGAACCTGTCAGGGAAAAATAAATATGTCCTACACTGTTTTCAGCATACACTGAAAATACCCGAGAGTTTTTTGAAAACACCCCCTTTCAGGCAGTTCACAGAGAACACAGAAGCCAACAGAAGTATAATTGTTCGCATTGTGAGCCTTTAATATAAAGGATGATATTTGCATGCAGGGAAAATCTAAGCAAGGGGATGCGGCTATATTATTGTGCCTGAATTGCCACCTGCAGAGAAAGAACAAAAC